>CANNZV010000235.1:0-358379 GCA_947561585.1 Caprella mutica
CAAGGTGCTGTTCTGAGCCCCTCCCTGTTCAATATTATGATGAGAGATTTCCCTATGAATGATAAATGTAAAACCTATATATTTGCGGATGATATAACAATTCTGACCCAGCCCAGTCACGTTACTACTCACAGATTTTCCTCAATCATACTCTCCTCCCCTTATGCAAGACCCCCACCATCCTGGGAGTCACTTTCTCGACACACCTCTCCTTCACCCCCCATATCCAGTCAGCTATCACCAGAGGTTCTGGAGGCCTCAGTGTCCTCAAAGCTCTGGCCAGAACCACATGGGGTCTCCAAAAGGAGACCCTACTCCAAACCTATAGGGCCCTCATGAGACCCATCACCACATACGCATCCCCAATCTGGCGCCCAAACTCTTCTGCAACAGCCCTGGAGTGTCTCCAGAGACTCGAGAATCACACCCTCCGGGTGTCCACTGGCAACGTACAGATGGCCGCATCCGACCATCTGCACTCTGAGTCCATGGTCCTCCCTGTGACCCAGCACCTCGATATCCTCTGCAGGCAGTACCTCCTGAGTACTCTCCGCCCGTCCCACCCACTTCACCTTGACTCTCTCCTTCCCACTGGCCCGCGCAACATGAATTACACCTTGCTCTCCCTGTACCTGGCCGATGTCTCTCATCTTGTGGCCAATGGAGTCCTTCCCGAAGACTCGTACGGTGAGGCCATCAGGTTGGCCCACACGGAAGCCGTCGAGGGCTGCATAGCTGGTCTGAGGCCCAACAGGGTGCTACAAGCACCAGCTCCTCCCGTTTGCCCCTCAGAGGCTGGTCTCCCTCGCTCCACCCTCTCCCAGCTGAGGTCTGGTTTTTACTCCAGACTGTGAGACTATAGGTTCAGACTGGGGAGGACGATCTCGCCAACCTGTCCTGACTGTGGCTTGGGAGACCAAACCGTACATCATGTCTTCAACTGCAAAGTGGGCCCCACTTCACTTTCGCCAGTCAACCTCTGGCTCAACCGTGGAGCAGTGGCGGACCACCTCCTCACACTCCCCAGATTCGGACACCTCCTGAGGCCCCTCCAGAACCCCCACTTACCCCACCTGATCCTCTGTGTCCCCCTACCCAATCCAATCCTCTACCTACCCCTACCCCACCTGATCTCCCCGCTCCCTTCCCGATCATCCTCCTTCCCCCTCCCCCCCCCCCCCCTAATACAAATAACTTTAATAACAGCCCTATTTTATATGTTAAAAACAAAGACTACTTGGCTTAATATTAGATTCTCCTAATTTAACATGGAATAAACATGTTGAAAAGTTAAAAACCGATTGTGTTAGACGAATTTCCATTATGAAAACTATTGCCTCAATCAATAGTGGAGCATCTTTCAGTGTACTGAGACTTTTTTTTACCAGTCCTACATTAGAACAAAAATGTGTCATGGTGTTTCTGTTCTTGGATCGATGGCTATGACACACATGAAAAAACTTAACTATCCAAAATGCTCGCCTCAGACTGATGTTAGGCGCCAGAAAAACGTCTCCTGTCTTATCATTGCAAGCAGAAGCTTCAATTCTGCCTTTGCAGATTTATTTCCAATATCAAACTGGCAGAGACAGAGTTCAGCTTCTTCATCGTCCTAAAATTGATAAAACGGCAGATCTAGTCAAGGAAAATTGTGGAATCTGTGGCTATAATCCCACCAAGAAAACTAACTTTAGATTAAGAAGTAAACAGTTTTTGAATACACTGAATTTTGCTTACTCTGAGAGAAGATACTGCAATGTCTTCCCTCTAGTGAACCCAACTAAGCAATTAAATAATTTCATTACATTTGAAACTGAAGAAATTGAGGTATATTATCAGGATTCTGTGCAAGCTTACCTAGTTGAATATTTTCATGGATTCACTGCAATCTACACTGATGGTTCCAAAGTTACAGAGGAACAAGTCTCAGTCTCTTCTGGAATTTATATTCCTTCACTTGAATGTGGTATTGCATGGAAACTGAACCCTGACCACAGTGTTATTGGTGCAGAGTTGTTTGCAATAAATCAAGCTCTGCTTTTTATTAAGAAGCAAATAAATAAAAACTACATCATATTAACTGACTCTAAATCTTCATTGCAACTATTACTTGGAACACCTAAAAAATACAAAGAAATTGCATTTGAAATACAAAAATAATTATTGTTATTGAATATTGAATACTCTGTTCATCTTCATTGGGTGAAAGCCCATTGTGGTGTCATTGGGAATGAGACTGCTGACAGAACTGCAAATTTAGGACAAAATTTGAACAAAAGTGCTTTGTACCCTTTGTCACTAGAGAAAAAGTTGAGTGTCCTCAAATCTAAATTTGTCAATCACTGGAATCAACTCTGGTTGATGGAGGTAGAAAATACTGGCAAAGGACAACATCTCAAGATAATCAGAGAGAAGTTGAATACTCCACCACCAGCTTCCTTTATTCACAGAAGAGATGAGGTTAATATGTTTAGGCTATGTATAGGACATGCTGGTCTCAATAAATACTTATATAGGATAGCTGGATAGGACTTGGTGAGAATGATCAATGTGACTTCTGCCAGGAAGATGAAACTATTGAACATTATCTTCTGGATTGCATTAAATACAATCAAGAAAGAATTGAATTATGTTCAAATATAGTTAGAATTCTAAGGTTGATGATGATGATGTCGACCCTTCTCCACTCCTGACATAGGGAGTGGGGTCCGTTCTCACCGCTCCCACGGCCCGCCAACCCGCGCCGAGCCACCCCGCCAGTAGGGAGGGGTACCGCCCACCCCAGCGATGCTGCGGGCAACCAGGGCCAGGGTGGAGGTGTGAGGTTTTGTATGTGGTGTGGTGTTTGGGGTATTTCTCCTCCCACCTACAATCCCAGGAGGACCCCCCACTCGGCGATCAGGGGCGCCACCCCCACAGGGTCAGTCCAGAGCTCCAAAGGAGTGAGAGAGGTTGGGAGATTGGGGCAGTTAAAGAGGTGTATGGTGTTGTGTGTGTGTGTTTTGCAGAGTGGATAGTTTGGTGATGTGTGTGTGTCAGGTGATATTTTGTGTAGGTAGCTGTGTAGTAGAGGGGATTTATTTGTTCTAAGTTGTGCAAGTTGTCTGCGTGTGTGTCGGGGTAGTGTGGTTTCATTTGTGTTTATTTCAGGTGCTTGGTCTTGTAGTATTTTGTTTTGGGTTTTTGATGTGAGATATGTGCTTACTATTTGTGTATGGATGGTTTTCATGTTTTGTTTGATGGTATCTGAGGTTAACGTTTCTGGGGTGGTGTCTATGTTTATTGTGTAGTTGTTATTGTTGTCATGTATGGTTTGTTTCTTGTGTCTTTGGGTTGTGGGTAGTTGGGTTAGGTGGTGGAGGGGGTGTTCTGGATCTAGTGTCTTTTGTCTATATTGAGATGCATGTAGTTTGAGGTGTTCGGTGAGTGGTAGTGTTTGTGTTTCGTCGTGTAGATGTTGTATGTTGGTGTCTTGTGTACAGCCAGTAGCGGTCCTGAGTGCAGTGTTTTGTATTGTCTGTAGTTTGTTAATGTTTGTGTTTGATGTTATGGGGGACCAAACTGTGTTGCTGTATTCTAATATAGGGCGTGTGATTGTTTTGTATGTGTGTAGTAGTGTTTCTTTGGATTTGCCCCAGTGTGTAGATGTAAGTGCTTTAATAATTTTGAGTGTGTGTTTGGCTTTTTGTGTAGTGTTTTGTATGTGTTGTGAGTATGTGAGCTTTGGATCGAAAGTGACTCCTAGAATTTTGGGATTTCGTGTAGTGGGGAGTATTGTGTCTTGAATTTGTAGTGTTAGTGTTTTGCTATATTCTGCTGGATCTGGTGTGAACAGTGTGGTCATTGTTTTTGTGGCGTTCAGTGTAAGTTGATTGTCTTGTGTCCAGTTGTGTATTTGGTGTAGGTAGTAGGGTTGTATTTGTGTTTGTGCTGTGTGGAAATTTGTGTGTGATGAGTGTATAGTGATATCGTCTGCGTATGTGATGAGTTGTACTGTGGGTGGTGGTGTTGGTATGTTGGATGTGTATATGTTGAAAAGTGTTGGTGATAGGACGCCTCCTTGTGGTACTCCTGTCTTCATGTGTCTATGTTTGGAGTTTGTGTTGTTGAATTGTGTGTAACTGTTGCGTCCTTTAATGTAATTTGCTATGTACTTAGTGACTGTTGGTGGGATGTTTGTGTTATGTATTTTGTGAATGAGTTTGTGTATGTTGACCGTGTCGAAAGCCTTAGACATGTCTAAGGCCACCGACACGGTTCTTTGTGGAGGTTGTTTCATGTTAAAGCCCTGTGTGATGGTGTTGTTTATGATGTGGAGTGCTGTGGTGGTGGAGTGTTTGGCTTTGAAGCCGTGTTGATGACTGTGATGAGTGATGTTTGGTGTGATGTATGTGTTTAGGAGTATTTTTTCTAGTGTTTTTGCTATGGGTGAAAGTAGTGAAATGGGTCGTCTGTAAGATGTACCTAAGTTTGTGTCTTTGTTGGGTTTTGGTATGGGGATTATTTTCGCTAGTTTCCATGTGTGTGGTATGTTGTTTGTGTTGAGTGCGATGTTGTAGATGTTTGTGAGGTATGTGATGGCCAGTGTGCCTAGATGTTTTAGGTGTTTGATGTTGATATTGTCTGGGCCTGTGGAGTTGTTGTTTTTGGATTGTTTAATGGCGTCTATTGTTTGTGTACGAGTGATGTCAATTAGTGTTATTGTTAGTTTCTTGGTGTGTTTGTCTATTTTCCTATTTTCTGGGTTTGTTTTGTGTTTTATGATGTTTGCAAATTGTTTATTGAAGAATTCTGCTTTTTGTTTGTTGTTTGTGGCTATCTTGTTTTGGAATGAGATGGTGTTGTTTTGTATTTGTGGGGGTTTTTTGTTGTTGAGTCCAGCTATTGTTTTCCAAAGTGTGTGTGTGTGTTGGTTTTGTGGTCCCACTGATCATCTAGGTGTTCCTTCCATAATGATTCTTTGTGTTTTTGTATTTGTGTGTCGATGTTTTTATTTAGTTCGGTTAATTGGGGATCAGTGGGATTTAGTGTGCGTGTGTTGTTTCTGTGTTCTATGTTGTCCCTAATGTGTTCTGGTAGTAGTTTTAGGTTGTTGCGTATTTTGCCTTTGGGGATGTTTCTTTTGTCTGAGTGTAGTATGGCGTTTATGAGTATTTTGTTTGCGGTATGTATATTTGTAGGTATTTCTGTGTCTTGTAGGGTGTTTTCTATGTCTTGTGTGAATTGTTCCCAGTCTGCTTTGTGGTAGTTTGTGTATGTACGTCTGTTTTGTTGTAGTTTGTATTTTGTTTTGGTGTTGTATGTGATTTTGATGGGAAGGTGGTCTGATGAGAGTGTGTGTATTGTGTTCCATGTTATGTGTCTGTGTATTGTGTCAGAGGCTGATGTGATGTCGGGGGATGTTTGTTGTTGGTTTGGGTTATTTGGGACTCTTGTGGGAGTGTTTGTGTTCAGAATGATGTGATTAGAATTATCTATTAGGTCGGAGACGAGTGCGCCTCTGTGGTCTTCTGTGTGTGAGTGCCAGAGTGTTGAATGTGCATTGATGTCTCCTGTAATTATTGCATTTGTTAGTGTGGTGAGGTGGATGAAACAGTTTGTTATGTCAGTGTCTTCGGTTAGATGGTTTATGTCTGTTGTGTCGCGTGGGGGTATGTATATGTTAGCAATGTGAACGTGTTTGGATTTGGTTAGGTGTATTTTGATTGTTTGTAATTCTGTTTTCTGTGTGTTTAAGTGGGGTGGTGTTTTCTGGTGTGTGAAGGTGATGGAGTTATGTATGTATGTGAGGAGTCCACCACCTGGTTTGTGTGTTCTGTCTGTTCTGATGGGTGTGTAGTTTGTGATTTTGGGGGTTTTGTGGTGAGGGGCGAGCTTTGTTTCTTGTATTGTGATGATATCAATATTATGTTGTGTGATGGTATGTTCCAGTTCTGTGTGTTTTCTAAGTATGCCGTTAATATTTATTTGAAGTATGTTCAGGTGCTTGGGGTTTGGAGATCGTTGTGGTGGTGGTGTGTTTGGTGGAGGGGCTGGATTTTGTTGTGGTGGGATTGGATTTGGTTGCGATGGATTTGGAGGTGGTTGTGGGGTGGGGTTTTGGTTGGGTAAGCTGTTGTTGTTGTTGTTGTTGGGGTCTGGGGTGTGTGTGTTGTTGTGAAGTGAACATGTCCAGGTGTTTGTGTACTGTGCAACTTTTATGTTTGTACACTTTTTAAGGTGTACCCAGTGTGGAGTGTGTGAGTTGCACAGTATTGAATGTTGTCTGTTTGTGATTTTGTGTTTGCAAACCTCGCACATCCACGAAGGTCCCGGATTGCTCTCCACATCTCCGGAGAGAAGCAGCAGAGCCCTCACCCACGTGACCGGGAGACTCACGGGGCGACGCGCCGAAAAAACGACGAAATTGGGTCCTCCTTGCGGAGGACAGGGTAGGTATTCTCCGATTTGAGCGGGAAATTTCCCGCCGCATCCCAACAACGTGCATGCCGGAGATTCTTGGGAAGAATTCTAAGGTTCTTCCCTCCTTTCAATGTGAAACTTTTACTTGGTGGTGGTCCCTATACGGTATACCTTGGACTCTAATAGTAAAATACTATATGCATTGAGAACATTTTTTAGTAGCACCCAAAGAAGTCTTGATATATAAATATCATCACTATAAAATAATAATTATTTGGTAGCTAGCTATTAAATTGTAATTATCTTAAAATCTAGCTAAAATCAGATCAATAATTTATGATCAATAAAAACCACTAACTCACTGGGCATAAAATCATAATTTTGTTTTTAGGAAATGTGATGTTTTTGATAAAATATGTTAAGATTAGTGTTTTGCTAGAAATCATAATTAGTGTAATAATTATATAAAAAAAATGTAAATATTAAATAGCTCTCAGTGTGTTTTAATTTTATTAGTCTTTAGCTACTTGTATGTAACTAAAAAATATTTTAATCGGGAGATTTGTTTTGGGGATCTCCTTAAGATACATTTATATTGATACATTTATTTATTTATACATTTATTTATACATTTATTTTATAGTATTGTATTTTATAGTATTTTATATTGAAAAAAATATATATAAATAAATGTCTAAGGTACAAGTAGTGTCAGTCAATAGACAATCTGCTCTCTTTAATATACTAAAAATAATAATATTAGAGTTAAGTTTAATTTAAGATACTTTTAAAATTTAGTCACTTAAGATAAATTTTAGGTTTTTTCTTTCTTTCTTCCTTTGCCTATAGTTCAACACTTATTTATTAAATTTGATTTCAATAGAAAATATTAGATAAAGTCCAGGATAAACAGAGGGAGTTTCCTTCTACTTTCCTTTAAACCTGTAAATAAATATCAGCTGTTTTTAGGGTGTTTTTAGTTTTGTACTTTGAAGAATAAATTTTATACTTTGCCATTTTAAATTGAAAACCAATTTTTTGGTTTAATTCCATGATAATGTGTGGCTAGCTGAGGTACCAGGCAATGATGAGATTATAGTAATTCATATGGCTGTTGGGTTGATCTTCTATAACTAGGTACTCTGAAGTCAAGTCAAGGGAGGGCAAGTGGTGAGTCAGCCAAGGTTCATAGACTATAACATGTTTAATGAATAGGGAAAAATTGCCAGATGTACGATTTCTGGAAGAATAGTTGTGAAAATGCGTTTTTCTCTTAAGCTGTAGGTAGCCTGCCAGTCTGTATTTGGCCATATTTTAAAGTATGGACAAAGTCCCTAGTATATTGGTGTTTTATGAGGGGTTTAATAAGTTGGAAAACCTGTAAATAACAAGTAAATCACTCTCAAAATGATCTCAAGAGATGCACATGCATCAGGCATCCAGTCTGTATTTGGTGCATAAAATCCCACTGACTTTTTCAAAAAGCTGAAAAAATCCACCATAAATTTCCAGTAATTTGGCTGATCCACCAACATTTTCCCAATTTATCCACTGAAAATTAATGGCTAAAAATCCACCGACTTTGCCAGAATATTATTTTCAAGGGAAAAAATTCCACCGACATGTTGGTGGAATTTACCACGAAACACAGACTGGTCAGGCATGAAGCATAAGGATGTTTCCAAGTGACCAAGTGTAAAACAATCACTAGGAAGCTAAATTTCTCCCTTAAGGCTTAAAGTATCTTAAACGTGGTGCCACGACTTGGATCCATTTTCTCACTAAACTGGCAACTTTCCTGACACACTTTTAAACATGGGTATTTGGTGGCTGGTGCACAAAATCCCACTGACTTTTTCAAAAAGCTGAAAAAATCCACCATAAATTCCCAGTAATTTGGCTGATCCACTAACATTTTCCTAATTTATCCACCAAAAATTAATGGCAATATAGGAATAAATAATTAAAAATCCACCGACTTTGGCAGAATATTATTTTCAGAGGGGAAAAAATTCCACCGAAGGCGACATGTCAGTGGAATTTACCATGAAATACAGACTTGGTCCATAAGTACATATTTGAATGGTTGTTCCAAACTTCCGTACTCAGAATTCTTTTAAATGAATTAATCTATCATATGATTTAAAAATATTTTAATACAATCATTTTTCCGCTGACAAATACACTAAAATCCAAGAGCTGTGCACTCCGCCGACCACTCTGGAAAATAGCTTAGGCTAACAGATGCCTGTCTGCAAAAGATGCATGAAGTTGTGAAGTTTATCCGGCAACTATTGAGGCCTTGAAATTAGTCTCCTGAATTATCCGGCAACAATTTCTTAATTAATTCCTTTGTTTACATGTAATTAGCTACTATTTAGTGGAGAGAATTTTGAGATTTTGGGCCATTTTGGAGAGAAATAGGAAAATCTTTTGAGAGAAATTGCCCCAAAAATTAAATATTTGGAGACTGATTGTGCATGCTTTGCAGACTGGAACAGATGAATTTTAGAGACTAAATCCTGCAGATTATACAGTTTTCATTAATTTATTACTGTATCTTAAGGTTTGCTAAACTCCCAACAGAGTAATTAATCCATCAGAAAAGACCACTTTTTCCAGAGTGGTCTGCCGATTAGATTTTAACTTTGTTCTCAAACAGAAACTAATTGATTCAGTTGGCTGAAATTTTCACAAAATGTAGGGGATTTAGTGCTATTATGACACTATCCACTAGCTGATAGATGAGAAACTTTAGATGAAGTGTCTATTTTCTACTGCGCAACAATGCCCACCAACAATATGACATGGCGGGCATTGTTGTGCTAGTGAAAAACAATAGAACAAAAAGGATTTAGGCAACTGATAACATTGAAATATGGAAAACCGAACTCTGGGAGGTAAATACAAGACTTGCCAATATATTTGTTATCAATTTCATTATGATAATGACTCATCCTTTAACTTGCCAAAACTGAGCTGGTGCGACCTGCAATTTGATCACCTCATTAGGAGGAGAGAATTGCCAAGTCTATCAGTTCTTTTGACAGTTATAAATCACCTGGATGGGACATGGTCAGTCCTGTTATGCTCCAAAGTGCGGGTCATGCTTTGGGCGAGATATTCTGGTTCAACTTTTTTGAGCTAGTCGCTGCCTGATGGGCCGATGGCTGAGTCATGTTCCTGTTACCTGGTGCAATGCAAGGGCTGTCTTTATCCCAAAACCAGGGAAATCCTAGTACCTCTATCTTTAGGCCGATCACTCTCGACCTCTTTCTTCCTGAAAGTTTTGGAGAGACTGGTCTACTGGCACCTGAGTGAATGCATTGGCATACTCAACCCAATAATGCACTTTAATCAGTTTGCTTTCAAACGGGGTCACTCAACTGATGTAGCCCTGCATGCCGTTGTTCAAAAGTGTTAAAAAGCAGTGTCCAAGAAACAACTAGCTCTTGCCCTGTTTTTGGATATTGAAGGGGCCTTTAGTAACGTTTCTCTGGCGGCTATAAGGTCCGCTTTATTCAATGTAGGAATTGAGATAAACCTGATCACTTGGATCATGGAGATGCTCAAGAGCCAAAGGGTCACATCTACTCTCGGTGATTATAGCATCTCTGTTCGTTTGACTAGGGGTACTCCACAAGGAGGAGTTCTCTCACCACTCTTATTTAATCTGGTGTTGAGTGAACTTCTCAGGAAATGGACTAATGTGTCAGGAATATTTGCACAGGTTTATGCTGATGACTCACTTCTGCTATCAACCGGTGTAAGGGGATGGCCGTTATCCACCTTAACATGGACTACCTACCCAAATCAATACTAATTATGCTTACTAAATGAAATTATATAACTAAATGAAAATATGAATAAATGAAATTAGACTATATGAAATTAGTTTTATTTTGAATCCTAAATATAAATGAAATGATAGTACTATTGATAGGATAGGAAAAAGTATATCAGAATGACTGTGTAATATTAATAAATGAATTGCATGAACGAAAATGTTTGTAATATAATGCAATGAGAAAAACCAGGCTGAAACAGAAAATTTAGAATAAATAAATTGTAAAGAAAAAAACATGAAGGCTATTAAATAATAAATAATTTATTTAAAAACATACCCTGGTTTCCTCTAACAATCACTTATTCACTTCAGCTCTATTTCTTACATTTATGACTTATATACAGTTTACATACTTTGAGAATATTAGACTGTGAAAACAAAACAAAACATTAATTATAATTATAACAAGATTAAAATTACTTGATTACAGAGCAGCTCACCTAATAACTTCACACTACAACATTAAGATAACAAATGAATACACTTTTGGTTGTGAGTCATGAAGTTAACTTTACTGACTTCTGATAGAAATTCTAAAAATACATAGGGTATAACCTAACAGGGTGTTATTTATGTATAGAATTAGAATGTATTTATTTTAAGTTTCCCATTGGTATTCATTCAATTCTACTACACTGGAATAGACGCTTTTACTATTAGTGAAAAGAGTCCAGGAAGGTTTGATGACTGTTGAGAATTGGGCCTAAGAAACTTGACTATCCTTGTACAGTAATAAAACTACTGCTACTATTTTCACATGGAAATTCAAATGGAAGTAATGCCTTCTTAGACTTATGGGGCAAGAATTCGGCTTGTGGACAGAATTACTTATCTCAGAGTGACTCGGGACTCAAAGCTGAGTTCCCCCTTATAGTCAACAAGTCTGCTAAAGCAAACAGATGCCTCCTTCTATGTAAGCGAGTTGTTGGCCAAATTTGGGGGCTTTCTCTGAAGATCATGATGTGGATTTTCACCACTATGATTTGAGCTATGCTGTTACTGTTAGGGTGACGGGGCTGGAGACTCAGACATCAACATGCGACCTGTAGCTTGTTGAAATTTTAGTTAAATGTATTACACACTCTTTATATGTTTAATATTAATTTCCTGTTAGACTAGCTCAGCTATATTAAATTACCTATTGTTTAAATAACCATGTATTACTTTTAATGAGGAACGGACGTAAGGTCTAAAGTCTATCACACTTCCGTCGAGTGTTAAATACCCCTGTTTGTAGAACCCTAAGGTAGTCTGTTCTTTACATTACTCAGTGAGAGATGTGTTCCACTCATCTCTCAATAGACTTCTAATTGTATAACATATTTACTCTTTAAATAAACTCTATGTCTTAACGTTGTTAACCCACTGTTATTTAACCTAATTCTAACAGGTTATGGGCCCAGTGAACGATAAGAGTTTATAAATCAAATTATGTTTAAACAAATTAGAAGTTTATAACTGTAATAAATATAAAAACGAAGTGCAGTGAAAAAGTGTTAACCTATATGAAACATATCACTCGAACGCTTGTGTAAGCATATCGTGTTAACGCGCTAATGAGGTCAATTATAATGATTGCTCTAGCGAAAAATGCACTTGTTTTATAATATAATTATTTAGTATTTGTGCGGAAGAGGTGTCAAGAGAGGTCACAAATTACCTTTAAATCTGTGACCTTATCCTTTGGTAAACAGTCTTTCAACAAAAGGTTCTTGCGAACTAAGACTTGTGTTGCTGTTCCAATTAAATATTAATAATTATATTCAGTGAAGTTATTCTTATGAATTAGAATAATTTTAAAACATCAAATTCAGTTAAAACAGTAAATCAATTTAACTGCTTTGGTTGTTTATGTTTGTTAAAGTATTGAATGATAATAAATACTTTCAACAAAAGGTTCTTGCGAACTAAGACTTGTGTTGCTGTTCCAATTGAATATTAATAATTATATTCAGTTATTCTTATGAATTAGAATAATGTTAAAACATCAATTCAGTTAAACAGTAAATCAATTTAACTGCATTGGTTGTTTATGTTTGTTAAGTATTGAACGATAATAAATACTTTGAAAACATGTCTTCAAATAAGTTACCGGGGATTGTTCCCCTAGACGGAAATAATTACCCTACATGGAGGATACAGATGCAGATGTATCTCTTAAAAGAGAAACTGATGGACTTTGCGGATGGAACTAAACCAGTTCCAATAGATTCCGATTCAACTGATGTTAAATCTGCCTATGCGAATAACAAGAATAAAACTCTTGCTGATATAGTACTATCTATTTCTCCGGATCAATTGTACCTAGTTGGACAACCCACGGATCCACAAGCTGTCTGGACCACTCTTCAAGAAACGTTTCAAAAAAACACGTGGGCTAACAAATTTCGTCTGAAGAAAAAGCTCTACAATTTAAAATTGAAGTCTCCAGAACTACTAGACTCTCATTTGAAAGAACTAACTGAAGTTTTTCAAGAGCTTGCCTTGTTAAATCAAGTGATCAGTGAAGAGGATAAAGTTATTTGTCTCCTGTCATCACTACCAGGGCCGTTTGAAGTGCTTGTCACCGCACTTGAAGCTCAGACAGACATCCCTAACTGGATTACCGTAGCTGACACACTCCGGAGAGAAGCTGAAAAGTTGAGTATTAAATCCAATAATGCATTAGCATTATCCAATACTCAGAATTATGCTGGAGTAAATAAACAGTCCATCATTTGCCATTTCTGCAAAAAGATGGGACACCTGAAAAAAGACTGCTTTAAATTTAAAAGGTCTTCTCAAACTAACAGAACTCAAAACCAGCCAAATGGTGTAAATGTAAGTCATATAGAACTAAATCACACAATGTATGCTAATGATATCGCTCTTTGTAACAAATATGCCGACAGTAATATTTGGATAATAGATTCAGGCTCTTGATCACACATGAGTGGTGATAAAAATTTATGTAAAGATTTTGCAAATATTAGCAAACCTATCAATGTTAAAGTAGGAAATGGAGATGTCTTACAAGCTATTTCACTAGGAAATGTTTCTGTTATTGTGAATATACCAGGTGGTGGAAGTAGAACATGTAAAATAAATGATGTACTATATGTGCCAAATCTAGCTTTTAATCTACTATCAGTGTCAAAAATGACAAGTAATAATGAATCTATTATTTTTGAAGATGATAAATGTAAAATTTTGAACGAAAATAAAGAGTTAATTGCTGAGGCTAACTGTGTGGGTCAACTCTATTATCTTAATACTTTAGTTCATAAAGCTGCAGTAACTGTTGATCAACATAAAGTAAACATTCTATGGCACAGAAGGCTCGGTCATATAGGTAACGACAACTTGACTAAAATGATCCGAACTAAATCAGTAAATGGTCTGGATAGTAAATTAAAAGCTATAGAAGGCTTGTGTGAACACTGCTGTAATGGGAAAATGCATAAAATACCTTTTTCTACAAGCATTAAGAAAAATTGTAAACCTCTTGATTTAATCCACACAGATGTCTGTGGGAAAATTACTCCCACTTCCAGGGGTAATAATTCATATTTTCTGACCTTTATTGATCATGCTACTCGATACTCCTGGATATATGTTATTTCACATAAGAGTGATGTGTTTCAGAAGTTTTTGGAATGGAAAGCTATGGTTGAAAATATTTATGAAAGGAAAATTAAAACCTTGCAGTCAGATAATGGAGGAGAATATACCTCAAATAAGTTTGAATCATATTTACGAAATGAAGGTATAATTCACCAGAAATCCATTCCTAAAACTCCTGAACAAAATGGGTTAGCTGAAAGATTTAATAGAACTATTATGGAAAAAGTTAGATGTATGTTATCTGATTCAGGAATTGATAAGGAATTCTGGGGTGAAGCACTATATACTGCAAATTATCTAAATAATAGATGCATTAATTCATTTTTAGTAAATAAAACTCCATATGAAGCTTTAAATCTTAGAAAACCCAACGTTAGCCATATAAAAATTTTTGGATGCACAGGGTACGCACATATTTCTCGAGATGAAAGATCAAAGTTAGAAAATAAAGCTACCAAATGTCTGTTTATTGGCTATGGCACAGTTACTAAAGGGTATAAGATGTATGATGTTGAATCTAAAAGAATCTTCTTTTCCAGGAATGTAACCTTTGATGAATCAATTTCATCTAAGATTGAGAGCCCTCAACTGAGTGAGACTCCTACCTCTCCACTGGTGTTCCATTCAGAAGATTCAGAACCTGCTGGACCTGAGAATCACACTCCTGACGATAATCCTCCCTGAGGCGCAACCTGTACCAGCTATCAGTCCTAATGAGGATCTTAGACGATCGTCTAGAATTCGTCGAGCTCCTATTAGATATGGTAGTTGGGGGTATGATCAGTTTGAGGAGGAGGAGGAGGGTTTATTAGTCAATGGGAATATCAATATCGAACCTAGGTCGGTATCTGAGGCTCTTAATAGCGGTTCTGAATCCTCTAAATGGAAACATGCCATGGAGAGGGAATTAAATGCTTTTGAGAAACATAAAGTTTTTGAACTCGTAAAACCTACCTCAGATTTAAACATAATTAAATCTAAATGGGTGTTTAAAAGAAAAAAGGGATCTGATGGTAGAGTGGTTTCATATAAAGCTAGATTAGTCGCTCAGGGTTTTTTACAGAGACCTGGAATCGACTATGATGAAATTTTTGCTCCTGGAGTGAGATTTGAATCGGTGCGAACCATGTTATCTTTGCAGCTAACCAAAAATTATTTGTACATCACTTGGATGTAAATTCTGCTTTTTTGAATGGGGATCTTAAAGAAAATGTTTATATTAGACAGCCTCCTGGCTATGCTATTCCAGGAAAAGAAGATTTAGTATGTAAACTTAATAAATCTATGTATGGATTAAAACAATCACCCAAATGTTGGAATGATGCGTTGGATGCATATCTTAAATCCTTAGGATTTATTCAGTCCTCTTGTGACTCATGTATATATGTTAAATTAATCAATAACTCTCCATGCTTCATTTCTGTGTATGTAGATGATATTATTGTAGCATGTGAGAACTATGATGATCTGACTAAAATCAAGATTGATTTAAGTGCTAAATTTGAGATGAAAGACTTAGGAAAATTATCCTATTTCTTAGGCATAAAAGTCGTACAAGACGCAAATAAAATAGCCCTAAATCAATCTTCATTTGTCAACGAGTTATTAGATAGATTTGAATTCAATAATTGTAAACCTGTTTCAACCCCTGCTGATGTTAATTCTCATTTGGAACCAACTACTGAGGATTGTGAACTAGTAGATAAAACTAAATATCAGTCAGCTGTAGGTGCCTTACTGTATCTATCTACTAAAACTAGACCGGACATAACTTATGCAGTTGGAAATGTCTCTAAATTTTGTTCCAATCCAAACACTAAGCACTGGTCTGCAATTAAGAGAATATTTAGATACCTAAAGGGCACACCTGATCTTGGCATTACATATGGTAATGAAGATTCTGAGTTGATAGGTTATTCTGATGCCGACTGGGCAGGAAACAGAGTTGATAGGAAAAGTACTTCTGGCCAATGCTTTATGTTAAATAATTCCATTATTTCTTGGCGCTCTGTGAAACAGTCATGTGTTGCTTTATCAACGGCTGAAGCTGAATATGTTTCCCTCTCTGGAGCCTCCCAAGAAGCTGTATTTCTAAATAAATTACTATTAGATCTTAAAGTACCAAATAAGAATCCTATAGTTTTGTTTGAGGATAATCAGTCAGCTATTTGTATTGCTAAAAATGCAAAAAATCATCCTAGATCGAAACACATTGATATTAAATTTCATTACATTAGAGATCTTGTTGCTTCAAACACAATTAAACTTGTGTATTGCCCCAGTGAAACTATTCTTGCTGACATATTCACTAAACCGTTGCCTATTGATAGATTTACCAAATTAGTTGAATTAATAGGCATGAAAAATATATAATGTCGTGTGAGGAGGAGTGTTGAAATTGTAGTTAAATGTATTACACACTCGTTATATGTTTAATATTAATTTCCTGTTAGACTAGCTCAGCTATATTAAATTACCTATTGTTTAAATAACCATGTATTACTTTTAATGAGGAACTGACGTAAGGTCTAAAGTCTATCACACTTCCGTCGAGTGTTAAATACCCCTGTTTGTAGAACCCTAAGGTAGTCGGTTCTTTACATTACTCAGTGAGAGATGTGTTCCACTCATCTCTCAATAGACTTCTAATTGTATAACATATTTACTCTTTAAATAAACTCTATGTCTTAACGTTGTTAACCCACTGTTATTTAACCTAATTCTAACAAAGCTGTCTACTCTGCAGCGGAAGGCTTGTATTGCCGTTTCATTGGCCTATCCTGGAACGCCCAGAGCCGCATTAGAGATGCTCCTCGGCCTGCCACCTCTGACTTCTTTTCTCAAAGGGACAGCGGTGTCAGGTGCCTACCGGCTGAAGCAGGTGGGTTTGTGGAAGGGTGGTTACATCAAAAACACTTTGGCTCATCAGAGCCATGTGAATTGGTGTGACAGGAACTCCAGAGACCTACCTTTATTTATTGTACAGCCCTACTAAAATATAGTAAGATAATAGTAATACTTCCTAATATCGAATTAATTTACCAAACTATTTCTTATTTAACTAAAACATTAGTCTATTCCTTCACACTGTTCACAGAAAAGGAGAGCAATTAAAAGCAAAGTAAACTAATTCTTTCATCTCAGATTATCAGATTAAAGGCCTTGTTACACGGTGCGAGTAAACGTGCAAGTTGGCCTAGCGAGTTACTGTAGTGCAGCTACTTGCACAGTGTGACCGCATCAGCAGAGTAACTGCCATGTGCAGGAGGTACGTAACTCGCATGCGAGTTGCTACTAATTTTTTTAATTTTACTCGCCACTCATGGGCGAGTCAGCTACTCGCATGCGAAACTCGGATGTCAACTTGCATGGTGTTGCAACATAACAGTAACTCGTACGTCATGCAGATATACCTAGGTTTTTTCTATTCTAAACTTGAATAATTTCCCATTCATATTTTCATTTGAATCTGCTTCATATTGTTTGGGGTTTCATTTGATGGTTAATAAAGCGCTAATTATCTTGTATAATTTTTAAATTGCTGTATTAAATATTATGAATAAAAAAAATTAATATCCTATAATATTAATCAAATTAAATTAATGAAAATAGTAATTAGGTATTAAATAAATTAATTAAATATTATTTATTAATTATATTAATAAAATATTAATTATTATTTAAATTAATAAAATATTAATTATTAATCAAATTAATTAAATATTAATTATTAATCAAAATAATAAATTGTTAATTAATTTAATAAAAATATTAATTAGATTAGGTTATAAATGGTTAATTAAACTTATAAAAATATTAATAAAAATATTATTAACTTTATTAACAAATTATACCATGTTTTTGATTCTAAATTCCCTTTACTTCATTTTAATTGAAACAAAACAAAGAAAAACCACAAGGAATGGTGTACTGAGGAGATATGTCAATTAATTCGAAAGAAAAATAAACTTCAATACTTTCTAGACGTAGTGTGATAACTCGTAGATCTTATACATTTTTTAGAAATACTCTTAATTATTTAGTTAGGAAGGCTAAGGAGGTTTTTTATCAGAAAAAAATTAATGATAGTAGAAATAATAGCAAATACCTGTGGCAACAAATCAATAATGTTTTAAATAGAAATTTTAAGGTGAATTCTTTTAAAATTAAGCGAAATGATGTTTTTTAAATGAAGTTGAAACTACAAACTATTTTAACGACTTTTTTGCAGACATTGCTAATAAATTAGTTAGAGAATTACCAACTGTAAACTCTCCATTGCACATTTACGCTCCTACTGTCCCTAATGTATGCTCTTTCCCCCCAATTACTCAAACAAAAATTTGTAACGTTATTTTGTCTTTCAAAAATAAACATTTTAATAAAAATGAAGTTCAGCCACAGTTATTGATCGGAACCCTAGATTTTATCTGTCCAATTTTATGTCATGTTTTTAATATTAGTTTTAATAGTAGAGTTTTTCCAGATGTTTTTAAAGTAGCTAGAGTGACCCCTGTTTTTAAATCTGGTAGTACGGAAGATGTTAACAATTTTAGACCCATTTCTAATCTTTCTAATTTTAATAAGCTTTTTGAAAAATTAATCTATTCTAGACTTGACAATTTTATAACTTAAGAGAATTTTATTTCTGACCACCAGTACGGTTTTAAGAAAAAATCCCCTGTATCTCTTTCTATCCTGGAATTAAATTCATTCGTTTTAAATTCTTTTAATCGAAGAAAATTCACAATAGCTTTATTTTTAGACCTGTAAAAGGCATTTGATACAGTGGATTTAGACATTTTATCATCAAAACTTAGTCATTATGGAATTAGAGGACATTTTAACGATTTTTTAATGTGTTATTTTAATAATAGAAAACAATATGTTCAGATCAACGAGTCAAAATCAACTTTTAGAACTATTAATGTAGGTCTCACCCAAGGTTCGGTGATCTCGCCGACAATTTTTAACATTTTTATCAATGACATGTGTAACTTTAGTAAAAACCTAGGAATTGAATGTACCCTGTTTGCTGATGACGCTGTATTTTACTTTGCTGGATCTGATTTTAATGAAGCTACTTTTAAACTAGTTAATTTTATCAAGAAACTTGAGATGTTTTTAGCTATGAACAAATTAACCCCAAATACTTCGAAAACTAAACTAATGCTATTCTCTCCCTCCCAACCTGCATCTTATCCACCTGTATATTTTAATAATGTTTTACTCGAATGGGTGGAGGTTTTTAAATATTTAGGAGTTTTTATTGACAACAAACTCAAATTTTCTAACCATTGTACCCATATTTGTAATAGACTTAGCCAAATCCAAGGCAGTATTTATGCAGCTTCACCTTACCTCAATAGACCTGCTCTTCTTACAATTTACCATTCACTTGCCTACTCAATAGTTATCCAGTCCATTATTATCTATGGAAAAACCTACCCTGTTCATATTAATAGAATACAAATTTTAATGAATAAAATTTTACGAATTATTTTAAAAGTGAAACACAATGTCAATCATGTTCCTTTAATTTCTACCAGTAAAATGTTCTTCGATCTTAAACTTTTAAAATTTGAGGACCTTTGTAATTATTTTTTATTGAAATTTATTAGATGCGCTTTATATGATGATGTTAGTTTGTTAGGTAGGTATTTTAGCTAGTTCTTACCACAGCATGACTATAATACACGAACTTTTAAATTTATTTTACCTCCAGTTAGACTAGAAGTAGAAAAACGGTCTACTATTTTCCAAGCTATCATGCTTTTTAATGAATCCCCCACTTTTTTAACATTACAAATTTCTAATTATTCTTTTAAAAAGCTGTACAAAGATTTTATTATGGAAAAATACCATGATGATTTTATATAGAAATGATAGTCATTTTTTTAACTAGTCAACTATTTTCTTACTTTGTATATAACCCAAATGTAACTTTTTAACTATTCTTACTATTCCTATTTTATACTTTTATCCCTCAAGTTTTTAACTTATACAGGATTGCTCATTTTATACCATTTGATATTATCTGTAATTTGCTTTTTGTGTTGAGTTTAATAAATAAATAAATAAATAAAATTTTCAAGCTAGCAGCTCGCACTTGTGTGACTGGGTGAGGCGAGTCGAGCTACTCGCATGCGAGTACAGTTGGACAGCTGCTGTCCACTGTCATGACAGTAACTCGCACCGTGTAACAAGGCCTTAAATCATTAAAATACTAAAACACAATAAGAATTGCAGCTGCATAGTACTAACTGGTGCTTCAAATTATTGAAAAAAAAAACATATGTATAAAATGTGTGTGGTGGCTTTTGTTACTGTGCTACATTCTCTCAATCAGGACAGACTGGTTGTTATTTAATGTGTAAAGGGAGGTATGTAATGAGATTTTTTATTTCAGGTAGCTACTTATTTGAGATATATAGCTAGCTAATTTTCTAAGCTGCCTACAATTGATACTTTAATTATTATTACTAGCAGTAGCTTGGTGTTTTTTTAAGGAAAAAATAATATATCCTTTAGCTAATAGTTATGAGCAACGGTAGTTGTTCTTCATCTTCAAATCCTACAGAAACATGGAAAATATTGGAAAAAGACCAGCGTGTCATAAAATTGAAGGTCAGTCCACCATCAACCCCTGTTGCCGACAATATGCTTCGTTTCGTATGCATGAGTGACACGCACAGTTTGACCTCTCATGTGAAGTTTGACATTCCTGATGGTGATGTCTTCATACACGCTGGAGACTTCTCGAGATGTGGCACCAAACGTGAAATAGAAGATTTCAATCAATGGCTAGGTATGTAATTGCTATATTTCCAGGAATTTTTGTAATTAAATCTCCAATTTACTTGCATTTTTTAGTTTTAAATAGTTTAATTCTATCTTAGAGTTTAGTAACTAAATAATAGTGAGAGGTCACACTATTTTTGTAGAGAAATTTTAGTAGGTATTCAAAGTGAACATCAAGTTGGGCATCATCACATCTTTATGTCTCCTAACAGGTTACAAATATTCTAATCATGAATGTATCAACTGATATGTTTTGGTTTCATGTGTTAGTAGTAAATGTATGTTATAGAATATAGATTATCTGAATCTCAACTGAATATTGGAAATAAAGTTTTTTTCTGCAATTTTTCAGCACCACAAACTCTCTAACATTATATATAAGAAAAATTGAATAAAATGGTTTGGTAATTACTAATTGGGGAAGTTACTTTATGAATATGAAATGCGAATTTTAAACATAGCTAAGTAGAAAACCTAATATTTAGCTAGTTACAACGAGTGATATGAGATAACTACTTTTTTTAAATAGTCAAGTCATCACAATATCCTATAGCGATTTTTTGAAAAAATGTAAGATAATTTGAAAATTTAAGTTAAAATTTGAACAAGAGCTTCTAATGTGCCTAATTATTTTGTCCAACGGGCAAGGGTGTATTACAGTGAAACTTATTTTTTCATTTTTGAAAAGCGGTCCACTCTATTTTTGATCTCCATTTATGATCAATTGTTACTGCTATTAACAAATATCAACTTTTCTCCACAGGGACTCTTCCTCACAAATATAAGATTGTGATAGCTGGTAACCATGAGCTCAGCTTTGATCCTAAATTTCAATTTACGGTTCATAAAGGTTCTCGTTCTCCGAACACAGGTAGCTTATTGGTGCTTCACATTGTCTCCATTCATGTAAATTAAATTGCCATGATGAATGTGAATCGAAATCTTCTCAAACTAAAATTGTTCATTACAGAAAACATTCAAGATCCAAATAGCCCGATGTCTAATATTAGTGCAGAGGCGGTGTTACAAGAACCTCCTAGGAAGAATAATGCTGAATTGCTGACAAATGCTTCTTATTTGCAAGATGATTTAATTAGTATATGTGGTATTAAAATATATGGAAGTCCTTGGTGAGTTGATATTTCCACTCAAATGTGTTGCTATGTGTCCTCAGCAGGGTTAGTAAGGTAGATTTCCCCCAAAATGGGGGAAACTGGAAAAACCACTTGTGAGAAACTGAGAAATTGGGGGAAACCTAAATTAGCTATACTAGTTACTTATCCAAGGGCTTACGATGTCGGTATGTTCCTTTACGATGTCTGTATGCACCATTATGATGTCTGTATGCTCATTTATGATGTCTGTATGCTCCTTTATGATGTCTGTATGCTCCTTTAGGATATCTGTATACGGTATGCCACATTACGATGTCTTTATACAATATGCCCCTTTACAATGTCTGTATACAGTAGGTATGTCCTTTCATGATGTCTGTATGTTCCTTTGATTTATATTAATTACTCAGTGAGAAACTGTGATAACTAAGGGATAATAATATCAAATATACTGATATTCAATATTTGTATTTTCTTATATTGTTCACTGTAGATAAATATTACAGAACTAAACTTTTACATTTGGTACTACATGCTTCCATTCGGTAAATAGATCTAATGTCTTAACATAGCCAAATACATAACTTGCAGTGGCAACCAGCAAGCTTAATTATGACTTGAGTATAGGACACTCTGGTCCTCTGTAGTGTGAACTGGTTAGTGTTGTTTCCATATAAAATTTCAATACCCTGTAACCTTATAGCTAACATTGCATATGTCATGGGATGATGGGAATGAAATTATGATTACTACCTTCATTATTCATTATAGCTAATAAAATATAACTTTTGTAATTATGATTTTTAATTGATGAATAAATTAATTGTAAGTAGTTATACCAATATATTATCATATGCATTTATTAATCATTAGAATCAATGATTCATTAGATATACAGAATGGGCCACAATAATGTTCCCGCTTATTCAAATACTTGTAAATCGTTAGCCAGTGGACGTAAAAACCGTATCTTGGTCTCTTTTTCTCCGCCACTTATTGTACTATTAACAGATAAAAATATTTTTGAACTGATGGATATAGTTTAAGAACAGGTAAGCAAAGAGTGAGGGTGATTATTTTTGTCATTGCGCGAAGGTTATTCTTAGAGCTAACTCTGTGATTTTACTTACTAAAAGGGAGTGAATAAAAGGAAAAAAATTTTTTATAGCTAGTAGACATTATAATGCAGTGTGCTTACACTTCTTCCTTCTTTTGCTTCAGCGATGAAAAAACTCAAGTGTGAACACATTTTAAGAAGAGCTTTTTCTCCACGCTGTTAAAAATGCAAGTGTGAAGCGGGCCTTCAAGTTTTCATAGTGAAAACTTAAATAAAATCAAAATGTCACTGAAGCTGTTCTATCTTTCAAAAAAGAAGTTGAGCACTCTGTATTAAAATGTCTACCATTATATTTTGTTTCGCGCAATGACAAAAATAATCACGTCACTCTTTGCTTACCTGTTCTTAAACAATGTCCATCAGTTCAAAAATGTTTTTACCTGTTAATAGTACAATAAGAGGCAGGGAAAAAGAGACGAAGATGCAGTTCTTACGTCCACTGTAACGATTTACAAGTAGCTATTTGAAAAAGCGTAAAAAATTTTGTGGCCCATACTGTATAGCTACCGAAATACATGTTAATGGTCAATATGTAAACTTAAATTTATCATTAACAGACTACCAAGGTTTCCCCCAGATTCTCCTGGGGGAAACTAAAAAAAACCTCCTTCAGGTTTCCCCCTACCAACCCTGGTCCTCAGATGAATGCTATTGCTTCAAAAGCTAAGAATAAAAGTCTGAAAAAAATTACCTTTCTGTTATTTCAGGCAACCTGAGTTTTTCAATTGGGCTTTCAATTTACCAAGAGGAAAGGAAATATTAGAGAAATGGCAGATGATTCCCGATACTGTGGACATTCTACTGACTCATGGTCCACCTTTGGGTAAGATTGGGTGACGATTTGACACTACGAGTGATTAGGTAGCTAACTTGGTAAATAAGTTGCTCTAAGCTAGTCCATCTTGAAGCTGCTTGTAGACTACGGAAAGTCTAAAAGTTGTTTCACAAGAAGCTATATTAATTCGGTACAGATGAGAATTAATTTTATTTAAAATTTAAATAAGCTATACAGTTACTCGAATGATTTCCATTCAATGTAAAAGAAAGTTGTGGAAGGTGAAGCTTCACTTAATTAATTATATTTTCACTGTATTGGTAGCTTCTTATCTTCATCTTAGTTATCCAGTTCTTGATATAAAATAACACAATATTAACTACAACTACAATCTGTTTGAAGATGTGCAGTTTCGATGTATGAATTGATAGAAGTTGGATAAGGAAAATTCTGATATAAGTTAGCTATAATTAAAATGACCATAATTCATTCTTCAAAGATTGGGATAAGAATAGTAATTGTTCTTTTTGTATATGATTATACAATTTCGCAGTGAAACTGTGTTCTACTCATAACAACAGTGAGCTATAGCTACTATGTTTCTATAACAACAATCTTTCTAAAAAAAACATTTAGTAGTTATTTGTACAAAATATATTTAAACTTGTGAAATCAAAATATAAGAGTCACTGTGATGATGTACTATCAGAGAAAAGAGTCACTGTGATGATGTACTATCAGAGAAAAGAGTCACTGTGATGATGTACTATCAGAGAAAAGAGTCACTGTGATGATGTACTATCAGAGAAAAGAGTCACTGTGATGATGTATTATCAGAGAAAAGAGTCACTGTGATGATGTACTATCAGAGGAAAGAGTCACTGTGATGATGTACTATCAGAGAAAAGAGTCAGTGTGATGATGTACTATCAGAGAAAAGAGTCACTGTGATGATGTACTATCTGAGAAAAGAGTCACTGTGATGATGTACTATCAGAGAAAAGAGTCACTGTGATGATGTACTATCAGAGAAAAGAGTCACTGTGATGATGTACTATCAGAGAAAAGAGTCACTGTGATGATGTACTATCAGAGAAAAGAGTAACTGTGATGATGTACTATCAGAGAAAAGAGTCACTGTGATGATGTAGCTACTATTAGGGAAAATACTAACTGAAAAAAATGGCATCAATTTCATTATATATAGCTAGATACAGTTTTATTTGACTGTAGATTCGATAAATTTAATTTCTTTAGTAATAGCTAATTTTGTTTCAATTCTTTCACCTCACAGGTCATGGTGATCTCTGTGTCACGGGTGTTAGAGCTGGTTGTGCTGATCTACTGACGGAGGTACAAAAAAGAATCAAACCAAAGTACCATGTGTTCGGCCATATTCACGAAGGTTTGTCATTATTCACGAAGCTAGCACTTAGCTACTGTATATTTGTTTGTGCTTCGTTTATAGCAATTAGCTATATTAGTGTGTTCTATGTTTGATAGCGTGCCCGGACATTTCATCCACGAACAATTTGTCCAACAGACTATTCGTCCATGGACGTTTCATCCACGAAATGCTTTATTTCTATTTCATATTATGAATGTGTATAAACTGCGTCCATCGTTTTATTGTAGATCACTATTTTGTGAATAATTTTAATAATATTGATCGTACAGTAGTGAAACTTTGGTCACGGGAAGATTGCTTCTATGTTAGTTTCTTGCTGAAATGTTTTTTGAATCCATGAGAAAATTGGAAAGTTATGAACGTTTATGTATTTTGAAGGCATTTAAACTGTCCATCACTTTATTGCAGCTTTGTGAAAAGGCCCAAAAATGGGCGATTAACTTCTAACGAGAGGGTAAAAATTGTAGCAGGTCCTGTAGAAGGGAGGACTCTTCTATATTTATAGGATATTGCTAGGATTATGTTCTTAAATTTCGACGTTTTAGATTTTTGTGTTCGGTAGACCCGTAGCCTTCATTTACTATCGCCTCTTTAATCCGTTAATGAAGCTACCAGTGCTTGTGTCCCTTTTCGTCACATTCCTTGGTAATGGAGTAGCTTTTCTGCATCCATGAGAATTGTCACCGACGGTGGTAGGTGATTTTGTTCATGGTGCCCCTTTCCTTTCTGGCTCTTCTTTCAGTCCTATGTATTTAATTTTCTTTTGACGTCAAGATATGGTTGAAGCAGACTTTTAAACACATGATAAAATTAATTTAAATTATATTTAACTTCAATTCATTTAGCTATTTGCTGATTGTATTTAGGGTTACAATAATTTTTAGATACTTGAAGGGCAAAAGGATGTGTTTGTCTATTCATTTGAAAAAATTACTGATTCAATCTTATATTAGATACTTAAAGTTAAAACTTTTTAGAAATCGGACATCTTCATATTTTCTCACAATCTTGTTTTCGAGTAAATACATTATCTAAACAATAGAAAAATAACCTAGACGATAAATAAGTCCCAATTGTGCTTAACTAATGTAAGCGTACGCATGTGTTGTAACCTGTTATTTGAATACCTCACAATTAGCTCTCAATATACGCAATTATTAATGTAAGGGGACATATATGTAGGTATATGTTCTCTTAGAACATAGCTAAGGGTTACAAATATACTGTCTATAGATTATGACTAGATTGAACATCTTTACCTCCATGTTTCCTCTTAGTAGTTAGCATGCACTTAAAACTAATAATAACAATGGTATATAGTGCTATAGCTGTACTATAACTGAATATGTTTTCAGGCTATGGAGTGACGTCAGATGGGAAGACAATATTCGTGAATGCCTCCACCTGTGACGTGCACTACTCACCCTGTAACCTGCCTATTGTATTCGATGTTCCGATACCAGAGGGACTGCACAAGTGAAGTACACTTTTTAGTTACTAGAGGCAAATGTTAATCTTATACACACAGTGAAAATTTAGCCTTTTGATCAGGCAATTTAATATTTGAAAAATGTTAATATTGATATTTTAGTAGCGAAACCGTAGGAACTTTTAGTTTGGATAAGAATTAACTTGGCGATAATCATGTGTTATACCAATCAATAATGGTGGCCATTCTTATTGTTTATATTTTATGGTAGGAGTGGTCACTATGTTGTTAGGAATGAAGTAAGTCGCTTCATTAGATTGCACCGATAATATTAGTCTATGATATTACTAACTGTTTTTAAAAGGAATTACATTATCTGAATAATTTTATTCCTGACTTCTATATTTTGTGATATTTTATTGTGATGTTATTTATATCTTTTGTACATCCTACATTTAGTTCTTTAAAAACAGTTCGATTTAGCAGTCGTACTTTATTATTCCATTTCAAATTATACTATCGAAATATAACTGTTATTTCGATACTTTCCTATTTTTTTCTATGATTTGCACTATGAACAGAATGTGCTATTCTGCATACCGTTAACTTCTACATGTAGCTAGTATATATTTGTGAGGCTGAATGACACAAAGCAATAATAAATTAGTAATTTTATTTAATAAACATTTCCTTCGTTTCATATTCTAAAAATGCTAGTATTTTTTATAGCGAAATATATATCTCCTAATGAATTAAACAGTGGAATGCAAAGAGAAAGATGAGAAGAATGTTAAATCAATTATTGTCCTAGTCAATTATACAATATTATTTATTTTAATTCAATGCAAGTAGATGCTTAACAATTTATGCACTTCAAGTTTAAATAAATTTAACAAGGAAATCAATATACGGTGAAGTGAAACTTTAAAGCTGTTTTTTTTACTCTATTTTGTCTGCACAGTAATAACGATTATACATTTAGTAAGCACTGATCATTTTTCTGTAAAATTTTAAAGTCTAGCGAAACTATGTAAGCCTAAGTAACTATAAAGAGCTACAGGTAAAATTTAGTCCAGTCAAACAGAACTGGTAAAGAACATACTGTGAATTAATTAAATAGATACACATCCATTATCTATCATGAATCGCAATAAAAAAAGCGTAAATGAAATTTTATGAGCTGTTCATAAATTATAGGAAAGTACAGGTTGAGCATTTGATGAGAACTTTAAAAACTGTCTAGGTAGCAAATAGTTTTTTAGGGTCATATCCTCCTTATGCTGAGTTATCTTAATTTTCCTGATTTATTTCTGTTTCTAAATTGTTATTCTTGTGAAATCATTACCCATCACACAGTTCATTAGAGTACCTTTCAATAAGCAATTTCCTACCCCTCAGGATAACATTATCAGGGTTCTTTCGATGGTGGGTGATATAGAAAGCGAGTGTTGTTGCCCCGAACTGTTGTAATTTGAATTATGGATTGTCCTTAAACTATTTTAGTGTCATTTTTTAAATTCACTTGCAATTTCAAAGGATAACGCTAGTGTTATGAATTTCTGGTTTCATGAATGCAGTCATTGAATAGTGGTAGTTTATTTTTCTTTAAGTTTTCTGTTTCCCGTCTGACTGGAATTATTAATAATTAATTAATATATTTTTTTCGTACAAAAAAGACGAATGGCACTAATAGCTATTAGTGCAGAAAGGGACAAATATCACTGAACAAAAAAAATCAACCTAAAACTGGTTATTCGTAATGTTATAATGGACGTAAATTACAATTTCCGAAGCATTTCCTTCGAGTGCTCTCTTCATTAACTTAAACTATTAGAAAGATGTTACAATGAAATGTTTTACCTATGGTATTGTTTAGAATGTTCCTTTTCATCTTGATACCACCCTAGCGAATGTAAACTAAACAATTGTCTGAACCAGGCCTAATGATGATAGTCTTTGGTAACGGTGATAGAATATTTTCACCATAAACAGTCCCACATTCAAACCATTCCATATCTTATATTCGGCATAAAGAATAATAAACTTGTCTGCACCATATAAAATTATTTCCAACCTATTCTATTTTAAAATATATTCAATACTGCATTTATAGACCAATATTTAATAGTGATCTAATTTCATCTAAGGTTTGAGTGAAAAAATACCCTCTATCAGGTATGAAAAAATCCTCTTTCGACAACGAACTCACTGAAAACTTTATTTTTTGGATAAAATTGTATGTATAAATCAATTGTATTTGTATCATAACTTATTAATCTGAGAAATTAATACTTCCTTTAGCATCATTTTTTTATCTTAATTTAGTTAGCAGTACCTACGCTGCAAAATCAATGGCACCACGTAATTAATTGAACGGTTATTTTTTTCGAGGCTAATTAGTTTCAAAATAGCTCCTTATTGTTCATATTACATTCTGAGTTAGATCAATAGGTAGGTAATCAATAATATTGTTACGATACATTGGGTATTTATTTAACTCAGCGTATGATGACAATAGTTGTACTTGTACCTTATCATTGCAAGTCCTAATCCAAGTGCGTGACTGTGCCACTTTTATTTTATAGTTCTAAATAAGCATTCATAACAGTTATGAATATACTAAATGTTTAAAGAATGATACTATAATCACTGCTTGTTGCCAGGTTTTCTATATATTTTCTATTAATTTTCAAAAAACTTTGAAATTCATATCTATTCAAAGGAAACGTCTTAGGGCTCTAACACACTACAAGCGGCGCGGAGCACCATTAATGTTGTTTGGTATTCGTATGCAGAGACGCTTGGCTGTTCACACTGCGAGCGGAGCGGCGCTGCAATTAAACAATAATATTAATGACGCTCCGCTCCGCTTGTAGTGTGTACGTACTCTTACAATGATATTGTGATAAATGAATCCACTAAAGTTTATTTCATCCAAAATAACCGAATAGTTTTCCTTTTTGACTATGTACAACTAGAGAAATCATAACAAAGCTCTTTATCGCAGAGAGGTGTATTAAAAATAGTAGTCTTAATTATTAATTCGATAACATGGACGTTCTAACAATGAGGAGGTGATAGCTTATTACATTATAGAGGACTGACAGCTCATGCTGTCACCAAATGAAGTAAATAAACTAGTTATTGACTGAATGCTGCTAAACCAGTGTAGTTCTGATATTAATTGTCATATTTTAACTGCACTCCATCGACAGTATTTGGTATTTGAAGGATTTATTTTTAAGTAGGGAAATTCATGCAGTAGCTACCTAGATTATTATGACCATTATTTAATTTTGTACTTGAGTTATAACTGTACTATTTACTACCTTATTAACAAGGCAGACTTTAATTGCAGTTTTAAATATTTAATTAACATACATTCAGAGAAAACACAGAATCTTTGTCTCAAACTCTTGATTCTTGTCCCAAATTACAGTTGGTGTTCAAGTTAAGGTTCAATTCATCGAATAAAATACCTATAAAAAAGTCAATGCAACAAATGGTTAGAGATCAAATATGTTTTTTGACAGTTAAATAAACTTCCAATCCAAATCCGCAGCAGAGAATTTTTTATATTTCTAACTTTTGAAACTACGTTGTTGTTCTACATGAGTTATGTAGGTTATAATAGGAGTGGCTAAGGGTTGGTAGGGAGAGAGATGGTATAGACTCTAATATAACATTCTATTACGCTGCCTATGAGCTTTTAACATCTGAAGGCCACATATTACTGTAAAGTCAAATTAATTCTTTCTTAATCGGTAGTCACTTCAATAACGGATGAAATTTTCACGCTTTCAAAACGCGTTCCAGTATTTAAAATGTCAATAAATTAATAAGCTTAGAATTAATTAAATGAGATATTCCAACGCACTAACTTCAATATCTATAAACTATATCTTTCTACGATATTATTATAAGTGCTAATAATGTAATTAAAATTTCAATCCACAGAGGTAGCTCTTTTCAATCAACAATATATGATAGAATAAAAGAATATAGAAAAAGCTTAACTCGTAATAGATATATATATTTATATGTAACTATATATAGAAATATGAAGATTAATGGATATAATAAGTAGAGTGAAGTTTACAGTAAATAGCTTCTTCCTTAAATTATCTTCTTGTGATCTCAAAGCATTTAAATTAGTAAAGTGTGTTTCGAACATCAAATCAAATTTTCTCTGGATGGACTGTCGAAATGTTCAGCAAAGTTCTATTTCCAATGACTGACTGAATGAACAATAAATGAATTCCCTGATCGTGTACTGTTAGATTAACTGCAAAAATTGCAAACAATGTAAAGTTTGAGCGATTCTTCCACCGGTCTATTCTGACATCGGATCAAAGTTTATAATACGCTACCTTAATTTATTTGTCTTTATTATTTGAAATAGACTAACTTAAAGAAATAATAAATGAATCTCCTCAGTCTAAAGTTTTTCATAAGTCATCTAAGTGGAATCACAACTAGATTGTAATCTACTGTACACTCTGGCAATTCTATATCGATAGAAAACAACTCTTATTTACAAACATTGCTTCTCATTTGCTGAGAAGAACTAATTTATAATCACTCCTTAAAAGTAGTTGAATGAGATAAAAATGACTAACATCAATATAAGCTAATATAGAAATTTCAATAAACTATGTTTATGTATATTTATCACATGAACTATCCTCCTATAAATCACCATATATATTTAATCAGTTGTTATAACTTTGATATATTGCAGTGCATTACTATAACCTTACTTTCAAGGGAATTTATTCTTTTCTGTCCAGTCATATCTACATTCTATGTTCAAAAGACAGGCTAATATATCAATCTCAGTCCGTGTCTCTTTCATGTTCTATCTCACTAACATCCTCCAGTCTCTTATTTCTCGGCTGTTTTTCCTCCACCACTTTGTAGGTAGGTAGCATAACTTCTCTCATCCGGTGGAGTTCAATGAGCTGAGGGGGGAGCTGACCTTCCACCGCCACGCACCGGTCGCACTCGCTCACCCATCGCTATATGATGCTCTCCTTGTTGCGCTCGTTCTCTTCGGTGCTCGAGGCGACGCTAGAGGTAGTGCCGCAAAGTTGCATTTCTATTTCTTGCAGACGGTTCTCAACTTGCCACTGCTGGTGATTCAGTTTGAGGCTCATTGAATGGTTCTCTGTCTCCAATGTCATTAACCTGAAAATAAAGACATATTAATGAGGACATAATTTTAATCAACGGTCAGGTCAGTAGGTATCTAATAAAGGTTAATTTCTCTCTTAACTAAAGATATTTGTAAATGATGTTGATTTATAGAAGTCCTCTGCTCAATTCAAAAAATCCCCAATCGGTTACCAGTCAAATCACTGATCGTTAGACAACAAACTACTTCTAACCCGTGTATCCCCTTGTAGCAAATCCATCCGTTTCATCGTCATCCTTCCCATAGTAAACAGAATAGTATAGTACCCCAGTTACATGTATTATTCAAATTTATTCTGGGTAGGCTGTGACGTCATGTATGTAAACAAGAGGTCACGTCAAAGTAAACAGAATTGCTGTGGGTCACGTGGAATAGAGAATTAAGATGGCGGCCAACGTGACCGATCTGACTAATGATCTAATTATCTTGAATAAATCGTCTTCTTCAAGACTAAAAATTTGTTACTATTTTGGGTGTAAAAAGACCAGTAGCAATTTCATCAACAGTCATTTTTTAATTTTCGTCCGTATGACTATAAAGATTGGATAATATGCGGTAATGTGGAATTAAAAAAAAAATCACCGGAAACGTTATTTAACAAAAGTTGGGTGTGTTGCAGCCATCTTTTGTGTTTGTACTGTACGTACAAACGTACGCACCATTGTTGACATGTGACGTCACAGCCTACCGGGACACGCGTAATATCCCCCCTATAGCTCTGGGATACTATATATTCTCTGTACTGTGTCCTTCCCTTCTCAATCATCCCAGTCGATTGCGGTGTTGCCACCTCTTGGCAGAAAAAAACAAATTTTGAGTGGAAAATATCGCTTCCCAGAAAAAAGCCTACAGAAAAAAATTCCACTGGTAAAAATCCCACTATAAATATTAATCATACGAATAGCTATAATATACTTAGCTTTAGTTTATGGAGCCAAATGGGTTCAGAATATATAGTAGGTAAAATTATATTTAAAATAATTACCAACTCTTCCTGTTTAAAATTTTCTAAAATATATTAATTTTTATTGATTTTAGTAGGAGTTTAGCGTCAGCTTTCAGTCGTTTCGACTATATCGCCGACGTCAAAAGTAAATTAAATACAAGGGACTAGAAGAAGCAGTCAGAAAAGGAAAGTAGCTCCATGAACAAAGTCACCTACCACCGTCAGTGACAAAGCTAATGAATGCAGAAAAGCTACTCTGTGAATATAGTCACTCACCAAGGAATCAGACGAAAAGGGAAACAAGGACTAGTGGTTGCACTCACGGATGGAAGAGGAAAATGAAGAGGTGATAGTATATGAAGCTTACGAGCCTACCTAACACAAAATCTAAGACTTCGTAGTTGAAGAGCTTAACCCTAGCGCTATCCTCTAAAACTGCAAGTAGCGTTGAAAAATTATATATAACAATTGAAAAAAATATTCAATTCCCAAATAAGAAATACAAAACGACTTAACAATGTCGCAAACTAAAGCTACGCGATAGCAGCTGCGAGGAACATAAACATTAAACAAATTATGTCTATAAAGGAAAGCAAGAAGACTAAGGTCACATAGGTAAAGCTATAGAAAAATATTTTTATGAGACAAAATGTGCAAGACAAAGAAAAACTAATTAAATATTTGTTCCTCCATGAACTTATACCCTTATTAAAACGTTTTATTTGTTTCTGTATTTTAAATATTATGTAATTGTGGACTTTTATACCTGTGGTATACTATTCCGGTCATCGAAAATATCAATGGGAAGAGAAAGACCAAAAAGTTTCTGACTCTACTTGGTAGAGCATGTGGCATTGATACAGGATTCGAAGACGCCTTGATTTTAAGACACATTTCTTTACTTGTTTATCTTCCTTACGTATGGATTCGTGGAATGGCCGGATGGGGATGTTGGTGGCTCATGAATATTGTGAGAAACAATGTCCTATCGATTCAATCAACAACACTACCGATTCAATCTGTATTCCTACAGCTTGCAATGGAGGATTATTTTGGCTAATTATTGCCATTCTCTTTCATTTTCATATCTCTTTGATTTTTTCATTCACCGTTTCTGTCATTTTTAACTTCTTAGATTCATAGTTATTATAAGTGTCCAAAGTGCATGACTCTTGTATTGACAGTCACCTAATTAATATCTGAGTCCTACTGCTTTAGAGCTGTTTACTGTTCTAAATATCCCTTTCTGTCTCTTCCACCTGTTAGCTTTTTCTTCCCCATCACAAAGAATCAGAATTTTGATCTGATTCTTGTAGACCGTTGTAAAGAATTAGATAGATTTTCCGTTTTGTTTCCAACCAGAAAAGTTTTGGCTTATCATCCTGAGCTTCAAGAAGGTCTACCAGGCCCAGAGAATATCTCAGAGACTCGTGTCAACGACATTCCCTTACATTCAAATTCAAACTGCTTCGGAAGCATTCAACAAGGCACTCCTCATAGTTCTCGCCTACTTTCTATACTGCCAAGCTTGAAGGATATGCACTGTTATGCAGGATTTGAAAGTGCCTAATTTTTTTTTAAACTCGCTGTCGGACAATTCGCTGTACGGAAAACTCGTTGTTAGGACAATTCTTCGTCAAAACAACTCGCCGTGTGATTTATGATTAATTGGCGTATACATCATTTATATATAAAATATTTATAAATATAAACTGCGTGTTGTAATTTAATCATTAAAATGTTCTTAGGTTTTTTGGAAAATGTTTTCTTTCCCCATTCTATAGAATATTCTATTTCGTTCGTACATAGTATTTATTAGAACCTACAAATATAAATCGTCTTGCATGGATAAGTTATTTTTTTATTTTACTAACATTTGATTGAGTTTTGATAGTTCTATAGTACCCCAGAGACTATATATTCTGAAGTTGACTTGGTCTAGTAAGAAACTCACTACAATAGTTTCGTACTAGATTAACTAGAACAACACCGCTAATAAATATATTATTTTTTTCAATTAAATCATCAGTTTTAAGAAATTAGAATAATCTTCTCTGTATCTAGTTTTTTTTTCAATCGATTTTTTCAGCACAGACTCTGCCATTACATCTGACACAGACTCTGCCTTATATTCTATCTTAAAAACAGCAATTAATAAATATAATTCATTATTCAAATTAGAGGAAATATTGTATATATAAAAGAAATGTATTGCAATTATTACTCCTTGTAATATTTACACTAGAACTGTTAGTGTCAGGTGACAAAAATTGTGTTTTGTCTAGTAAGAGGGGTTTTCTAGTTCAGTTTAAAAAATCCCTTTGTCTAATAAGAAGTTAATAATTAATTTACAACACGCAGTTTATATTTATAATATTTATGTATATACTCGCCGGTATATCATAAAATTTAATCGGAAAAGTGCTAGGTGGAAAATTGTCGAAGCGGAAAATTGCCAGTCAGATTTTGAAACATGATTTGCTTATAAACACGTTCTAATAACATTTTAATTCTTAAATTTAATTTGAGGTATGCCAATAGCGATAATACACAGTTAAAATATTATCAATAAATTGAAATCGAAAAGAAAACTCTCTAAATGATGTACATGGGACACCTGATCGTGTGTCACAGTGTACGTTAACGTTTTTGTTGTTACCGTGCAGAATCATGAAGTGTGCAGGACGACAAACTAGCGGATACAAAAAAATAAATTGCGGCTTACTTAGCAAATAATGTCATCTTAACTTCATAAATGAAAAGGTTGTTAGATTGTGTTCTATAACCAAATAATGTTGCAAAAAGCCAAAATAACACATAAATAAGTAAGTGGCTAGTACTTTTCCGTCTGGTAATATTCCACCTAACAATTTTCTTAAAGGCGAGTTTTCGGCTTGGCAAATTGTCCGGCGATGAGTTGTCCGGTCACCCTGTTCCATACGTGAGCTGATCTGTTTTTAAAGCAAGAATATGACTACCAAAGAAAGATTGTCATTCCGATTGTAGAGGAATTTAAAGGAACTACAACAGTATGATTTCCCTCCATATTGGTAGCCATTAGTCTCTTTCTTGTATCTACCGCTATTGGATGAACCCCACAAAAATAATTTCCAATGGAGCACAAGAGGTGGTTACGAAAAAGACTCGATATGATATTTTGATAACATCTCTGAAAACGAGATTGGTTCTGCAAAAGTTAATTATGAATTGAGATTCTGCATGCAGTAGTCAACGATAGATCCGTATTTATTATATATTTCTTAGCTTTACATTTTTCGCGCTAGTGATATCAAAATATAGATAATTTTGGTTAAGGATAGCAATGTCAAAGTTACAAACGATAGATGTAGCTACAGATAGCGACGATAATGATTTTGGAGAATAGTTCTATCATACCTCTCTCTGAGTCTTTTAATTTCATCTAATAGAAGGTGTTGAGGCGAGTCTCTTGGTAAAGCTCCTGCACTGTGAGATCCTTGTAGATGACCTGCAAATAAAAAAATAATTAGTGAAGACGATTGTGATGTTGTTATAATCTTTTTATGCATACGATTCATCATTTGTTGATTTATTACGGTTTATGTAGTTTATTTCATAAAAGCTCTCAACAAGTAGCCAACTGATATAATTCCTTACATTTTAGAAATAACGATAGTAAAGCTATAATGAATGATTCATTTCAAATTGCAAAGGCAATTACGCATCCAATAACATACAGCGTCTTCATCTCTTGTTGTATTGTCCTTTTACTCTCGTTCCATTTGTAACTAATGCAACTTAGAAAAAGTTAATGAAAGAGGAGGGCAACTACTCATTATGTCTGACAAAGCATAGTCTCTTGTAATTAGTCAATTAAATTAATCATATCATGAATGAATTCTCATCTAAGTAAATAAATACGTTACTTTTCCTGGAAATTAATTTACAAAATATTTGAATTTTATAATTATTCAACATTTGGAGTCTTCTGAAATAATATTTTCTCGAAAATTAGGTATTAACTAATTTTTCAATTCATATGTCCTTTTATAACAAATAACGGTACTTTCCTGTTATCCCCCCGCGACTTCTATTTTAATGAAACAAATATATATTTTTTCAATGTATCGAGGTCTGGACCAAGGTTCATAGATATACTGTAGTCTATGAACCTTGGTCTGGACCCCGTGTCAGGTCATTAAACAATCTTGATGTGTGCAGTAAAACAAACTAGCGGATGCAACAAACTACATTATGGTCATCATGTTATGATTTATGTTCTTGAATGAATTTGTTGAATTAAAATAGAATTTAGATTATCCATACTCTCTCTTAAATGACAAATGGGCGAGAGAGAATAGAAATGACAGAGAAATAGTTAATCAGTAGCCAAGATACATGGAAAAAATTCGTAATTTAAACTAAGAAGTTGAAATAAGAAATGGCGGGAGATAACAAGAAAGTACCCAAATAACAATCGAATTTAGTTTTAGACTTTAAAATTTATTCATTGAGGTGTTTTTGCAACTAATATTTGTGATTTACTTTTAGTTAATCTGGCTGGCAACAGCCAAAATCCAAAATGTCTCATGGAAAATTTTAGGAAACTAATTTAACCTTACAAAGAAACTAATTAGGAAAAACTTAAACACTGATCAATAGAATCTCCATCAAATAGAAGAAAGCGTGCTACAACAATGATGGGAGACGGGACTCATTTAGTCGGTATAAAGGAATTTATTCAAGGAGTTTGGTCAAGGAATAAAGTGACCAGATGAATAAAATAATAAGCAAGGTAGGTAAGAGGATTGCACCTTGACGTACACTCTTCTGTAAAGTACGAAAAAATATTCTCGCAATTTAATTATATAATGAATTGGAGGTTTTTCCTTAGTCTGTTAGTTTTATAGTCTGTATATGAGAATAGTATCGTAAAATTCATCAAAAGGTTAACATATTTTGAATGTACTGAATACTTTCTTGAAATTGGTTGTGTGGCCTCTTCTGGTTTATTATTGCTATGACATCTTTTACTCCAAATCTGTGGTACAATTAAGAAAATTTAAAAAAATCCGTGCTATCGGTCGTCACCGGTCCGTGATTTTTTTCATCACTGAGGAGAGCCCGTACTGTGTGAATAGGTCCGTTTAAATTAAAGTAACGATATATTTTTTCACTGACACCGAATCACTGAGATTCGGTGAAGAAGCCTAGCTTATACAAGTCATTTAAGGCTTTTGGTAAACCTAAGCACACAGATATGAATGTTATTTCTTTTTTATTTTTGCTATTGGTACTGAATTTTCACCCTACCTAAACATTTCAACAAATTTTTCAATTATGATAATTATTTTATTTTAGGTCACACAAGAGTCTTCTGCTTATCATGCAAACGGCTACGAGAAGATCGAGCGAATTCTATTTGATGTCATATTTTGCTATTTTACTATTTTCTTCGTAAAATTGGATTGACTCACTAGGTGCTAAAAGTGACGTCACAGACACCCTGTGACTGGGGGATGGGGAGGTGGTGGCCCCTATGACACCCTCGTGAGGAACGTTACCGTGTAGGGAGTGGGTTGGTACTGGTAACGTATATGCTATGTGGGCAGTGGCATAGCTGGGGGACGTTAACGGAGACATCACGTTACTTGAAGACGTTATGTTCGACCTTTTGTCGCAACAACTGTCGTATGAAGTAACACTGGCGGTAGTGCCTGTATTGATAAAATATGAAGTTAGAAAAATAAATATTTGAACATCAGCTTGTAACCTAATAGTGAAATTCCCAAACGTCTGCTTTATTAACGTACCGTTTTGTATAAACAGCGAAAATAGCACTTTCTTGAACAAACTTTAACATAAAGCTGTTAAAGTTGAAATTTGCCCAAAATGCTCGGTAAGAAAGTTACACAATGACTTTGTAAAATTTGAAATGTATTGGAAAATTCATTATGAGGTAGATGAAAGGATATAAACTGTTTATCGGATTATCTAAGTGTTACATCAATTGAAGATTGAACTTAAATTCAGTCCGAATAAGATCTAATCAGCAAAATTATCGAAACCATCGCAAGAATTGGTGAAACTCTTGGTGTCTTGATCGCACTCGGGGTAATTAATACACCGTCATATGAGAGCATATTGGCGTAATTTCTAATAATTTCTGTAGATTATCTAACCTTATTTCAATTTTGTTCTCATATATTCACAATAATTGACGTTTGTATTTTGTTTCTGCTAAAAATGTTATTCTAACTACATGCATTTCCATTTCCTGCCACTTCATAATAACAATTTTTACTCCAATAATTTTCAAATTTGAGCACATAGTAACTTTATAATTAGGGTAAGTTCTTAATTATCGGTCAGTTCAACAATTTCAGACACGTAAGAAAAAAATATATAATAATTATTCAGTCAGTATCCATGATTCCTACAGGTATCATGGATACCACTTAAAATAAAAATGAAATAATAATTATTATATATTTTTTTCTGACATTTCCGAAACTGTTGAACTGACCGATAATTAAGAACTTACCTAGGACTTTTTACCAAACCTCTATTGAGAAAAGGTGTTTATTACACTGGGTACAATGTTGAGTAGATGCTTGTAAGAAACTACTCTGTTATCACTAATGTTGTTTGGTCTTCGAATGCTATTTACAACAGCTTGGTAGAAATCGGAAGTCGTTATAATATATTTTTAATTTCCTAAATTATGTACAATAAATACACAATAATCTGATATTAACAAGCATTAATGAAAACATAAAAAAAGTGTTTATATAGTTAGCATATTCCAAATGTTGCTATTTTCCTTTATTTTCAAATTAACACACTTCATTTGAAACAATCTATCTACTTCAAATCATTTAAAAACATACTATATCTAAGCATTAGTAAAATATCTTTATTTTCTATTTATAATATGGGATTATTTACAAGGAATAGAAAGCTCATCTAAATGATGAGATGTTATTTGTTCACTGTAATTTATTCATAAGTTTGATCAAAATAGATGCAGACTGTGGGACTAAATTTACAGACTTACAGAACACATTCTGGATATTCAGCACCGGTGAGAAAATTATGAAGAATTCTCTCAATGTGGATTAGAGTTCACCATTGCTAACGTTACATGGGGATTTATTCTTTGATGTTTATAGCTCAGATGTAATACTATTTTGATTATCGAATATTTATACAAATTTGTAATCTGAATACTACCTAGTTATGCACTACTTTTTAAATGGGGGAAAATAGTTAATGATGTTGTCAAAAGCATTTTAAACTTATAGCCAATGTCGTTTCTATAAATTTTTAATAATTTACAAGAAAAAATGAGAAGTATTCCTCTGACAACTTAATTCCTTCGACTTCAAACAAGTTCAGCAGTGACGTTCTGTCGAATTCATCGAGCGCCCTGAAGTGATTATTATAGCATGAATATTGAATAACCATTATTCAAATGATGAGAATTCAATTACTTGAGAGTGTGAACTCAATTTAGTATGAGAATTATCCAATGAAACCAACAGAACAATAGAGGATAAGCGAGAGTTTATATTCCTTTGTGTTCATTTAATTACGTGGTGTCTGCGACAGGTGTGATCGCATCTGAGGCTTTTATTGGCTAATTAACTCCCGATGCTTCGGTCTCATTCGTTAATATTCACAGGTGGTGAATATTATACCGAGGACAGCGATGAAGTGTTGTGAATATTATACCGAGGACAACGATGAAGTGTTGTGAATATTATACCGAGGAAAGCGATGAAGTGTAGTGAATATTATACCGAGGACAGCGATGAAGTGTTGTGAATGTTATACCGAGGACAGCGATGAAGTGTTGTGAATATTATACCGAGGACAGCGATGAAGTGTTGTGAATATTATACCGAGGACAGCGATGAAGTGTTGTGAATATTATACCGAGGACAGCGATGAAGTGTTGTGAATATTATACCGAGGACAGCGATGAAGTGTTGTGAATATTATACCGAGGAAAGCAAAGAAAAGTGTTGTGAATATTATACCGAGGACACCGATGAAGTGTTGTGAATATTATACCGAGGACAGCGATGAAGTGTTGTGAATATTATACCGAGGACAGCGATGAAGTGTTGTGAATATTATACCGAGGACAGCGATGAAGTGTTGTGAATATTATACCGAGGACAGCGATGAAGTGTTGTGAATATTATACCGAGGACAGCGATGAAGTGTTGTGAATATTATACCGAGGACACCGATGAAGTGTTGTGAATATTATACCGAGGACAGCGATGAAGTGTTGTGAATATTATACCGAGGACAGCGATGAAGTGTTGTGAATATTATACCGAGGACAGCGATGAAGTGTTGTGAATATTATACCGAGGACACCGATGAAGTGTTGTGAATATTATACCGAGGACAGCGATGAAGTGTTGTGAATATTATACCGAGGACAGCGATGAAGTGTTGTGCGGTTTGTGATAGCAGAAAAGGTGTAATGTTTGCTGGTGAAGTATTTGTGTCAGATCTTGAAATAAATTTTCAATTATATTAATATCGATATAATATTATTGTGATGAGGAAAAAATAAGGAAGTTTAAAGACCAGTTAGATCGAAAAAATCTATATTGCACGAATGTAAATAAATGACAATATGGGAATATCAAATATTATTCTTTATTACGTATAAGATGTTTATTGAAGTAAGTATAGTTTATTCACAACTGCAGGATATCGCGATAATCTTTCATTACATTTCGATAGAATACCTTTTGTATCAATTGTTTATTTTTTTGTCTCGTTAGACGAATTAGTAATGCTTTTTACTCTATAATAAACATCAAAGAATGACTCTTTTCCTCCCTTCTTCAGTCACGACCACTAGGAGAAAACTACAATACGCATACCTTACATAGCAAATTGTAAATTTAATCTTCCCTAGTCCTTAGCTCCTCCATTTAGTTCTTTTGTGCGAAGGTGTCATTGCAATCTCTCAAAGTAACCAATTTAGAGGAGCTAACGAGTGGACAAACTAAAATCTGTGAGGACAGATAGGCCACTTCAGACCTAATTTAGAAGAGCCTCAATGTTGTGAGTGCTGTGAACGGTGCAGATTACTCTAACAAAGTCATTGCATGCAAAACCTTTTGAATTATTTAGTTAGCCATTCAATTGTTGATTATAATTATTTATTACATTTAAATAATTAATATTTGATTGTCGTTGGAACAAAATTAGTCTATTGCTTATTTTGCGTAAATTAATTAAAAATTGTCTTTGTCTCCACTAAGGTAATTTTTAACGCATGTGAACTGCTTTCACGTGCAATCATTATAATTATTCATTTTCCTTTCATTATAAAAAAAGACACTCTTAATGTGAAATATTTTCCCAAACTAAAGGGAAATCTAAGGAAAAATGACAACTTTCTTCTAATTATTACGCACTTGAGTTCCTCTGAAAGTGACTCACCTGTGTGTGCTAGCTAATTAGTGGATATTTTCTGGTTTGGTCAATAAATTAATCAATTAGAGATATCTTTTTATCTTCAGTACCTGTGATATTTGATTTATGTCATTTATTTCCCAGATATAGAGTGAGTCATTCTACCGTTAGGGTTGCATACTGAGTTGCTATTGGTCGGTGACTGGACGCTACCACACGTGGACTAACAGTTGCCAAACGAAATGCGATACTTTAAAAGATAGGATACAGGATTAATTGAATTTTATTGTTCAAATTGAGTGAAGTTCGAAATGGATGGAATGAACAATATAAACAAATTTGAAATTAAAACTGAACTATTTCGGTATATACAAACACAGTTACTAATGAAGGCAAACGTGAACTTTACACGGGGTTGGACAAAATAATTGGAAAACTACACTTTTTAGCACTTTTATCTTTAAAATGCCGTTTCATCCAAGGTATTGATTCCGAATTTCATTGTGCTGGAATACATTCACTGTGAATAGGGTTTTCTTGCAACACCATTGTATATTTTCCATCGTATTATTGATCTTTTTTGATATTTAAGTACAATTAGTGACCTAATGATTTTGAAAGCCGGCAAATGATGGTGCTAGCATTGCAGGAGCTTCGTTCACCAAATCCGCTGATCTTTGGATTTCACGAGTGCTACCATATTATCGAGGACGATGACACAATTTGAAAAAAAAAACAGGGAAAGACCTCAAACAAACGGGGCATCTCTGGTCGACCTTCCAAGTTCTCTGATAGAGACTGGCGATTAATAAACCGAATTTTGAGGGAAAAACAGCATACTTCGGCGACTAAGGTGTGTACAAAGTTAAATCAGAATCTAAGCAATCCAGTTTCTACCAAAATTGCTCGTCGTGATATTCGCTTCCTTCTCGAAACGTTGAGAATCGGATGTTGTGTTGTTGTGACCACAAAACCTCTTAATATTCTCTATTGCTCTTAAGCAAGTAGTATTCTCTGATGTGTCCAGTGTTACTCTTTTTCAGATTTTAGGGCGAGTTTACGTATGGAGGCAGCCAGCACAAAGAAGCTTTCAACCCAGGATGTCTTTTTCCCACGATGAAACACGAAAGAGGTTCTGTAATGGTTTGGGCAGCTATATCGTGGAGTTCTCCTGGTGCAATTGTAGCTTTGCATGGAAGAATCAACAGCAGGTTCATTCAATGTTTGAAACTATATGTCCTGAAGGTGACTGCATCTTCCAAGACGATAATGATCGATACACACTGCCCATATCGTTAACCATTGGTATGAAGTGCATGAAACTGAGCTGGAACACATGGACTGGCTCCTAAATATCCAGATCTAACTATCATTGAACCCTTCACCCTCCCGTCTGGAGGAGCTGGTAGGTTTTATGAGGAAAGAGTGGCTAAAATTTCGATGGAAGAGGTCAAAAATATTTATGATTCCAATCCGAGACGCATTGGAGCGTCTCGCTATTAAATGCTAAATGTGGGTCCAATTACATATAAAACTAGATTATGTGCACTCGGTGAGCGCATACCTTTGCCACCGCTGAACTGAATAATAACCTATCGTCCCACCAAGTTTCATGTAATATGGTTCAATACTTATTGAGTTATAAATGACCTTTGACCGGATCGCTCCCAAAATTCTAACAGATGGTTCCTGGACATTGACCAATAATGTACCATCAAACTTCAAACAATTTGGTAGAATACTTTTTGAGTTATTGAGTTACAAATGGCCTTGACCTTGATCTTTGACCTTTGATCTGATCGCTCCCAAAATCTAACAAAATGGTTCCTGCATATTGAACAATCGTCCCACCAAGTTTCATGCAATATGATTCAATACTTTTTGAGTTACAAATGACCATAACCTTGACCTTTGACCGGGTCACTCCCAAAATTCTACCAGCAGGTCACTGGACATTGACCAATCGCTTCACTAAATTCCAGGTAATTTGGTTGATCACTTTTTCAGTTAAGCGAATAACAAGATGTTAAACAAATAAATAAATAAACGACGTCTAAAATATTACCTTCCCGCATTCTGCGAAGGTAATAAAATTTCTCCAAATTTAACAAGTGTTCCAATTATTTTGTCCAACCTGTGTAAAAAATTAAATTTGAATGATTAAATTATTAAGAAATCCGTTTCATCAGATATTTCTCATGAATAAAACCCAATGTCTCTTTTTTTGAAGTAACAAGTTGCTATTATAAGATACTTACTTATCTATAATTATATTTCTTATTTATCGTGCATATTTTATTAATAGTGTTAATCAGTGATTTAATTATTTGTGTTGATTATCAACATTGCATTCATTTAAATCAGTTATGGTTAACTCCTATCTATGGAAAAAATCAACAAAAACAGTGTTAAAAATGGTCAACTGAGTGACTGGTACAGTGAGATTTACCTCCCGGGGCATTTCTATCCAGGCGAACCAATACTGAGGGCAGGACCAAACATTAGGGTACAAGAATCACTCACAACCATCAGTTGCATCAGAAAAATAGTGAAAACCTCTTCCGCAATAGAATACCAGTCAAAAGAGGGTAATAATTTATTATTAGAAATGCATACCAAACAGTAGAATTTTTTGACTCTTCCAAAATCGAATCGTTAATTAAAGTATTTAATTTAAATATAATTAAATGTGTATACAATATATTATTTCCAATTTGTATTATGAGTATAGCATCAAAACTGTATCGCCTTCTGACGACAGAATCTATCTATAATCTTTTGACTGACTGCTATATTTACAGATGAGAATTTCAGTGAAGTTTTCTAATCTCTGCAGACAATAGGGCATGTGACGTCACAAATGCCATCCTTCATTATAAATAAAAAGGGACTGAATTCTTTTGAAAATTAGGAGTTTGTAACATCACATGTTCTATCGGGCACACTAACACATTTCTTGACGGTACATTGAGATATAAAAAGCAAGGGAGACAATGGATAGAAAAGAGTTAGAATAAATAATGCATTTCTTGTTAGGAATTAGAGTGATAAATACAGGGGAAATGATGGATAGAGGAAGAAATTAAAAAAGATGTACTTATAGTTTGAAAGAATTAGCGTTAGAGAATAGTTATTAAACACTTTTAAAAATAATAGTCTCATCAACGACAATTATTAATAGTTACATTTCTACTGATAAAGTTAATTAATTGAAAGAAATGACTTTATATAAATTAACTAAGTATTCTCTTAATGAGCAGTTTTCTGTTTTTCAAAATGGGACAGCCTGTGTCGCAAAATGATTCAGGTAATATTTAGAGCTACATCGACCAATGTCAGCAACTGTACTGCCAACTCATCAAATATCTTAGAGAATTGTTACACCTTAAAACAAATAGCTATATTTATTTTAACTGAACAACTTTCAACGTTCAACAAATTCCGGTGAAAATAATTTGTACGTGAATGTTCGATTTTTTAAAACTAAAATGCGATTTCAATATGAAATAAAGAAGAGGGGAAATGAAGTAAAGAAGAGGGGATATGAAGTGAAGAAAATGGAAAATGAAGTAAAGCAGAGGATAAATGAAATAAATAAGAGGGGAAATGAAGTAAAGAAAATGGGAAATGAAGTAAAGAAGAGGGGAAATGAAGTAAAGAAAAAGGGAAATGAAGTTAAGAAGAAGGGGAATGAAGTAAAGAAGAGGAGAAATGAAGTTAATAAAGAGGAAATATTATACATCACAGAGCAAATAAGCTATTCATTGTGAGTACGCACCTGATCTGGCAGATCCTGCCTGGTAGAGGGGGGCGGCGCACACATGGTGGGCCTGACAGTTGACAGTGATGCTCTTCTCTTCGTCAGTGGAGTGACGGGAAGAACAATTGCTGTCACTGAGGGCAGACTCGATGGTGTGGCGCTCTGAGTCTATGGTCTGGTGAGACCTGGAGCCTGTGGGTCTGCTCCGCCTGACCAAACGAACACAGTTAGAGTTGGTAAGAGAGAAACACACTGGAACAACTTATCTTTCTTTGGAATAACAATAAGAAGGCCAACGAAACTATCAAGTTAAAGGGGCAGTGTCTAATTTTCATTTACAGATTGAGTAATGCTATGAAGTGTGTCTGTTGAAATCACTGATAGATAAAGCATCAATTACCAAATATGAAATAAATGCACGGTGAAAATTTCAATAGGTATTATTTAAAAAACTCATAAAGTATATGTGTGCAATATATTAATTGTGGAGAGAACAATATTCTTTTAACAATTGATAAATTTCAATGCCTTCTTAAATTTCAGATAATTCACGAATCTTCTGTTCATTTTTATTCGTTACTGGAATAGTAAGTATATTTTTTTAGATTTTGAGTTGTGCGAATAAGGAATTTTCAAAATATTGGCATATTCATAAGTCAATAATTTATTAACACGTTCAGTACGAACCATTTTTTATTGTGCTTCACAAAACGGTATTGGACTCTGATAACATTACTCATAATCTATATATATATATATATACAATTTACGTTAATAACATGTTATAGTGAATACCAATCCTAACAAAGGATGACGATCGATTCGGATCGAATATATTTATTTTTCGAAAGTTTGTAAATTCGGAGGGGACACCATTCGTTTCTGATGCTGAACGTGTTAATAGTTAGCTCTAGCGAGTTTATCCACCTTGAAATTGGACTAATCGCAGAGCTTTGCGAGGCTCTCCTCTGCTGCCTGAGTTGCTTGGCGAACAGTTCTGCTGAAGGATCTTGTCTGGGCTGAAGAGGAGGTAACTTAGGAAGGAGTATCATATCCTCTAAATCAACCCGACCAGAAGTTTCTAACAGACCTGGAGTGGAGGACGATCTTCCAATGGCAACTGCAAGATTAGAATCAGTTGGTGTAAAGAAAATGTTAGACTGAGGAGGATGTAAAAATTGTTGAGTGGGTTTGTGTAGGAGCATTCTGGGTTGCTCTGGGTAACCATTGTGCTCACTAACGGGACACTGGAAAATGGCAGTTGGCTCAATAGGTTGCAAAATAGTGTAGGTAGAGGGATTATGTTGAAAAAGTGTTGCATGTTGAGGTACAAATAAAGGGTTAACTGTGCTAAAAGAGTGTCGGGGACGAGTTAAAGGTAAGGTTGGCATTGGGATAACTGGTGAAGTTGCAGCATCGGACATTTTTCGCCTTTGGTGAACTGATTTCAGTACTGATTTTGGTATAGAGGATATTGCAGGTGATTGAGTGTTAGCGGGAGATTGTTGGAAACAAACCGCAGAAACAGTTTCTTTGGAATGATTGGTTGAGTCTTCCTGATTTTCTGGACTCGTGTTATCTACAAAAGAAAGAAAATATCCACATCAAGAAAAAAAACAGAAAATTACATCAAAAAATTAGCGTAACAAATTGCATCGAAATTCAGAATTCTGAACTGGTGCGGTTAAATCAAATTTGTAATTACGATAAACATATATGCAAGACAGCAGATTTTAAGGGATCAGTTATATCAATAAAATAAAAAAGTTTAGGCAAAAGTGACTAGATTTGGCCAGATATTTCACAGATCATACATAACGATTTCGTTGCTGAAATTTCAAAGGATTGGTTGTAATTATGATAAAATTAACGAGCAAAATGACTAGTATGCATTAGCAAATGAGCATCATATTAACTTGAGAACAATTGACCGATTGAGTCTTCATCCTATCGAAGTTTGGAATATGATAATTAAATCTTCTTCCTAAATACAAGAAAAATGATATTGGTAGATAGCATAATAGGAAAATCATAATCTTCATCACTAACGCCTTTATGTATTTTATCCCTGTAGAGTAGACGGTGAGGGTAAAGTTGAACGAAATAAAAAGTAGCATTCTAGAAAAGGAGTAAAAGCTTCACTCCGTTTGATCTCTGAAAGCAAAATCTTTTTTCGACAATCAATGGCGAATGGAACAGGAAGCGCATTCTTTCTTGCCAAAAGTACATTCCACCTTTGCAGAATTTTATTGGCAAAAACCTCTACTGCATCATATTATAAATCATCAATATCGAGTAAAATAGAGCCGAGAGCAAGCAAGAGTGGCCGGTGTGAAATTTATAGTTCAGGGTTTGGCCAATCCATATATTGGAAAAAGAATCACCTAACCAACAGGTCATGCAGCTCTGAATAACTAACGCAAATAAAAAATGAATACACAACTGCTACGCATTCTACAAACATTAAGTGCTATAAAAATATATAGGTTGCATTTTATAAAAGCAATAGAGAATTATGAACATTGTGGAGGGAATATTATCATGCTGCACAATATTTAAACATACCAAACCAATAATATGAAAAATGTGAGGCGATAATATAATTAAAGGGAATGCTATTTTAGTTCAAAATACAGTAAGCATTAAACTAATAAATTCAGGAAACTATAATGTGTAATGTAGAGTAAAATATTCCTCTGATAAAAAGTCATAATAATGCGTTGTATACTTTGTCCATTAATTATTAGATTGGTGAACTAATTTATATTAATGCGTTATTTTTGTGAGCATTTGTTTCATTCAAAACTAAGTGATGGGTACTGTGTATCAATATTGTAAAATGAACGCGTGGGAAGTATTTGATACACAATCTGGAAAAGCTACACTTCGAATAATTTCAGCAGTGTGCTTCAAATGCTCTATATTAAAGCTCTTAGTGTTCTATTCGAAAGCTTTTACATTTAAGAATGGAAATATATTATTATCTTCCTGTGAATATGTAGTGAGGGTTTATTGAAGCGATAGAATGCAGCTATGTAAACCATTTACTCTCTGACATGAAACAGACTCTCTGATAGTCTATTGAGTAGCGTCAAAAGTCATGCTATATCAACCTACTCTATTCAGTCACCGGCGAGAGACGCTTCTATCGTAACAAATCTAGATTGCTTTAAAGAAAGAGAGTCCTCTCTATCTAACTCACTGGCCTCAAGGGGACACCTCTCATACTTCTTCAGTCTCTTGGCCGCAATGGCCTCCAGTCTGACTCTTGCAGCCGGGTACTCTTTCAATACGTCCACCATGTCTTCTTTGGACAGCACGAACAGGTCACTGTAACCGACTGAACGGACTGACGCCGTGCGTCTGTTGCCTGGGAATAAAGTACAGTATAAATTAATGATATTAATCGGAGCAATTAATTAGGGATTCTGTTTTATTCACAGTCTAATCAGAATTTAGAGATTTATCGGCGAGTTCATCGTTTGAATTTATTTGCACGGAAGCTATTTTATGATTTCATTAATCAAAAAGTTGATTGGCCTATCAAACGACGGTAATGATTGAGGCAGATTACATTTGTGAATTAGCGATTATAGCAAAGTGACAGCAGTGAATTTAAAAGAAATTAAAAACCGTAACGAAAATTTAAATTCATGTAAACTCCACTCCACACAGGTAGATATTACGGTAATATTTTTTATCCAAATGAATGAATCTACTTTTACTTATAAATATATGTGAAAAAAGGAGAGGACAGTGCAACTAGGCAATCAACTAAATTAGACTTCTGAACTTCACTCAAATCATCATACCTCATAAAGAATACGAAGTATTATATAAATGTATTTAGATTGAAAATAAGAACAGAAAATACGAACACTTCTTTAAACTGGTTAAAATCAAGAATTTGAAGATATCCAATATGTTGCAAATCTGTTTGTCAAACTATAGAATAAAAACCTATTGCACTTGAATGAGAACGTGTGGACGCGAACACAAAAACATTTTTGTAGATAGATAGTTTGACGAAGTGTTAAATAGAGTGCATGGGATATAAGAGAAACAAGTTTCTGACCTGCTGTTCCCATGTTCAGAATGGATATCTCGCCAAAGTAGGAACCAGCGACCAAGAGAGCCAGTTTGGTTCTGCCGTTGTCTGCCACCACCTCCAGTTTGCCCCTGTTGACTATGTACATCTCTTTTCCGACTTCACCTGAAGGAATTAATTCGATTAAAGTTCCTCCTAATTGGGGGAGCTATTCAGTAGCGGTTAGAGTATCGGACACATTGGAATTGTCTATCGATTGTTGATAATTGCCTGGAGAGAAAAGAGCGGCAAACCACTGTACTGAAGTAGTGTACTGAGGTACTGAAGTAGTGTACTGAGGTACTGAAGTAGTGTACTGACTAATACTACTCGTATCAACAATAAAATAGAACACCTAAATAATTTACTAATATAAATAAATTTAATTGATATCCAGAATAGTTTATTGTAAGTTAAATCAATAATGTGAAGTGGTGAAATATATTTGAGAATAATATAACTTGGTGGAGATTATAAGTATTATTTCTCCAAATCTGCCAAACACAAACTGATGGGTCCATATTCTTGACACCTTAAGAGGCTTTCTACCACAATATTTCTAAACTGGAGAGCGTTAAGTATAACCCATAGAATATATCATGGCCATCATTTGAAGGGAATCATTGAGGCGGTGAAGATAAGCAGCTATTTGGAGGGGTGAAGGTATCGAGAAAAGAGGACTGGGGTAGAGCCATTGCTACACCAGACGAAATGGTTCAAGAGATCAGAAAATGAATGAAGAACCAATTCTTATGAACTAATGGTATAGTAAACAATAAATGATTAATGAAATAATAAAATGAAGGATGAATAACTCATAATTTCAACTAAATTAATAACTACATTTTATATAATCTATCATTAATTAATTGTTACGAATATTGCTTATAGAATTTATAATCATTTCTTATATCTTGTTAAGCGATGGTAAGTTCCACGCTATATCCTGTATACTATTGAGTATTTTACGAAATATGATTGCAATTCTATCATTAAAATTCTAAAACTGTCAATTCTATCATTAAAATGACACTAAAAACTCTAAAAATGTGACTTTGACATTGCGACGCTTCATCGAATCCAATTACAAAAAATAAATATAAACAGAATTAACTGGTCAGAGCGAAATATACCGGACAGTGAAGTTGCAAGTAGTGCTCCAAATGACTGTAAAATAACGAGAAAAACGTGCAGAATTACTTTAAGCAGAGGGAAATGAATAGAAAAAGAAAAAGAATATACCTGGACAGTTATGATACCCCTAAATTGCAATACTCTGTTAAGTTTAATTAGTTCAAATGCTCAAATGATATATAAATCATAAATCGAGATATTTGATCAAGAGGGAAATATAATTTAGAGAATGGTAATCATAATGAAATCAGTAGAGCGAGTATGGAAGTCCTAGATTGCTTTTGGTACCTTTTCTGCAGATATAATCCCCAGGAGAGAATAGAACAGGTCTCAGCTTGAGGACCAATTCGCACAGGAAACCTGCCTCGGTGTTCTGGAAGATTTCCACCCGACGCAGAGTATCCAAGTGAACGTGAATTGCTATTTCTGCCTTCAGCTTATCTGGAAAGAGAGGAGGGAATTGATTGCTATTGGAAAGAGAGGAGGGAATTGATTGCTATTTGAAAGAGAGGAGGGAATTGATTGCTATTGGAAAGAGAGGAGGGAATTGATTGCTATTGGAAAGAGAGGAGGGAATTGATTGCTATTGGAAAGAGAGGAGGGAATTGATTGCTATTGGAAAGAGAGGAGGGAATTGATTGCTATTGGAAAGAGAGGAGGGAATTGATTGCTATTGGAAAGAGAGGAGGGAATTGATTGCTATTGGAAAGAGAGGAGGGAATTGATTTCTATTGGAAAGAGAGGAGGGAATTGATTGCTATTGGAAAGAGAGGAGGGAATTGATTGCTATTGGAAAGAGAGGAGGGAATTGATTGCTATTGGAAAGAGAGGTGGGAATTGATTGCTATTGGAAAGAGAGGAGGGAATTGATTGCTATTAAAAAGAGAGGAGGGAATTGATTGCTAATGGAAAGAGAGGAGGGAATTGATTGCTATTGGAAAGAGAGGAGGGAATTGATTGCTATTGGAAAGAGAGGAGGGAATTGATTGCTATTGGAAAGAGAGGTGGGAATTGATTGCTATTGGAAAGAGAGGAGGGAATTGATTGCTATTAAAAAGAGAGGAGGGAAGTGATTGCTATTGGAAAGAGAGGAGGGAATTGATTGCTATTGGAAAGAGAGGAGGGAATTGATTGCTATTGGAAAGAGAGGAGGGAATTGATTGCTATTGGAAAGAGAGGAGGGAATTGATTGCTATTGGAAAGAGAGGAGGGAATTGATTGCTATTGGAAAGAGAGGAGGGAATTGATTGCTATTGGAAAGAGAAGAAGAAAAATTCATATCAATTATCAAAATGGTGATGATCAAATTACCAAAATTATTGATTACTTTCGTGATTACCAATAAATAGAAAGTTGATGTAACTTTTTTACTTTTGTGTTGAATTTGTGACAGAATTTGTTGGAATATGTTTTTCAAACCAATATATCTAGATCTGAAAAAGAAGTACATTTATTCGACACTTTAACCTGCCTTTAAATGAACTTCTCTGTGAATATTTTGAACTTTGCAGTACTGAGGTACGATCTACATGAAATTTCATATGTTAAAGAATAAAAATACAAATAGTTTACTGTGCTGGTAAAATGGAAAAGCCTGTTATTGATTTAAAACACAATGACAATTTATTACTAACTGTATATTGTAAACAATATTGAATTACCGTCCCAACCTTTTTTTGTTATTGGATCCGTTGTTTGAATATTTATTAACTATTGAAATATTCAAGAGTTTCATTCTTCACAACAATAGGCACGCTGTCATCTCTCTAACTATATTGTCACTAATTAGCGACATGTGGCAATTACCTGCAGCTGTGCTGAGTAATTAAGAATTAGAGTAGAGGAATATAGCAATTAAAATGTTATTCACCGGCACTCTAACTCCGGTGTGTAGAAAAATATGTTTTTCTTCTTTCGAAAGAAAACTCAGAGTTCAGCTCCTCCTTTTACATATTTTCAGTGCTTTAGACCACATATAAGACTAATAGGCATTCAATATATAATTGATAGAACGGATAATTTATACTCGTTTTCGAAGAAATATTTAATGAGAATAACAATAAGTTAACTACAATTTGAGATTATTAAACTAGGTTTTATTATAGCACTTTGTCTACATAATATATAACATAATGTTATTCCTATTGATAAGGTTTTATATATATAATGATGAATAAAATTCACAGTAGCTGGTAAATTACCAATTAACTTGTATAGTAGAGATAACACTGATTTATACATATTAATTCATACACTCTATATTGAAATTTCTTAACTGAAAAACACTGTAAAGCATATGCTAGAGTAACCTGTCTATGGGGAAGCTAGTGAACAGTCTATTAGTCTATCAAATGAATTTTTACTGAAGCGATAAGGTAAAAAATTACAGAAAACGACAATTCTAAAAATATCGTAAGAATTTATGCTTTCACAAACTCTATTTCACTTCTGTTCACACATCCTCTTACTGCAAACTTTTCTAGTCGCAATTATCCTCCACCTTCACAAACAAATAATAGTTATTCTTTATTAATCATTATCTATTATCCAAATTAAATAGCTGCATTTTGAATCCTTTCATTTATTCCTTTCATACGTGAGATCTCAGTATAACCATTAAGAAATTAGATAGAAATATAATCACAGTAACTAACTAATCAATCACAATAAAAGGCCAAGAGTAGAATTAGAACCTGGGTTATACTGATTTCCCACCACAATGTATCTCTTATGAATTGAAATCTAGTTAAACTCTATAAGATGAATGGTTCACTCATTACATTGTTCTTAGCTTTGAGCAATAACATTTACAGAACTGGAAACACATCAATAGTACCTAGAGCATTGCGTCAAAATGGTAAAACCATAAGAACTAAAACAATGCGGACTAAACATGAGATAAAACCACAGTCTAAAAAAACATAAGATAATTTAGACCTTCATTTTCTACACGCTATCACATGTTATTTATTTAAATACAGTACAAGGATATCACTTCAGATTGACATTGATTCGGCTGTATATAAAAAAATAAAATAAAATATTCCATGAAATGAACGAAAAAAACAATGAAAAATCAGTTCACGAAAGAAGATGACTGACTGAAATTACATGCATCGTTGTTTTTTGAAAGAATGAGATGGTAAAGACTTAAAAAAACTGATCTAGAAGTTTTTTATTTCATAAACTCTTAAATACCTCAATAACCAACACTTCAAAAACATATAACCTAGCATACCCAAAGGTAACATTGCTTTAGAATCTACAGATTGCTGCAGTAGCTACATTGGATTCTAATCGCCTCATCCACTCCACTCATTTAATGCTCTGATTTATCGCCCCGTTGTTGCACTCGGCCGCTCTTCATTTTCTGAGGATGTTTGGAGGCTGAAGAACAATAAGAACAATGGCTATTCATACGTTGATTGCTATTAGAGAGGAAACAGGTAACTATTTGAAAGAGAGCCAGAAAAGTTAATAGCCATGACACAGAGATCGAGCAAAGGAGTCTATAATAGAATGGAGAAGTCAGAAAAAGAGCACGGAATTGATGACTGAGAAAAAAATGAGAAAGAGACAAAGACAGATAAATAATAATATTGATTAATACCACCTGGAATATTCAGCTAGAATATATATATAAATGGGGCTATAACGTTTGTTAAATAAAATTTGCATAATTTAAGTGTACAAAATGAGATAAAAAATATAAATGATAATTAAATCAATATTTCTTTCATCTCAACGTTTGCGTTTTAAACTGCAATTCTTGCAGCAAGCACAGATTTTTAATTTCAGTGAGTTGAGGCAAAATTCTCTCCGTTGTATGACGTTGTTCTTCCTTTCATGACGTTGTTCTTCCTTTCATGACGTTGTTCTCTCATGACGTTGTTCTTTCTTCTTCTCGGGGAATGAATTAGTATTTACATCAGCCTTATGAAGTAATATTTCGAGACTGGAGAGTCTGTATCGGAATAATGCTTTATTAGAAACAGTAGAAACAAACAAAACTACGAAGATTGCCTGATAATAAACTACTTCAATATTGATTAAATCCTTGCTATATGATATAGTAACAATACTTGCAGCTCTTCCCTTACTACTCTAAATTCACAAGTTTACTTCAATTTTTATAGAGAAATGTTTGACTATTTCTTAGGTTGTAGGGTCGGGAGGGGCGAATCTCGCGCAGCAGCACACGGGGCGAATCTTGCGCACCACATGTTTAAAGGGCTATGAATGTGCTAGCCCAATAACAAAAATAGTCATAGACCGGCTCAAATATGTAATAACTCTGTATAAAATTAAAACAGCTTACAAGTATTTATTCATAGTTGAAATAAATCACATTTAAGACCATATGAAAAATACCTAGTCGAAAATTCATTTTACCGAATTACTCTAAAAAATAAATTTGTCTTAAAAAAATTTCTATCGCAGATAATGACCTGCAGTTTTAAGTGCATGATGATCATTGACTTTAGTTGCCTCAGTTAAAATTACAAGGTTCTTGACTTTCTAATTTTTTATTTAGCGGAGTTTTTCCGTGCGCAACTATTCGCCCCACCATATTTTGCATGGCGGGGCGAATATTGCGCACTATAGAAATTTATTTTTAGGTCATGAAACAGTTTTTAATGCTTAATATTACTCTCTCTATATATGTGTATTTCTTCACTTTCAACTAAAAACATACACATTCCACATATATTTCAGATAATAGGTCGAAATATGAAATTGTAAATCAGGGTGAATTTAAAGTCATTAATAAGTCTTTTCTGTGAAATTTATAGTTAAACATCACTATACATGTTTATCATTTGCTTTTTTATTAAGTATAGTTATATAATCTTATTATTCGATTATTTTTAATAAAATCGAAAATATCAGGTCTAAAATAACAAGGTTAAACCATCGTACAGGGAAACCTAATTCTGATATCATTTTAAAAAGTTGCAAATCGACATTGCACCATGTTGTGAATAGTAGCTTCGTTGACCTTGTCACTTCTGAGGATTGTCCTAGCAGTGTAGAAGTGTGAATATTTGTTCGAATAAAGAAAAAGGCTAAGAATGTTTGTGCAATGTTGAAGACTCGAAGAAATACTTTAAAAAATTCAAAATATAGCTAAATACATGAATGTGATACAGACTTCAATTAGAACCATCATCACGAAAGATCTTCAGTTGTCTTCCTACAAAATGAGAGAACACTAAGTCCTCACACTTCTTAAAAAGCAAAAGAGACTTGAGAGAACAAAGGTCCTTTTCAGAGAGCTTAAAGCGGACACGACAAGGTATGAAATAGATTTTTTTAACGAGAAACTCTTCATTATTGAAGCCAACCCAATTCAATATTCATGATCAGAAGATATCCAAGATTTCCCCAATCTTGAAAACTTGGGAGTCTCCTCTGATTTTCGTGGAGAACGGCCTAAGATCAATCCTCTTTTAACAGTATTGTGGTTCCAGCTATTGGATTGATGAAAAAAAAAACACTTCAAAAATTAATCATTTATCTTCCAACAAGATGGTGAACATTTTTACTACTTAAACAAGACACATGAGTGGTGATCACGTCAATTGCCAAGATTCTGTCGCAAAGAAATTTGGCGTCTTCAACGCCATATTTCAACCCAATAGATTTCTGAATGAAATCTATTGAAACAGCATAGTGGCCTAAAAGGCCGTTCCTTGTTTGAGGACGAGGAGCCACACGGGTAAATCGTAGTGTGGATGTTCTGTGGTCACTGGGGCATCTGTGAATAACCACAATAATCCACTTCTGTGAATAACTATAAAGGCTCACGTTGGTACTATTGACAACGAAACTGATGATTTCATAGAAAAGGACGTAACAGAGATCTTCTGGCGCAGAACCTGAACCGTTGGTCTTTGAAAAACACCAAAGGAATAAGGTGGGTCAACCTACATTCTTGTAGACAGTCCAAAGAACTCTTCCTCTTTGAAAGAGAATGTCAAAAGCTATTGTTAATAACCCGATTTAAACTTCGTCTTCTATCCTGGGAACACAAAGGTATTACTGTCCTAAAACAGTAATACCTTTGGTCCTAAAACAGTAAAACAATAATATTTGCCGACGATCTGGTCTTCGCCCAGAAACATGACCTCATAATATTGTTGTGGAATGTTCTACCTATTACAAGACTAGGGACAGAACTCTGGATGAAATTTTACTACCTTCATAGTATTATTATACTCTCAAATTCTGATACGTTTTTACCTTTCTTGAAAGAATTGAAAGACTGGAAGCTAGAGTTCAACGACTAACCTTTAGGTCTAGGGGATTCAGTACATATGGACCCTCTCTTGGCCTGGGTATCTCCCCGACCTTACAATGGCAAGTGAATATTCCACGTAACCTAATAGATGAAAGAAAAACCCATTTGCTTCTATATTCTTATTATCGAAATTTCAGAGACATAAAGTGAAAATATCTAAGTGTAACAGTATTTTGAATAACGTTTTAGATATGTATGCTAAATTGCTTACATATGCTATATTTGACATCCAAAAAGAATTATTACTTTAAGGTTATCTTTTGGGCGACATAGTTTTGTTTGTCATCTTGTTGCTCACATAACTCAAAAAGTCTTCGATCAAATTACTTTGAATTTTATAAGACAATCGATTGACTACTCTCCAGGAACCATCTGGTAAAATTTTGGGAGCTATCCGGTCAAAGCTCAAGGTCTTTTATAACTCAATAATTCAAAAAGTTTTCAATCAATTTGTCTGAAATTTGATGGAACGATTGGTCAATATCTAGGAACGGTTTTGTAAGTTTTTGGAAGCGGTCAGCTTAAAGGTCAAGTTGATTTATAGCACAAAATGTATTCAATCAAAGTAACTGAAATTTGGTCGACGGTTGGTAATTATCCTGGCAGGAACCAATTTAATAGATTTTGGGAGCAATAAGGTAAAAATAAAGGTCAAGGTCATTTATAACACAAAAGAATTAAACCAAATTGTCTGAAATTGGGCGGGACGATGCTTCAATATTCAGGAATCATTTGTTTATATTTTGGGAGTGAACAGGTTAAAGGTCAAGGTCATTTATAAGCGGTGGCAAAAGTATACGCTCTATGAGTGCCCGTCATCTAGTTATTTATTACATTTATAGTTACATAATAAGTAAATATAATAGTGTCATACTTCAGATAAACTAATATTACAAGCATTAATTAATCCTGAATAGAAGGCAACATTCATGACGTCACACATACATTCTACAAACTTTATGTAAACATGTCGAAAAAAGTTTGTCTCAAGTTTTGAATTTGAATCAAATGATTGTTTATGCTTTTAAACACATTGGAATTATTTTTATAGTAAGTATCTAGACACTCAATAGTGCTATTTTTCACAATGGAAAGGAATTAATGGGTGCGCAGATATTCGCCCCTCTCGCGCGCAGAAATCGCCCCATCAAGGACAATTTCAATTGCGCACTACTTTCGTCAATAACTCAGATTATACAAATGCTAATTTTTTGTCCTTTGGATGGTGTATAAAAGGCCTTATTGCGGTTCTTCATGTCAAATATTATTAGTCTATCTGCAAAAACTAAGTTGCAAAACCCAAAAGTTTTTAGTGCGCAAGATTCGCCCCTCCCGACCCTACCTCGTAACGCATAACCAATTCCTCCCTCACGACGTAGAACAAGCTTCGTGCTTATGTTTCCGACTGAACATTTCTCAGAAACTGGAATACTTTGCGACTTTGCATGTAGTTCAGAGGTTATTATTCTCAAAGGAGTTGACCACAGAGCGCAAAATGAGAAAGAACTGCAGGAACCTGGAGAGTTTGTCGGGTATTCGGATTTGTGGTTACAAATGAAGAAGAAGAATTGACACAACATCGTAAATATATTTACAAACGTATCGACTAAAAGAAAATAAATATTCGAACTACAGCTATCATAGAATTTATATTTCTGACTAGCTCCAACATTATATTTCTCAAAATTGTTCCACATTCGTCAAAACTAAAATCCTAAGCTAGGAAATTTGACTGAAGATGACTCTGAATCTATTAACAAATTATTGAATCATTTTGCATTGACATCACAACTAATGTGGATAGAGTTTCTCTTGGCGCAGGCAATTACTCTATTGAATTAATTGTATGTTTATTAGCCAAAGGGTGTGTCTTCAGTCGCACCTCTAACTTTAATGACTTCAGTCAGCTGTGATATCAAGTTACACACCGCCATCTTTGCTGCAGCACTTCACTGAAGTCTACGGCGTTAAACTCCTGATATGAGAGGTGTGAACTGTTGTAATTGCTATGGCGTTACTCCTGATATGAGAGGTGTGAACTGTTGTAATTGCTATGGCGTTACTCCTGATATGAGAGGTGTGAACTGTTGTAATTGCTATGGCGTTACTCCTGATATGAGAGGTGTGAACTGTTGTAATTGCTATGGCGTTACTCCTGATATGAGAGGTGTGAACTGTTGTAATTGCTATGGCGTTACTCCTGATATGAGAGGTGTGAACTGTTGTAATTGCTATGGCGTTACTCCTGATATGAGAGGTGTGAACTGTTGTAATTGCTGTGGCGTTACTCCTGATATGAGAGGTGTGAACTGTTGTAATTGCTACGGCGTTACTCCTGATATGAGAGGTGTGAACTGTTGTAATTGCTATGGCGTTACTCCTGATATGAGAGGTGTGAACTGTTGTAATTGCTACGGCGTTACTCCTAACATGAGAGGTGTGAACTGTTGTAATTGCTATGGCGTTACTCCTGATATGAGAGGTGTGAACTGTTGTAATTGCTATGGCGTTACTCCTGATATGAGAGGTGTGAACTGCTGTAATTGCTATGGCGTTACTCCTGATATGAGAGGTGTGAACTGTTGTAATTGCTATGGCGTTACTCCTGATATGAGAGGTGTGAACTGTTGTAATTGCTATGGCGTTACTCCTGATATGAGAGGTGTGAACTGTTGTAATTGCTATGGCGTTACTCCTGATATGAGAGGTGTGAACTGTTGTAATTGCTATGGCGTTACTCCTAATATGAGAGGTGTGAACTGTTGTAATTGCTATGGCGTTACTCCTAATATGAGAGGTGTGAACTGTTATAATTGCTATGGCGTTACTCCTGATATGAGAGGTGTGAACTACTGTAATTGCTATGGCGTTACTCCTGATATGAGAGGTGTGAACTGTTGTAATTGCTATGGCGTTACTCTTGATATGAGAGGTGTGAACTGTTGTAATTGCTATGGCGTTACTCCTGATATGAGAGGTGTGAACTGTTGTAATTGCTATGGCGTTACTCCTTATATGAGAGGTGTGAACTGTTGTAATTGCTATGGCGTTACTCCTGATATGAGAGGTGTGAACTGTTGTAATTGCTATGGCGTTACTCCTGATATGAGAGGTGTGAACTGTTGTAATTGCTATGGCGTTACTCCTGATATGAGAGGTGTGAACTGTTGTAATTGCTATGGCGTTACTCCTGATATGAGAGGTGTGAACTGTTGTAATTGCTATGGCGTTACTCCTGATATGAGAGGTGTGAACTGTTGTAATTGCTATGGCGTTACTCCTGATAAGAGAGGTGTGAACTGTTGTAATTGCTATGGCGTTACTCCTGATATGAGAGGTGTGAACTGTTGTAATTGCTATGGCGTTACTCCTGATATGAGAGGTGTGAACTGTTGTAATTGCTATGGCGTTACTCCTGATATGAGAGGTGTGAACTGTTGTAATTGCTACGGCGTTACTCCTCATATGAGAGGTGTGAACTGTTGTAATTGCTATGGCGTTACTCCTGATATGAGAGGTGTGAACTGTTGTAATTGCTACGGCGTTACTCCTAACATGAGAGGTGTGAACTGTTGTAATTGCTATGGCGTTACTCCTGATATGAGAGGTGTGAACTGTTGTAATTGCTATGGCGTTACTCCTGATATGAGAGGTGTGAACTGTTGTAATTGCTATGGCGTTACTCCTGATATGAGAGGTGTGAACTGTTGTAATTGCTATGGCGTTACTCCTGATATGAGAGGTGTGAACTGTTGTAATTGCTATGGCGTTACTCCTGATATGAGAGGTGTGAACTGTTGTAATTGCTATGGCGTTACTCCTGATATGAGAGGTGTGAACTGTTGTAATTGCCATGGCGTTACTCCTAATATGAGAGGTGTGAACTGTTGTAATTGCTATGGCGTTACTCCTAATATGAGAGGTGTGAACTGTTGTAATTGCTATGGCGTTACTCCTGATATGAGAGGTGTGAACTATTGTAATTGCTATGGCGTTAATCCTGATATGAGAGGTGTGAACTGTTGTAATTGCTATGGCGTTACTCCTGATATGAGAGGTGTGAACTGTTGTAATTGCTATGGCGTTACTCCTGATATGAGAGGTGTGAACTGTTGTAATTGCTATGGCGTTACTCCTTATATGAGAGGTGTGAACTGTTGTAATTGCTATGGCGTTACTCCTGATATGAGAGGTGTGAACTGTTGTAATTGCTATGGCGTTACTCCTGATATGAGAGGTGTGAACTGTTGTAATTGCTATGGCGTTACTCGCGTGTTGTTTGGGTTTATTTCATAATGTTGTTATCGATTCTCATCCCGAGTATCATTTTGTGGTAAGTTTTGTAATTGAGGAGAGAGCTAAATTCTAAATATCAATGGAAAGGAATTTTTTACACCAGTTAAGTTGTGAGATTTATCAACTCCTTGAATGTACACAATGAAATTTTGAACAATATTAATCTTTTTATACTGAAAATTAATTTACATAAATGTGAAATGTGAAAATAAAAGTGACTTAATAAACAAGAGAGGAATAGGAGCATAAGCCGTAGAGTCATGGCAATGATTTGGAGTAAACTGAATACTGGTGTGAATATCCCTAGACTTATGGGATTAGACATTTCATGAAGAGTGAAATGCTATCCAGATTCAGAAACTATGTGAATTTCTACATACAATTGTGAAATAGATTGGAGTGGAAAAATCCATAGAGTTGGATAATATTTCTCTTTAGTTTATTCATGTAGTGGTATGTGGTTACCTGTAATGTTTTACTAGTCGTACCTGCTATTAAAGGTTATAATAATAAATTAAATACTATAGTTACTTATAAGTCATCATATTTTATCATCGCTACATCATATAATATGCTTAACAAAATCAGCATAAAAAAATATTTAGTACGTATTTATAATTGGTATAATCTTCAAGCATGGGCCTTAACATAAAGTATATCACTATATTTATTAGTAAGTAATGCAATCAATGGACAAATACATTTCATGTTGCTGCTTTATCACTTCGTCAGTGAATGGTGTAACGTGAATATTCTTAAATATTTTTCATAAATATATATTCAGTAATTGTACGTTCCAATTTTAAAGTAAGATATACAAAAGGGTGCCCCAAAAAAAAACCGATACCCAAATTTCAAAGGCTGTAATTCAAAACCTATTAGACTTACAAAAAATTGGAAAATTACATTTTGTTCATCAACATTTATTCTATCTTTGTACAAAATATTCGATGAATCGATTCAACGGTTTTCTTTTAGCTGTATTTTTAGTGACCAATACCAAAAACCTGCTTGCGCACTTTCAGTAAAACACTTATTTCACAGTTCGAATTGTTCAAAAAGCACTCACAGAAAATTTGAAAATCACTGCAATAAAAAGTGGATTAGATGTTACTAAATCTACATTCAACAGATTTGTAACCTTTAATTTGAAGTGACATCCTTACTAGACGTACGAGCGAAACAAACACTTAAATACTGATCTTCCTTGGCTCTGAATTTTGCTCATTGGTTTTAGCAAAGAAATGTCCGGTTTGTGGACGATAATGTGGTTGGTGATGAGACCGCTTTTCATTTGAATGGTAAAATAAATTATCAGAACGTTCGCACATATTCACCGAAGAACCAACCTCCTACTTTCAACTTTGACGTAAGAATATCGCGAGAGAAAGTCTGTGTGTGGATTGGACTAAGTACCAATGGCCGACTTGGCCTTATCGTCTGTCCTTACTTTTACAAAAATAATTTAAATGGAGATAGATACCTTGATCTAATAAATGATAGAATGGTTCCAAGACTTCTAGAAATACATCGAAACAGAATCAATCGAACCTGGTTGGTTCAGTACTGGTTCAGAACTGTTGCTGTAAGGAAAAACTAAATGAGCTATTCGGCAATACGCATTATCGCCCTGAACCATCCTATCGTATGGCCCACCAGATCGCCTGAAACGATTAATAGGAGGAACAGTTTGATTTTTTTTTCGGTTGCATATTAATAAACGCCTTTTGTTGTTATAATAACAGGTTTTTAATAATCAATTTTAATAAACTGTTGAAAGTTATTAAAAACGTAGCTTTTTAATATACTAAAATTCGAAGTTGAACCAAAAGTGCGCAAACAAGTTTTTGATATCGGTCACTAAAAATACTGCATAAAGAAAACGGTTGAATATATTCATCTAAAATTTTGTACAGATATAGAATAAATGTTGATAAACAAAGTCTAATTTTCAATTTTTTGTAATTTTAGTAGTTTTTGAATTACAGCCATTGAAATTTGGGTATCGTTTTTTTTGGGACACCCGTATAGTAAATAAATCTTTGAAGTAACTATTTATGATAGAATTCAATACTAGATAAAAGACAAATAGTAAACATGGTGAAAATTAGAAACACAATCCATATATCAATTTATAACAATGAATATATTTCCTAATGAATCTTCAATAGAAAAACAAGACAATTCATGTTGCTTATCTACTTCAGGGTGTATATATCACATTATGAACCTTCAATAACTTCCTTGATTAATATTGTCCCGATTTGAATTTGGATGGCTTTTTTCAATGAAACAATGAAACAATTTATTCAAGAATACAATAAAATTAATACAAAAAATAGAAGAGAAGATATAAATCGATTAAGGTATTCTAGGCCCCTGTTAAGCTCAAAAAAAGGCTTCTAGGGCAACCTATATAAATTAAAAATATTTATCGGCAAGATATACAAAGTAATAGAAAAAAAAATATATATTTTATTTATTATATACATACTCATGTTAATAACTTAACACAAACTACTGTTCAGCAAGAATGGCAAATGTTAGACGAGATTTTGTATTCAAAGGATTTCCCTTTGCAGCACCTAGTGTTTTCTGATGTAACTCATTTCCATATTCACGGTGGAGTAAACACTCACAGTTGTCGTTACTGGTGCACTAGTAACACTCACTGGACAGCAGAGAAACCACTTCATTCACCCCGAACAACCGTGTCAGTGACCAATTGGGATGGGGGAATCTTCTGCCCTATATCATCGGTACAAAGTGGGGATAAATTCCAGTCTGACTGATGGTCTGCTTTGTCAATTTTACAGGAAGCAAAAATGTTTTTATTTGTGCAAGATGGAGTTCCACCTCATTGTAATGTAAAGTTTCCAAACAGGTGGATCGCCAGTTCAGATGGCGGCATGAACAATGAACATTAAGTGGCCACCAAAATCACCTGATCTTAATTTTTTTTCCTATGGGGATCCATCAATAGTAAAGTATTTCATACTCAATCCATGGATATCAAAATGTTGCGGAAAGTATCTGTCAATCATTTGCAAAAGATGCCATCAAAATGTAGTTATCCAATGCAATTGCCGCCAAATTTGAAAACATTATAAATTAAATACAATATAAGACTGAATAATATAATTCTTAAAACTAACTGAAATTGAATAGTCACAACATTAATGGAGTTATTTAGGTTTAGAATTGTGAACACTACGATAGTACACCGTGTACATTACTTATATGATTGTGTACATGAAATATAAAAAGAATTTAAAAAGAATAGATATAGTTACTATTCCATTCAGTTGGTAATCTATTGTACTGCAGACATTGTATAACTATTGTGTAGCAGTTATTGTACTGCATTGTATACAATGTAGTGGATGCTGTTGACTAATGATTAAGAAATTGTCTATACAATGGAAAATATTCCTATGATACGAAAATATATCATTAGGAACTAATACACTATTATTTCGTAGCATGCATTCTATCTAATGTTGAAGGTCCTCTGCAAGCTCCGTGAAAAAACGAGTTTATTATAAAAAATATTGTAGAACTAAGGTCTAGGATCATTAATCTGCAAACTGGCTTACTGGCTTTCCCGGTACACTATGAAGTACATTTCACAATGTAAAAGCTCTACATAGAAAGGATATTTGAAATTTGTGTGTGCAATATGGTTATTTGAAAAAAAAATCACTGTTGTGCATTTCATCGTCATAATGTTTATATAAGGTTTTAAAAAAGTAAATTGATACCTTAATGTTTTTAATTTCAAGTAAAGAACACATGCTAATATGTTCATCAGTATGAGCATTAATGGCAGATTTCATTATTCTCACTGTAGTGTGCTGTAACACAGATAGAAACCTGTCTCAAGTTTACCCTGTAAACTTTGTCAATAAAGCGAGACACTTAATTAAGTGCATCAACTATACTTTGATATAATTATATGTTTCAAGATCTATAAAGTGTTTCAGTGCGATGCACTTCAGTGTCTCGGCTATAATTCTGTTGAAATTACTGTCATGGTTCAACGAAGGATAATTTCACACACAAAAATGCATCGAACTGAAACACTTTCAAACTCTTAAACAGTAGCTAATCAAAACTGAATTGTTTCGCTTTAGAGACAACCTTTTGTGGTAAACTTGAAACACTTGAGTGTGTCATCATTTTTATGATGTGTTTAGAGGAAGATGCTCCTCACCATGCTTTAATTCAATACAAGATATTCCATAATTTTAGATAGTTATATAATTCTTTCATGGTTTTATATGGAGGGAAATCATTGATTTATTAATTAAGTAATGTATAGCTACTTACAGTACGAGGAAGCTTGGCTATAACTATTGGCTGAAACTCTCGTCAATATGCGTGATATGGAATTAAATTCCGCAATATATTACTTGCAAGAGAATGCAAATTGAACATACATAAAATATTGAGCGGTATGAATTTAGAAATATAGAATTCAAGTAGACACTGTGAAAGATAATTGAAATAAGGAACTAGTTTGACTCTTTGTAGAGTTTAGATTTAAATGCTTTGGAAATCACGTATTAAAAGTTACTGTGGATTGTGACCGGAATTTTCGCCAATGGAAATTTCGTCGTCGGAATTTTCGCCGTCAGGATTTTCGCTGTAGGAAAATTCGCCGCTAGGAAAATTCGTCGTCAGGAATATTTTAATAATAATATAACTAAATATATTTATTATAATGGATGTTAATGACTATTCATAAATAATATAAATAATAATATATGACTAAACACATTATATTCCTATTTATTCCTCATATTACGTTAGAATCGCAGCAACGAAGATTTTTATGGATTCTAAAATAGAAATGAATGGAATTTTGGTTTAGAGATAATGCATACACTCACAAGAGAGATATTTTAAATGTAGCATTCTTATCAGTGTACTACCTTGAAATATTTGTGACATGCACAATAATTCAGATTTCAAGAGGTAAACAGTACAATGTAATACCGAATAAAAAAAACAATCATTAGGTAGATATGAGACCATCAATAACTCAGAATAGTACAATATTTAGAAAAGCTTTATCTTAAATTCACAATATCAAACACACAGGAAAACAAACATTTTTAAGGGGAAGTGATGCGAACCGACTAGAATTAGCCAAAACACAGCTGACCATCACTAGTGATCTTATTCATCTTTACTGAACATATTTTTAACAAAGTAGTTTCGACTAATTAGTCAACCAATCAAAACACTCCAAATGTTATACAGCGACTTATCGTCACACAAAATTATAAGAGTAATGATTAGAATATACATTGCATATATGAACAGTGAACATAAATTTTAGGAATTATAGTTTTACCAGATATACAATATTACATAATCAACTACAATTAATATTTACAATTTATAATTCCTAAGAAATTCTAAAATTATCTAAAATATTCTGTTGCATAGTTATTTAACAAATTGGTTTTCTTTATAATTATCAATATTTTTCATCAATTCTTATAAGTGTTTCAATAGCTATGTCATTTATAATTTCTTCCTCCCGGCGAATATTCCTCACGGCGAGTTTTCCTCATGACGAGTTTTCCTCACGGCAAATCTTCCAAAGGCGAAAATTCTGATGGCGAAAATTCCTACTGCAAAATTCCTAGAACCACACATGTGGACGACAATACACTGAATTTACTGTTAATTCATTTGCAATCAGCATGAATGACATTTGTATTCTGTTTCCCATTTGAAATTTAAAAGAATTCAATTTTCAGATAAATTAGAGCAGAATTTGACTTGAAGTTTGTAAAAGTTCTCTAAAAGTTTCTGGTTAAATCGGAACTAATCCCGTGGAAAGAAAAACCTGACCATTTTTATAATTCAGAGGGAGGTGATTGAGATGGGGCTTTTATCGTTAGTTTTAGAGTTCTTCTTCATTGTATCAGAAAACAACCCCCACTATATCCCATATTGTATCAGTTATAACAATAAGAGAGATATAATGATATAAAAATAAAAAAAGTTCATATTTAAGAAATCTATCCAAAACTATATTATTGTCTCTATTGAAGTAGTAAAGTTTCATCTTACTACTAATGCAGCAGATATTAAAATAGAAAAGTGACTTCTAGAACATGCAATACTTGTAGTTATAAACTCTTCAGTTCGAACTGTTATTTGCAGCTAATTATATCTTAAGTAACTATGAAATAAGAACATTGAAACTTGTCATTTTCTTTTGCTTGAGGCTTGTATACTGTACAGTGATCTGCAGGATAAGTTTGACAAATATAATAAACTTATAACTAAGAGACTTATAACTATAACTTCCCCTACGAATAACCAATACAGGACATGTAGAGAAATATATTTTCGATTGCCCCGTTGTTCTTTTCTGTCTATGTTGGTCCTTCGTGTGGTGAGTAAATTCATTCAACTCCTCATTTGGTAGATCATTGATTATTGGATTTATTGACAAATATTAATTGAATTTTTTTTATTTAAACCTTTTGTCTGTCTAAATTTCATTATTAATTTGACAACTAACGTAAACAGTAGGGTCGGGAGGGGCGAATCTCGCGCAGCAGCACACGGGGCGAATCTTGCGCACCACATGTTTAAAGGGCTATGAATGTGCTAGCGAAATAACAAAAATAGTCATAGACCGGCTCAAATATGTAGTAACTCTGTATAAAATTAAAACAGCTTACAGGCATTTATTCATGGTTGAAATAAATCACATTTAAGACCATATGAAAAGTACCTAGTCGAAAATTCATTTTACCGAATTACCCTAAAAAATAAATTTGTCATAAAAAAATTTCTATCCCAGATAATGACCTGAAGTTTTTAGTGCATGATGATCATCGACTTCAGTTGCCTCAGTTAAAATTACAAGGTTCTAGACTTTTAAATTTTTTATTTAGCGGACTTTTTCCGTGCGCAACTATTCGCCCCACCATATTTTGCATGGCGGGGCGAATATTGCGCACTATAGAAATTTATTTTTAGGCCATGAAACAGTTTTTAATGCTTAATATTACTCTCTCTATATATTTGTATTTCTTCACTTTCAACTAAAAACATACACATTCCACATATATTTCAGATAATAGGTCGAAACATGAAATTGTAAATCAGGGTGAATTTAAAGTCATTAATTAGTCTTTTCTGTGAAATTTATAGTTAAACATATCAAACATCACTATACATGTTTATCATTTGCTTTTTTATTAAGTATAGTTATATAATCTTATTATTCGGTTCTTTTTAATAAAATCGAAAATATCAGGTCTAAAATGACAGGGTTAAACCATCGTACAGGGAAACCCAATTCTGATATCATTATGCTTTTAAAAGTTGCAAATTGACATTGCACCATGTTGTGAATAGTAGCTTCATTGAGCTTGTCACTTTTGAGGATTGTCCTAGAAGTGGGAGTACTTGTTCGAATAAAGAAAATGGCTAAGAAGGTTTGTGCAATGTTGAAGACTCGAAGAAATACTTGAAAAAATTCAAAATATAGCTAAATACATGAATGTGATCCAGACTTCAATTAGAACCATCATCACGAAGGATCTTCAGTTGTCTTCCTACAAAATGAGAGAACACTAAGTCCTCACACTTCTTAAAAAGCAAAAGAGACTTGAGAGATTAAAGGTCCTTCTCAGAGACCTTAAAGCGGACACGACAAGGTATGAAATAGATTTTTTTAACGAGAAACTCTTCATTATTGAAGCCAACCCAATTCAATATTCATGATCAGAAGATATCCAAGATTTCCCCTATCTCGAAAACTTGGGAGTCTCCTCTGATTTTCGTGGAGAACGGCCTAAGATCAATCCTCTTTTAACAGCATTGTGGTTCCAGCTATTGGATTGATAAAAATACACACTTCAAAAATCAATCATTTATCTTCCAACAAGATGGTGAACTTTTTTACTACTTAAACAAGACACATGAGTGGTGATCACGTCAATTGCCAAGATTCTGTCGCAAAGAAATTTGGCGTCTTCAGCGCCATACTACGTTGGTACTATTGACTACGAAACTGATGATTTCATAGAAAAGGACGTAGCAGAGATCTTCTGGCGCAGAACCTGAACCGTTGGTCTTTGAAAAACACCAAAGGAATTAGGTGGGTCAACCTACCTTCTTGTAGACAGACCAAAGAACTCTTCCTCTTTGAAAGAGAATGTCAAAAGCTATTGTTAATAACCCGATTGAAATTTCTTCTTCTCTCCTGGGAACATTTGGTCCTAAAACAGTAAAACAATAATACTTGCCGACGATCTGGTCTTCACCCAGAAACATGACCTCATAATATTGTTGTGGAATGTTCTACCTATTACAAGACTAGGGACACAACTCTGGATGAAATTTTACTACCTTCATAGTATCATTATACTCTCAAATTCTGATACATTTTTATCTTTCTTGAAAGAATTGAAAGACTGGAAGAGTTCAACGACTAACCTTTAGGTCTAGGGGATTCAGTACATATGGACCCTCTCTTGGCCTGGGTATCTTCCCGACCTTACAATGGCAAGTGAATATTCAACGTAACCTAATAGATGTAAGAAAAACCCATTTGCTTCTATGTTCTTATTATCGTAATTTGAGAGACATAAAGTGAAAATATCTAAGTGTGACAGTATTTTGAATAACGTTTTAGATATGTATACTAAATTGGTTATATATGCTATATTTGACATCTAAAAAGAATTATTACTTTCATAGATTGCGTAAGGTTATCTTTTGGGCGACATATTTTTGTTTGTCATCTTGTTGCTCACATAACTCAAAAAGTCTTCGATCAAATTACTGTGAATTTGGTAAGACGATCGATTGACTAATCTCCAGGAACCATCTGGTAAAATTTTGGGAGTTATCCGGTCAAAGCTCAAGGTCATTTATAACTCAATAATTCAAAAAGTTTTCAATCAATTTGTCTGAAATTTGATGGAACGATTGGTCAATATCTAGGAACGGTTTGGTTAGTTTTTGGAAGCGGTCAGGTTAAAGGTAAAGTTGACTTATAACGCAAAATGTATTCAATCAAAGTAACTGATATTTGGTCGACGGTTGGTAATTATCCATGCAGGAACCAATTTATTAGATTTTGTGAGCAATCAGGTAAAAATAAAGGTCAAGGTCATTTATAGCACAAAAAGAATTCAACCAAATTGTCTGAAATTGGGTGGGACGATGCTTCAATATTCAGGAATCATTTGTTTATATTTTGGGAGTGAACAGGTTTAAGGTCAAGGTCATTTGTAAGCGGTGGCAAAAGTATGCGCTCTATGAGTGCCCGTCATCTAGTTATTTATTATATTTATAGTTACATAATAAGTAAATATTATAGTGTCATACTTCAGATAAACTAATATTACAAGCATAAATTAATCCTGAATAGAAAGCAACATTCATGACGTCACACATACATTCTACAAACTTGACGTAAACAGGTCGAAAAAAGTTTGTCTCAAGTTTTGAATTTGAATCAAATGAATGTTTATGCTTTTAAACACATTGGAATTTATTTTATAGTAAGTATCTAGACACTCAATAGTGCTATTTTTCACTATGGAAAGGAATTAAAAGGTGCGCAGATATTCGCCCCTCTCGCGCGCAAGAGTCGCCCCATCAAGGACAATTTCAATTGCGCACTACTTTCGTCAATAACTCACATTATACAAATGCTAATTTTTTGTCCTTTGGATGGTGTATAAAAAACCTTATTGCGGTTCTTCATGTCAAATATTATTTGTCTAGCTGCAAAAACTAAGTTGCAAAACCCAAAAGTTTTTAGTGCGCAAGATTCGCCCTTCCCGACCCTACATTAAACAAATTGATTATCTGTTCTACGACAGATCGTGACCAACGTAGCGGCTAAGCATTGATAAATAAATGATATAATTTGATAGTCAAAAAGATATTAGATGTAAAAAGCCTCTAAACTCCCAATATACAAACAGATTGTATAAAATATAGCAATAAAACAATTCAGGCCAGACTATACTGAGATAATAGTGATAATACGTTATGATTCATATTTCACATTCATATTTTCTAACTGGTTTTCTGATGAATTTCTTTAGTTTTATATTTTATATTGATTGACTCTAAAATAAAGTTATTACATTTACCTAATTTAATAACAGCTTGAAAATAGAGACTGCAAGAGAATAACTCTCTAATTCTCTTCACCGGAATAGTCAATGGAGAGACGCTAACTGACAAATACTTCGATACTTCTTGAAGTTACTAGATAATTATTGAAAAGCTAAACCTCCCATTGCTAAAATTGAACAAGTACTTTAGAAGAAGATGAAGAGATTCTCAAACTTAAGGAAAAAATTCAGATGGAAAAGTAACAGTTTTATGCTATTAGTAATAAATTAAAATCAAAGATGACGTAACTCATTGTAAATGAATATCAGTAACATTAATTAATGTGAACACTTAACTACAAACATAAATTATTTGCATTACTAATAATTAGTATAATACATTATTCGTTAGATGTTTATCATTTTGTTTTTACAAAACACTCAAGCAGTTAATTTTAAATTTTAAAGTCTGCTAATATTAAAGCTGTACTTTGGTAGAAAATTGGAGTGCAATCCTGATTCTATATGTTAATTCACACAGAAATAGATAGTTGTTTGAATTGAGAATCCTTTACATTTATAGTGGTTACTGCAGCCCATTTTCAAATGGGATATTTAAAAAATAGTATGTTGTAATGTTGTACTTTGGGTACACATACAAAATTTGCTTCTCATTAACTTTAAATAATTAATCACAAACGGCCCTATAGGTTATTTGGCTTCTTGCTAATTTTACCACCTGGCTTTTTGAACATCGGTAATTTGACCCCAGTTACCTGATTCCTGATCGATTAAAAGAAAAAATAGAGAGAATGTTTTTGAGTAAAAAGTACATTATCTGACCATTATCAAAAAGTGCTCATAATCATTATAAAAATACAGCGGTTTGTGACCATACAACAATATTGTCCAGATGAAAATGTATGTACTTTGAAAGCGATAACTATTGAATTTATACAAAAATCTTGTAGCATGGTAACAATATTTATATTTAGTAGAACATTTATTATTTAGTACTACATTTATCATTTTTTTGTAGTGCATCATCCAAGAATCAAAAACAGGGAGTAAAATTACCAGGGGGTCAAATTACCAGAGGTTAAATTACCAGAGGGTCAAATTACCAGGGGTCAAATTACCAGGGGGTCAAATTACCAGGGAGTCAAATTACCGGTCGGGGATACAAACTACAAATGTTAACGACAAATGACGTAGGTTGTTTGATGTTAAATGATTTTGTCGCTTACTGACTGTGTCATTAGTTACAAAATACATTTAAACTACATGTAGAAACGGATATTGTTATGATGTAGTGACTCATATTGTTATGATGTAGTAACTCACATTGTTATGATGTAGTAACTCATATTGTTATGATGTAGTAACTCATATTGTTATGATGTAGTAACTCATATTGTTATGATGTAGTAACTCATATTGTTATGATGTAGTAACTCATATTGTTATGATGTAGTAACTCATATTGTTATGATGTAGTAACTCATATTGTTATGATGTAGTAACTCATATTGTTATTATGTGGTAACTTTAGAAGTGTCAACATCATAGATATTCGATAAAATATACATATAGTACAATAATTTACTTTTGAAGCTATATAAGTATATATCTAATAAATTCTTCATAATGAATGAATTTCATTCTTGATGTTTCCATGGGTAAGTGTCTTTTATCCATGGATCACTATTTTTGCTACTATCCATGCGATTAACGGGCACCATGTAGTAGTTGTTCTCTCTTCTACATAGGTCTTCATTCCTTTTCCTTCCGGCCATCTTGGTTGTGAAGTGGTACTTAATTTTTTGTCTCATATCTATTGTACTTGTAGCTAATAAACAAAATTGTAGATTGTAATAAGCAACATGCAGCATGTAATAAGCAACACGCAGCATGCAATAAGCAACATGCAGCATGCAATAAGCAACATGTACGTAGCATGCAAAAAGCAACATGCCGCTTGTGATAATTAGCAATATGCGTATAATCTCAAACTACTGTTATTATTCATAAAAATATCGTGGGTTATTGTGTTTTGTAATAAAAACCTGTTGTTTGTCATCTCATTAATGTTGTTTGAAAATAAGATTTTATCGTTTGTCATAAAATAATTGTCTTCAACGTGAAAAATGTAATTCTAATTAATGATAATTAGCTTCACGTTTAGCAGCCCCGAATAACTACATTATCGTCAGTAATGAACAGTATGAGCTTTAGGATACAAAGTGATCAAGTATTCTCTGTGTTTTCATTCATCGTTCGTTTGGTAGTAATTGTTTTAAAATATTTAGTTGAATAATATACCATGGCCTCTCTCAAGAATTACTATTTTCTCTAATATGTAGAATATATTTTCAGAGAAAACAAAACTCAGAAAAATTGCATTTGCCGTTATGCACGTGTTTGATATTGAACACTGACAATTGGGCCTGCCGACAATTGGGCCCAGGACAATTGGCCTTAAAGACAATTGAGCCCAGGACAATTGAGCCCACAAAAATTGTGACAGCTGACGAAATGAAGAACTGTTAGTTGTTATTACAGTAGAATATTCTTCAATTAAGTTAATACAGTATATAGACTCTGATATATCCCAGATTATTAAGAATTTGCTTTTGTATATAAAAGCAATTCATTCATATAATATTTAACTGTCAATTAAAGTTTATTGAAATGGCCTGATTTGCTCCCACATACTTCACTTTTTTAGTGCAATCTTGATTTTCAATTAATATTCGTCAAAAATTCTTCTTCTAGTGATCTTGCTCTAATCATCTATATGTATGAATTTGAAAATTGTAGGGTGACGATATTGAGTCGAGCTGTGCATCGTTCTGTGCCACCCTTCAACTGCATTAGTGGTACGGGGCAGATCTCCAATGACATGGTTGTTGACACTCCAAGACACCTGGTTTGAAACGAAAAATTTCGTCTATTTCTTCTGAGTTAATAGACCTTAATATAGCATTAAGTAAAAGTTAAATATTATGAATTTATTTATTTTTAGAAAGACCAAATTTTAATTAGCCGAATATGTCTTATATCAGAGTCAATGTTATCAACTTAATTTAATACCACCGCTACTGTAATAAGACAGAAACATTTCTTTATTGTGGCTACTGTCACAATTTTAAATGGGCTCAATTGTCATGGGCCCAATTGTCTTGTCTTGGGCTCAGCTGCCGGTCCACGTTCGTTTAATTTAGCCTCAAAGCACACAAGTTACTTGTTGCTACATACTGAATTATTTGAATTCCAATAAACCCTTTACCAGCGAATAATAATATTGTACCTTGAGTAAGCCTAGTAAAGGAAGTAAGTGGATAGGTAGTCCTTTACCCTATTTGGCCTTCATTTGTTGTTTAGCGTTATTTCTTTTGTGTGCAATCACTAAGACTCTGAGAGAGTCTGAAGAAACACTGGCAATTTAGTTTTAGGTCAAATGGTAGAGAGTTTCTGTCACCTCTAGGAGACATTTCTGACGGTTGTAATTACTCTGTGCAATGAAAAGACGGATGGTACAAACAAGCCTCAATAGATCAATTGGCTGTGAGTGTTACGTAAGTGACGACTTGAAGAGAAAACACACTGATTTCTTGCACTGTTATTGTAATCATTTCAATTCACCGGCATTGAAGAAATCTAAGGCAGGCAATTTGGAACGGAGAACTTGAAATACTAATTAACAGCTTAATAATGTTTCTATGATATTATCTTTTGAATGGGTACCAGTTTCACATTTACTACCAAATTGATAGTCCAGCTGATATAAGAATAGAAGTGTATAGTCAGTAATTCAGCTACGGATTATGTGTCCCGCTCTGGTGTATTGCGTTCTTATATTTAGTAGTGATAAACCCTAGTTTAATACAAACTAAGTTACATTACGGCAAGCGTCTATCACTGGACATTCAATTATAATAAAATAGTATCTACTTTATATAGCTAGATTACGAATTGAGAAGTAAAGGCTTTGTAACGAGATAAAAAAAAACACTAATTTATATAGTCAGATGATATATTTTTTTCAGATGAAACCTTTTTTCAATTCAATTTCATATAATTTTTGAAATTTAATTGGGTTAAAAGCCTTAGTTGTGAACACATAATGCAAGATAGGAAGCTGAGACTTGTGTTTCGTATATTATATACGATATGGATGAGAATAAAATACAAATATAAATATATCGAATAATAAGTTATATATACATATATAATAAAATATATACAGCATCTAGTTAATTATACAAATGAATATAATTTTATGCTTCAGTATTGTATAAAATGAAAAACTCAACTATTCCAGAAAAAATCGAATGTATAAGGAATTCAAATCCCTAATGAGGGGTCTAATACCGTATCTCTAACACAGCAAACTAATAAATAAACTGCAGGATGTTAGCGGTTCGATCCACAATTAATGAGGTAATTGTTATTTTTTTATATATTTTTGTTTACAGCTTTTGAATATACATGTACATACATATTATTATACCGTATATCAAATATACATGATATGATAAATAATCATCCTAATGGTTTTATATATATACATGTACCATATATTTAAATGTTCAATGTATCATTATTTATATCCCTACTTTAATGCTCCAAAATAACTAATTAATTTGTTCTCTGAGTGTTCTTCATAAATGTACCTATTCGTAATTCTTATCTACAAACCAGTATATAAATAGTTTCACACCTAATTACTTTTAACAGTTTTCTATTCAGTACTGTGCAGGGTATTCAGTACGTTGAGTAGCTACATCAACTTTAACCAATCCTACTACACGAGTCGTACTGGAATAGCGTCTAGCAGCTATTATTATCCAGATAAAAATAGACTGAGTAGATAATGACGTAGTAAATTTCAGAAAGTTGATTGGTACAGTCAGGCTATAAAATACGCTAAAGCGCTACGAAGAAAATTGGATCGACTGCATTGAATGTTCTCGTAAAAAGCATTTCGTAGGTTCACGTGTCATGCAGGAGGACCAAATCACATTTCTTTGGCTTCACTCAATGTTTTTAGATGAGTTATTCTTTGTCCATACAGTCTTGAGATGCCGAGGAGTTTTGTCTAAACTTTTGTGATTATGTTTTTCTCTGTCATACTTTGGTAACTTTGGAGATCAAATAGTTTGGTGGTTCCTATTATTTCGGTGAAAATATGTACCCACGTTCCAAAGAAACATCTTGATATGTACCTTTGGCTCTACATACATATTTGTATAGTCACTATACTAGGAGTTTATTTTTCTATCGCAATTTCTTTCATTGATGGTACAGGGCTCAACTCCAGATGAAATGATTTAAATTCTTATTTATAAAATAAATTCTTATAATGTAATTTGTATCCCTATATATAATCTAAATACCTGACAATTCAGAGAAATATCCAATACGCGTAGTGACGAATTCCTTCAGTAGGTACATCTTAAAGTAAATCATACACAACTTTTTGACTTCATCCACAGGACTTTTCAGTCATTCATCCATCAAAACTTCTTTAAAACTTTATGGTGGAGGAAATGTGTTGTCTCTCCTACAATAAACTCAAAGGTTTATATTAGTTAGAAATTGATTCTAAGATAAATCTACTAATAAATAGTTTGAGCTATTAAAGATAAAATATTTTAATTTCATTATAAGAAACGTTTATGTTCTTTTATAATTTATATTTACCTACAGAAAGATATTTAGTTCCAGAGTAAGTTTATAAGTTAGAGATATAAAAGATAAATAGTTCTTCCAAATTCCAGCAAGGAAGTGCTCATCTCATAGCTGTGTGGATTTATGAAAAAAATGGTGCAGAAATTTTGAGAGATAGACGGAATAATTTTTATAGAGAAGCTAGATGTTTCGTTCTTGAAGTTCAGTAATGCGAAACCTTCAATTTTAGTTATAATCTGTAATTTTCTAGATTCTATATGCTTACGAATATACTGCCAATGCAAACTTTTTACAGTTAAAATCATATTATATTTTTCACTATCTACTCACCTGGTAGGCCACTGACGGCCTTTTCTTCGTCTGAACACTTCTGAGTGAGCCAGAGGTAGTCAAACCACTTGATGACTTTCTTCTGGAGGTGATTGGGCACTCTGCGCATGCGCATGTACGTCTTCACTCCGTCCAGTTTGGCTGAAACAGAACCCTTGACATTAATATAATTTAAAGAGCAAGATAATTACATTCGAAAATTTAAAGAAAGAATTTTCTGCTCTATTATTAAAGTAAATTTGAAAGTTGAGATACTGATATATCATTAGGTATTTATCCCACAGTTCCTAATTTATCAACTTATCCTTTCAAATTCTAGTAAAAGATTCGCTCAGCTTAAAATAATTTTGAATTTTCCAACATTCAAATCCCATAAGTATTCCCCCGTTCAAAGTTATTCAAATGAGGATAAAAATTCTCTAACTTATAAGAAGAATTATTCAATTGAAGATTAATCATTAGTTTTTGTCTAATTTGGGACTTTCTGGCACCTGATTCAGTACTTTTGTAACAGTGAGAATCTCCGGGGGTAGGTGAGATAAAGTTAGTCTGTTTCGAAGAAAAGTGATGAGAAGAGAGTTGAAACACTCATTACTTTAATAATTCAGTACTGAGAGTGATGAGAAGAGAGTTGAAACACTCATTACTTTAATAATTTAGTACTGAGAGTGATGAGAAGAGGAGTGAAACAATTATACTTTCGTAATTTAGATATAGAAGTGATGGAACCAATTATCCTATTAATATTCAGTTTAATGATGGAAGGCTGAGAAATATTTTAAAGGAGTTCGATTGGGATAAAATATTTCCCAAAATTTCAAAAGTTAACAAAGTTTAAGTTGTATCCCTTATAAATATAACAAGGAAAACGAACTGAATGTCAAATGGTCTGAAAATTATTTTCCTCAGTTAAATCGGTGAGCGGATTTGTCTACGACTCAGACCCTTCACTCACAAGTAATTACGCTCACTTCACTCATTTCTCCGTGAGTGAAGGATCTAGTGGTTGACAGATCCTTCACTCACGACTGTTTGATTGTCTGCTGTCTTATTTTCTCTTAAACTATGAAATAAAATTAATCGTACTATTTCGGTGGAAAGAGATTTAAATATGAAAAGTCAATTTCTGTCATTTACATGAAATTTAGTCTAGCGAATGACATCATTGGTTTAATGTTTCATTTGGTGATAAATAATTTAAATTATGTCAATTGCCATACTGAAGTAATTAGAATGCTTAGATTTTGCGTTTTTAATTCTGTCTTTAGTTAAGCATCTTCCTGTTCACGGATAACATAACTATATTGAGGCTTCAGTAATCTGTAGCTCTATATTAGTTATTTTAGAATGTGTTTTTGCTTTGGTTTAAAGTTTTGCTTTTGAGACCATCATAATGTTCTAATCAGTTACAAAATATTGACTCCTGATACAACTTTGTGCTTTGAACCTGTGCTTTACTTTCACTCACTAAATTAGGCAATTACACGTAGCACAACAAAAAAGTTATAATAACATGTTTATCCTTCTATACTTCGAATTCATATTTTGTATTATTAGACTCTGAAATTCTCATTAAATAAGGATTACTTGAAGTGAAACTCCGTGAAATAAGTGAAGTTATGTTAATTCCATTGGGTACAATAAATTACTCAGAACGTTATCCAATTTAAACAGCATTTTCAAAAGTCCTAGAATGTATGTTGATATGCAATTGTATTCAATGATTTCCCTAACCAAAATATACTAACATTTTCAAATAGAATTTGAAAATCAACAAGAATAAACACGTTTCAACAAGAATAAACACGTTTCATCAAGCTCAAACATGTTTAAGGTCTATGTGCGTTGATTGAGTGTCGACGATGTGGTAAAAAGAGATTGTAAAATGAGGAACTGTGACTTTATTCGTCTCCACCACATCTGTAAGGCATATAATACTAGAAAAGCCCCTAAATGAATCTCACTGGCACAGTTACTACAAGTTATGCATCACCATCTACTGAAAGAGCTCCTTCAGTGTCTTGATATAACTAACTTGTTAGGCATTCTCTAGACGTATCCTCACTCTAAATGAATCTGTGTCCATAATTGTCACTAGATTGGATGCTTTCTCCTTGTACTGAATAGACTTTGATTTACCTCAACAGTCAAAATAGATTGTTATCCTTCAAAATTATATGTACACAACGGTACATCGTAGCAAATTAAAGCATCAAAAATATGATACATATCATCACGCTAAATAAATGATTTAAAATGATTAATTAAGGGCTATAGAGTTTATAATAAATATCGAATTCACTTCATAGAGGAATAACGCTATGGAAGATTCCATATTGCTAGCAAAACACAAACATAACTTTGAATTAATTTCATTGATTTGTTGAGAACAACACCTCACTTTATTGCCACTATTGCTCTGATCCTACCTACTTCTTTTATTGCAGAGACAGAAATGTGGAAACGGCTCCTAACTCTATTCTTAAGGTTTAAATATAGTATTTGATATATCATATTATTTGCTGTGTTGTATTAAAATATATAGTTATTTACTTATTATACGTAATAACGGCAAACTGTAAATGTCGATCACCTGTCCTGCAACTTTATTTTCATTACCAAATTATGAAGCAAAATTATTCTCATTTTATCCATTTTATGGTTCCATACACAATATAATATCAAACCAACACAAAGTGTGTATTATATTTGCCTGAGATATTTAACTCTATGAAATATTCCTTATATGAATACGCATCCTTTTATTGAATAAGGTTAATTGTTCATTTATGACTTACTATTGCTTAGGAAGAATTACATCAAATCAAGAACATTTAAGGTTAACTGAGTGAGAACTAAAGTACATGTTACCTATGAATGTGAACACACAGTAAAGTTTTTACAGTGGGTGCATGGAAGTGACTCTTTCCTTTCTCATACCAGAGGTAGCAAGAAACCCCTTGGGGCTCAGGACATTCAATACGAACAGATAGCGTAACTGTCTAGGACTCTAATATGAAAAATAAACACAGAATGGAGGCACTAATAAAGTTACTCACTCCGTAGAAATGAATCAAAGCATTCAGTAACTAAAACGAATTAATTTGATAGAAATTTTAACTCATTGCTAAGTCAATGTTTAATTAGTTAATTATGAATACCAAAAAGAATGGAAAAGTATGTAATTAAGTTTAAATCCACGAATCCATAATAATACAATTAGTAAATCTGTATATTTTCAGAGAGCAGAAAGCACCTCATCAGCAAGTGGTATAAATAATTTGAATGTGTGCGTGCATACGAGTGTGAGAGTGGATGAAACACTTCAGCTGTCAGGTTTAGATTGCAATGTCATTTGCAACGACAGACTCTTTGAAACAAAATCATATCGAAAACATATCCAAATAATTCACTCATTGAGATATATTTTAACTAGTGGGAGTATGTATACATTGAATAAAGAAGCGAATTATATCCTTCAATAATCGTAAGGAATGTTCAGTATTTGGAGCTGATATTGAGGTTGACAGACGTTTCGTCGACAAATTTTCGTTAAAGGGGATATTAACACACTCTAAGGTTACAAAACATGTACTTTAACAGAAAAATGTATCAAATGATCAAATTACAAAATAGAATAATGGTAAGGGGAAAACTATTAAATAAATCTCAATCGTTTTTCTACTTTGATACTAAACCAGAATTACTCCTCAATACATAATTATTTTAAAGTAATTGGGAAAGTTTTATATGCAAGACAAAACTTGAAAAATATATCGTACCAAATAATGAAATCATTGAAAACTAAAGGACTACATCCACACACAAAGAACATTCTTAAATTTAATTCTTTTTTCGATAAGTAGCCTCGTGTCACAACTGCCTATTAGTGTCTTGCCGAGTTTGCTCAGGTATTGGTGTCTTTTCGAGTACTTTGAGAATATTAATAGTAATATATTAGTTCTACAATATTATGTAATAAACTCATATATTTCTTGGAGCCCGGAGAGGATTCTTACGTGATCAAAATTTGAAAATGGAATACCACTCGATAACTCTGAATGTTATCAATTTTAAGCCAACTACTTGTTTCATTTCAGAGAATCACTTTTTGGTAAAACAATAACCTAATATATAGATAAAAAATGAAGAGCGATTATCTTAAAATAAAATCTTGCCATTCAATCCGAACATTATGAAACGTAAATTATTCAGCGGAAATAGTTTTTATTTTAAAAATCACGAACGTAACTCGTCTTAAAAATATGAAATAACTTTAAAATAATTTGTTATTATTGAGTAGTTTAGGTTTTTAGTAAAGTAGTAAAAACGATTGAAATTTATTTAATAGTTTTCCTCCTCACCTTTATTTTATTTTGTAATTTTATCGTTTGATACATTATTCTGTTAAAGTACATGTTTTTTAACACTATAGAGTGAGTTAATATCGCCATGACGAAACGTCTTGTCGACGAAACGCCATGTCGACGAAACGTCCTGTCGACGAAACGTCCTGTCGACGAAACGTCTTGTCGACGAAACGTCTTGTCGACGAAACGTCTTGTCGACGAAACGTCTTGTCGACGAAACGTCTTGTCGACGAAACGTCTTGTCGACGAAACGTCTGCACAACGATATTGAGGATGTTATTGATAATAGTACAGTACATATTGTTCATCCATCGGTAATTCAGTTAATATGATGGTTTTAAGATTATATTTCAATGCAGGTAGGGTCGGGAGGGGCGAATACTCGCGCAGTAGCACACGGGGCGAATCTTGCGCACCACATGTTAAAAGGGCTATGAACGTGCTAGCCCAATCACAAAAATAGTCATAGACCGGCTCAAATATGTACTAACACTTTGTAAAATTAAAACAGCTTACAGGCATTTATATAAAAAAAATCACATTTAAGACCATATGAAAAGTACCTTGTCGAAAATTCATTTTGCCGAATTGCCCTAAAAAATAAATTTGTCATAAAAATATTTCTATCGTAGATGATGAACTGAAATTTTCAGTGCTTGATGATCATTGACTTAAGCTGCATCAGTAAAAATTACAAGGTTCTGGAGTTTTTTTTTAGCTAGCTAAGTTTTTTCGTGCGCAACTATTCGTCCCACCATATGTTGCATGGCGGGGCGAATATTGCGCACTATAGAAATTCATTTTTAAGCCATAAAACGATTTTTAATGCCTAATATTACGCTATATATGTGTATTTCTTCACTTTTAACTAAAAACATACACATTCCACAAATATTTCAGATAATAGGTCGAAATATGAAATTGTAAATCAGGGTGAATTAAAAAGTCATTAGTCTTTTCTGTGAAAATTATAGTTAAACATATCAAACATCACTATATATGTTCATCATTTTGCTAATTAATTAAGTATAGTTATATAATCTTATTATTCGGTTCTTTTTAATAAAATTGAAAATATTAGGTCTAAAACCACCAAACAGGGTTAAACCATCGTACAGGAAAAACAACTCTGATATCATTATGCTTTTGAAAGTTGCCAATAGACCTTGCAACATGTTGTGAATAGTAGCTTCGTCGAGCTTGTCACTTCTGAGGATTGTCCTAGAATTGGGAGTACTTGTTCGAATAAAGAAAATGGCTAAGAATATTTGTGCAATGTTGAAAAGTCGAAGAAATACTTGAAAATGATTCAAAATATAGCCAAATACATGAATGTGATCCAGACTTAAAAGTTAAATGAGAACCATCATCACGAAGGATCTTCAGTTGTCTTCCTACAAAATGAGAGAACACTAAGTCCTCACACTTCTTAAAAAGCAAAAGAGACTTGAGAGAACAAAGGTCCTTCTCAGAGACCTTAAAGCAGACACGACAAGGTATGAAATAGCTTTTTTTAGCGAGAAACTCTTCACTATTGAAGCCAACCCAATTCAATATTCATGTTCAGAAGATATCCAAGATTTGCGCTATCTCGAAAACTTGGAAGTCTCCTCTGATTTTCGTGGAAAACGGGGTAAGATCAATCCTCTTTAACAATATTATGATTCCAGCTATTAAATTGTTTAAAAATAAACACTCCAAAAATCAACCATTTATCTTCCAACAAGTTGGTGAACTTTATTACTACTCAAACAAGACACATGAATAGTGCTCACGTCAATTGTCAAGATTCTGTTGCAAGGAAATTGGCCTCTTCAGCGCCAGATTTCAATGGATTTCTGAATGAAGGCGAAAGCCTGTTCTATTGCTCATTCAATAGCCAAGTGGCCAAATAAGCCGTTCTTTGTTTGAGGACGAGGAGCCACACGGGTAAATCAGAGTGTGGACGTTCTGTGGTCACTGGGGCACCTGACTGATATCCCCTTCTGTGAATAACTATTAAGGCTCACGTTGGTACTATTGACAACGAAACTGATGATTTCATAGAAAAGGACGTAGCAGAGATCTTCTGGCGCAAAACCTGAACTGTTGGTCTTTGAAGAACACCAGAGGAATTAGGAGGGTCAACCTACCTTCTTGTAGACAGACCAAAGTGCTCTTCCTCTTTGAAATAGAATGTCAAAAGCTATTGTTAATTACCCGACTGAAACTTTCTCTTCTATCCAACAAATTCTAACAGAGCACGGGAACATTTGGTCCTAAAACAGTGAAACAGTAATACTTGCCGACGATCTGGTCTTCGCCCAGAAACAAGACCTCATATTGTTCTGGAATGTTCTACCTATTATAAGACTAGGGACACAACTCTGGATGAAACTTTACTACCTTCATAGTATCATTATACTCTCAAATACTCACATATTTTTACCTTTCTTGAAAGAATTGAAAAACTGGAAGATTTCAACGACTAGCCTCTAGGTCTAGGGGATTCAGTACATATGGACCCTCTCTTGGCCTGGGTATCTCCCCGACTTTACAATGGCAAGTGAAAATTCCACGTACCCTAATAGATGTACGGAAAACCCATTTGCTTCTATATTCTTATAATCGTAATTTCAGAGACTTGAAATGAAAATATTTAAGTGTAACAGTATTTTGAACAAAGTTTTAGATATGTATGTTAAATTGGTTATATATGCTATATTTGGTACCTAAAAAGGTTTATTACCTTCATAGATTGCGGAAGGGTATATTTTAGGCGCCATATTTTTGTTTGTCATCTTGTTACTCGCATAACTCAAAAAACTTCTATCAAATTGCTTGGAATTTTGTGGATGGATCGATTGACTAATCTCCAGGAACCATCCGGTAAAATTTTCGGAGCCATTCGGTCAAAGCTCAAGGTCATTTATAACTCAATAATTCAAAAAAGTTTTCAATCAATTTGCCTGAAATTTGATGGGATGATTGGTAAATATCAAGGAACGGTTTGGTAAGTTCTTGGAAGCGATCGGGTCAAAGGTCAAGGTGATTTATAACTCAAAATATATTCAATCAAATTAACTGAAATTTGGTGGAACGGCTGGTAATTATCCAGGCAGGAACCAGTTTATTAGATTTTGGGAGGAATTAGGTGAAAATCAAGGTCAAAGTCATTCATAACCCAAAAGTATTTAACTAAATTGTTTTAAATTGGGTGAGACGATTCTTCAATATTCAGGAACCATTTTCTTATATTTTGGGAACGAACAGGTTAAAGGTCAAGGTTATTTATAATCGGCGGCAAAGGTATGTGCTCTATGAGTGCCCGTCATCTATTTATTTATTATATTTATAGCTACATAGTATATAAATACTAGTGGTTACCCGTGCAAAACGCACTGTAACGTGCATATATTATTATTTCTATATTAATATTTAGTATATTACTTATTGTGTTTGTTCATACACATTATACATCCCGTTAACCATTACATTTCATAAGAATTATGTAGTACCTGTAAAGAGTGATTTTCTGTCCCGTGACGTCATCAATTTGTGTTGAATACTGTCGTATAGATCATAAATTTTTATATAAGATAACTGTATAAATAACTAAAAATTATAAACATTATTTAAATTATCACATTATGAAAAATTAAAACAATTACCTACATCGATCAGTTCAATGCTTGAAATAGAAAAAATAAAATCACCATTTACTTATAGGTAGCAGCTGATATTCCATTTATTTAAATTAATTAATATAATAATGTAGCATTCGTTATTACTTGATTAAATATATTTTAAATGTTCATTTCGAATATTTATTCATATTCCCTCCCGTCAATATCAATATTAGAATTAATTATTATATTTTCAATCGTGCAAAATATGTTATCTATTTTTGAGAGGAAAAATGATAACCAGCGTAGAATTATATTTTCTAATGTTCGTCATATCTCAAAAAGTACTTCGAATTTAAAAAAAAACGGTTAACGTAGTTATTTTTGTAGAGCATTTTTACATATTATAGATATTTTTTCTATTTAATCAATGCAATTTTTTTTACTTTTTTTTTGTATGTTACCATGTTTTTGCCGATTTGAATTAAATCCCTATGTATTCCATTAAAATTAAAATTCGAATAATTCAAAAACCCGTTCGAATTTCGTAAAACAAATCAATAGCGTTCTGTAGGACCATAGGCCGGAGGTTTCCAGAAAATTTCAGCCCATTCTGTTGGATAGTCTCTGAAAATATCCTGGAAAGTATGTCGAATTAATTCCTATATATCCCATTATAAATGGGATATATAGAACTCGTTTGAATTTCTCGTTCGAAAACTCGTTTGAATTTCGAAAAATCCTTTTAACACGTTGAATTTGACACGAAGTTGTAAATTTTCAAGTCTCTAGGTCTAACCGTTTGTGAGTAATATTGCTCCAAGTAACACACAGACACACACACAGACAGATGTAGCGTATTATATATAGAGATATTAAAGTGTTATACTTAAGATAAACTAATATTACAAGCATAAACTAATCCTGAATAGAAAGCAACATTCATGACTTCACACCTGCATTCTACAAACTTTACGTAAACAGGTCGAAAAAAGTTTGTCTCAAGTTATGAATTCGATTATTTATGCTTTTATTTTTACAGTAAGTAAATAGACACTCAATAGTGCTATTTTTCACTATGGAAAGGAATTAATGGGTGCGCAGGTATTCGCCCCTCTCTCGCGCAAGAATCGCCCCACCAAGAACGATTTCAATTGCGCACTTCTTTCGTCAATAACTCAGATTATACAAATGCTAATTTTTTCTTCTTTTCGATGCTGTATAGAAAGCCTTATTGCAGTTCTTCATGTCAAATATTAATCGTCTATCTGCAAAAACTAAGCTGCAACACCCAAAAAATTTTCACTGCGCAAGATTCACCCCTCCCGAACCTTTATTTCAGCAATATAGATATATAATGATTTTACTAAAAAAATTTCAATGTGAAAGGCCAAAAATATGGCTTTTTAAATTATTAATATATTATAAATATTAGTGTAACCCATGGCCATATGATACAGCAACAAATAAACAAATGATTAGTTTTTATTTTATAATCATTGTTGTCAATGGCTTTGTAGTTATTCAATTTATTTTCCTCTCCCTTTGAAAACACAGTGAAGACTTGGCATCACCGGATTACTTGCCACACACAGTTACTCATCCATTTTCGCTTAAGATTTCATCAGTTTTTGTTTCAGGGCCACCACACCTGAATGGTAAATAGCGCATGGCTCATCTTGCATTTATTTTCCATTCCTTTGCGGTTGTCAAGTAACAAAAAATTACCAACTCATTACGAGAAATTGACGCTTAAACTGTGCCTCATTTCCGCCAGAATATCGAAGAGAAAGGAGAATGTATTTGATCATTTTATTGTCGAGTTTTTTTTTATTGGCCTTCCTATAACTGAAAACCCTTAACTTTTATATGTCCACAATTGTCTGCACCGTCCTGTAGTATAGATTACCTTGCAATTTTTAATTCCATAGCTGAATAATATCTTATTATAGCGTCACTGAATCTCACTCCAGTCTCATTCAACACGAACTACACCGCAACTTCTGCTTCAGTTTAATGCCGTGATGCCAAGTGATGGAAATAGCCCCGAGACTCGCACTAATCTCCCGAGACTTTGGCAAAATTAACGGATCGGAGAGGAATTCAGAGAACTTATCAGAAAATTATTGGAAGCCGTGAGGGTCTTCCAGGACATTAATTATTCATGGTTATTTGAGTTATTAATTAATAGAATATATTCTCCGATAGCGATATGATACTTAAGATGTGGAATTAGTAATTAGTTTAAATAATGACAGATTGAATTATTGAGGCGAATATAATATGGTTAAACATGTGAATATTATAAAGAAGGCAGTTGCCCTAGCAGGCCTGCTTCACACTTACGCTTTTAACACCGCGGGAAAAAAGTTCTTCTTAAAATGTATTCACATTGCGTTTTTTTTATGTAGGAAAAAATTTACTCAAGTACATTCTTGCACTCAATACAGTATTAATTCTACTCAATACTAAAGTGTAATTAGTACCTATTACTTTTAAATCATGTACTTAGTGCTTAGTTATATTTAAATTACTTATTGGGTTAATGTCCAATTCTGTAATATATATTTATGCTGTAAGTGGATTTTATATATTGTAGACGCAATAAAGTAGTGTTAGTTTGTTATTGCAGTAACAATTAATGAACGAATGAACAATTGTTCCAAATTTATTGTGGGTCTTGGGGTTCTCCCCCCCCCCCCTCCCACTCAAAGAAATTCTGATGCACTCAGGTGTTACGAGTTCACCATATGGCATTATACATAAAATTTATTTACATATAATTTATTTACATAAAATTTATTTACATTTTGTGTCTTTGTCTCTTGGTTGGTTGCAAGAAAAATGTCACGATTTTAATATTTAAAATATAAAAGAATATTTATATAATTTATTTACATAAAACTTATTTACATAAAGTTGTAAATAAATGTTATGTAAATTTAATTTTATGTAAATAAGTTTTCTATAAATAAGTTTTATGTAAATAAGTTTCATGTAAATAAATTATACAGATATTTTTTAAATATTTTGAATATTAAAATCGTGACATTTTTCTTGCAACCAACCAACAGACAAAGACACAAAATGTGAGGTACTCGAATGATAAAATATTCAATTTAACTTGGATCAAATACTATTTCACATGGATCAAATTCAATTGCATAAGGATCATATTCAATTTCACATGGATAAAATTCAATTGCATAAGGATCATATTCAATTTCACATGGGTCAAATTCAATTGCATAAGGATCATATTCAATTTCACATGGATAAAATTCAATTTCACATGGATCAAATTCAATTGCATAAGGATCATATTATTCAATTTCACATGGATCAAATTCAATTTCACATGGATCAAATTCAATTTCGCATGGATCAAATTCAATTTCACATGGATAAAATTCAATTGCACATGGATCAAATTCAATTGCATAAGGATCATATTCAATTTCACATGGATCAAATTCAATTTCACATGGATCAAATTCAATTTCACATGGATAAAATTCAATTTCACATGGATAAAATTCAATTTCACATGGATAAAATTCAATTTCACATGGATCAAATTCAATTTCACTTGGATCAAATTGAAATTCACTTGGATCTAATATTATTTCATTTGGATCAACTAGAACTGCAAATGGTATAGACACTCCCCATTCATCTGTGAATGAATAATTAGCAATAGTTCGTTAGCTCGTTTGTTCATTAGTTCGTTCGTTGTTAGTTAGTTAATTTGTCCGTCTTAAATACAGCGGGAGTTCTAAATACGATTCCCATGGGAGAAGTGATAGCAGTGGTGGGAGTTCTTCACTGGTTATTGCAAGAGGCTCTGTCGCAAAAGACCGAGTTAGTATGGAAACGGCTTATGAGCTTCTGCTACTGGGGGCTGCATTGCCCAAATGGCGGTATGGAAGTTCGCAAGGTTTATCTTGCTGCTAAAATCAATCAGCAGGTGGCCATATTTTTAGAGACTGACTCCCTACCTATGCTGTCTGAACCCATAGTCCCAGTTGTTCACAATCGACACGTTTCAGATGGTTTTAAATTACAAAAGTTGAAAAAATTTGCAGATGGTGACGTAGTAGAGCAGTTCATGACCTGACATCTTCGGATGGACGGGACAAACGAAACGAAGAAGCTGTAAGAGCGTTGAGGTCAAACATCCGCTTGCCCAGCAAAGTGAATGATGTCAGAGCCTCCAGATAATTTTCTGATTGTGCCAGTTTTTTCAGAGGAAGATGTCTGGAAGGCTGTAAATTCTCTCCGTCCTGGTTCTGACGGAGGACTTGAAGGTCTCAGACCCGGTCATTGGAAGACGTTATTGTTCCATTATTCTGCAGAGGCCGGAGTCCGTATTTTAACTACTCTGATAGATTTTGTTCATGCGATTTCGAGTTTAACATATTTGCTTTTTATAATTTTATGGAGCCACATTGTGCGCTATATCGAAAAATGTATTAGATCCATAGCAATTGGTAATACCTTGCGGAGGTTGACTGCCAAGGTTGGTGCGCAAACAGCCGCACATTCTGAGTGACTGTAATCATAGTAAGGTGCTTCTCAAGGTTTATATGAGAAACGCCTTCAACTGCCTTAGGAGAGATACCTTCCTTATTGTTATTCATACACGTGTGCCGGAGCTTTTTTTTCCGTCTTCAGCTTTGTTTGTTGGTAATGAAGTGCCGTGGTCGGAGACATGTATCCAGCAGAGTGATCTTCTTGGACTAGCTATGTTTGCTCTTGGAATAGAAGAGGTGGCTGGCAGGGTTCAGTCAAAGTTCAAGTTTTGGTGGACGTAAGAATCATGATAGATGAGTGGAGTCCATTGGTCTTGAACTTAATGGCGTAAAGTGTGAGCTGACTAGTGACTATTCTTGATGATAGTGGCCCTGGTTCAGCACTGATCCAGGGGCAAACTGAACTGTTGTTCCGGGCAGTGCTCATAACGTCAGGGTGGTTCATAAGGACAATTGCTTTTTGTTGGGAACGTTTTTCAGTGACTTTGGTCTTCCTGAGGAGATTTTGAGAAATAACGAAGATCTACACCTAATGGTCTCGCGGTTGTGGGTAGTCGATAACCACCAAGCCCTTCTTTTTGAGAGAAATATTTTCTCCACTCCGTAGCTACAATACAAGCCGCTCCAGGTTACAAAAACGTAGTCGAGCTTAGCTGTTTTGATGAATCACTTAGATCTGCCGTTGCCAGCGTCAGCTGATTCTTAGTTTCAGGAAACTCCTAGGTGGACTTGGTCTTAGGAAAGCCTGCAGAGTTTGCCTTACCTGCTTTTGTGTCATCAATGTATTCTGCGCTGAAGAAAAAGTACGAAACGAATTGACTCAAAATTTGAGTTTTCAGTTTGTCCCTAAATCGGCTCATAAATGTGAGTCAATTTGTCTCATTATAAAATTTTAATGAAAAACAAGAATTGTATTGACTCCTATTGACTCCTAATTCAAATTCAGATTGACTCTGGCAGAGTTAATCAAGAAGAAACTCCAAATATTGAAGTCTTACCAGCCTTGATGCAAGCGTTGAGTCAGATTGACTCGCAATTTTTTTTCTCAGTGTGTGAGTGATTTAGTTGAAGCTATACTTTCTAATATTAATGTAGTCGATAACGGAGATTTTACGAATGCAGCGGGGACATAGAAGTGGGGTTTGCAAGCTGGTCTCTCGGTACCAATCAATGAGTCCAGCCGAAAAGAATGGGATGCACCTCGGGCTATAGCTCATCAGTTGTCGAAATAAGACTGTTACCCGAATCTCGTAGAGAATCTGTAGTGTGGTTGAATGTGATTCCCATACAGTCATTAGGTACACAGTTTGAACCAGAGGTCATAAGGGTAGTCATTGCTCTCAGATTGACTGTCAGAGTTCGTGAACCTCTTTTTTGCCGCTGTAGTAGGGGGATGGATGTCAGAGGATTGCATGGTCTGTCTTTTAGGTACAGTTATGGGCGTTATCCTTATCCTTAGGTAATGTTAAGCATTAAATGTACGGAAAGAGTATGATTTGGGATTACTTACACATGTGTTGAAACATTTGCCGAGACATACCTCAATGATTCCGCGGTTGAGAACGGATCAGCTGCCGGAGCTGCGGAAATACCGTAACCGTCTGAAATACTCTGCCCTTTGTGATGCTTACATATTGCTAGCTATAGAGACCACAGGAAGTTATAGAGACCAATCAAGAAGTTCATAGGTAGACGCCTTGTTGAGACAACGAACGATCCAAGGGAGTCTGCCTGGTTCCAACAGCGAATAGCTCTTGCGATCCATAGAGGCAATGCCTTCAGCATCCTTCCAGTCACGTAGGATAGGTTTTAGAGGAACAGGCCCACCCCTTCACGGAACTCAACCCTTCACTTGCAGTTTCTTTTGTAAAGATTTTTATTCTTCTTGTTTTTAATGGAGAAATGTTGGCTTGAAAAAAATTCGTCTATCCTTTTAATAATTAATATAGATATAAAGGAATTCGTTCACGATGATACTGCCAAACTCAACGTTTTATTATTATTTTTATCACTATTATTAAGTATTATACCGGGTGACAAATAAAAAACTGGTCGAAAGTAAATGCCAATAACTCAAAAAATAATTGGTGTAAAAAGATGAAACAAATATCATATAAAAGACTAAATTCTCAAGTTTTATTTGATATAAATTAAAAAACTATCGAATTAAGGATATAAATATTTAACTCAAGCATAATAGATATTTCGACTCAACATTTTATTCAACCCTCATGAATTATTATGCAACTAACTATTGAATAGCGTGTTTTCATTTCTAAACATTATCATTTAGGCAGTTATGCAACTAAAGTTAAGAGAAAATTTGTCATTCAATATAACAATGAAATAATTGAAATGGTTAAGAATTTGTTCAATAAATGGAGAAGAAATGAAGTGTTTGAGAAACCATTCCACTCGCAGAATGTGACAGTTCGATGCGGTTTGAGTTCGCATTGGGCATGGTCCATATTTTTTTTAAAGATGTAGAGACTGAAAATATTTGTTCTGTAAACAACGACGGATACATTGAAATGTTAAATACTGTAATGACTGACGACAATCATCTTGACGTTCCCAGCTAACCATATCCTCTCTGTCCCACGCGGGATGTCCCTCTCTGTCCCACGTCTGTCCCACGTGGGATGTCCCTCTCTGTCCCACGCAGGATGTCCCTCTCTGTCCCAAGCGGGATGTCCCTCTCTGTCCCACGTGGGATATCCCTCTCTGTCCCACGCGGGATGTCCCTCTCTGTCCCACGTGGGATGTCCCTCTCAGTCCCACGCGGGATATCCCTCTCTATCCCACGTCTGTCCCACGTGGGATGTCCCTCTTTTCCCACGCGGGATATCCCTCTCTGTCCCACGCGGGATGTCCCTCTCTGTCCCACGTCTGTCCCACGCGGGATGTCCCTCTCTGTCCCTCGTCTGTTTTACGCGGGAAAAAGTAAGCGGGATGTCCCTCTCTGTCCCACGTCTGTCCCACGCGGGATGTCCCTCTCTGTCCCACGCGGGATGTCCCTCTCAGTCCCACGTGGGATGTCCCTCTCTGTCCCACGCGGGATGTCCCTCTCTGTCCCACGTCTGTCCCACGTGGGATGTCCCTCTCTGTCCAACGCGGGATATCCCTCTCTGTCCCACGTCTGTCCCACGCGGGATGTCCCTCTCTGTCCCTCGTCTGTTTTACGCGGGAAAAAGTTATACCAAAAAGGTATATCTATCTCAAGCTTTATTTACGTATCATAACTAGGTAGGTATTCATAAACAGATGTAGGTATCTACTATCTAGGTAGGTATTGATGAATAATACTAGGTAGTAGGTACGGATTGATGAAAACTACCTAGTAGGTATACTAGGTAGGTAGGTATTGGTACTGGTAGGTATCTAGGTAGGTATTGTCAAACAGTTATAGGTAACTAGATAAGCATTGATAAACACTAGTAGATAACTAGGTAGGCATTGACAAACAGTTGTAGGTAACTAGGTAGGTATTGATGAATACTAGTAAGTAGTAGGTAACTAGGACCTAGATTGGTATTTATATACAGTTGTAGGCCACTAGGTAGGCAATGTTAAACACAAGAAGGTAACTAATTAGGTATTGATAAGCAGATGTAGGCAACTAGGTAGGCATTGATAAACACCAGTAGGTGACTAGGTAGTTATTGACAAACAGTAATGTAGGTAACTAAGTAGGTACTGATAAATACTACGTAATAGGTAAGTAGTGATAACCACCAGTAGGTACAGATTGGTGGTTATCACTTGAAGGTTACTAGGTAGTTATAAATAAACTCTAGTAAGTAACTAGATAGGTATAAGGTAGTGATACCACCAGAAGGTAACTATAGGTAATATTAATTAACAGTTATAGATAATTAGGTAGTTAATAACATTAATTAACATTATCAATACAAATATTAATAAATAAATTTATACACATTCTTATCATTTACATTAAAAAATAAAAGATACCAAAATGTAGAATATTAAATTATATTTATTTAAAATAATTTTAAGAAGCACGCAAGTTATCAAGTTGCGTAAAGATCATCTACCATGTCCAGGATGGCTGAGTGGTAGCGACGCAGGCTTCAATAGTACATCACACTAGAGTCCTGAGTTCGATTCCCGAGATGACCACTACAATTCTTTCTCCATTTCTTCCCATTTAATTTGTATATAACAATATGTAATATTAAAATAAATGATATACAGCCAAATGTACATATACACTATATGCAATATGGTAAGAAATTGCAATAATGATTAGTATTATCTTTTTTATTTCTTATACATATTTATATACCCCAATTAACCGAAGTAGTTTGAACCAAAAGAGAGATATGTCCCCCTTGCAGAGGGGGACACCCACACTCTGTCCCACGTCTTGCAGAGGGGGACATCCGCACTCTGTCCCACGTCTTGCAGAGGGGGACATCCGCACTCTGTCCCACGTCTTGCAGAGGGGGACATCCGCACTCTGTCCCACGTCTTGCAGAGGGGGACATCCGCACTCTGTCCCACGTCTTGCAGAGGGGGACATCCACACTCTGTCCCACGTCTTGCAGAGGGGGATATTCCCACTCTGTCCCACGTCTTGAATACTCACTCTGTCCCACGTGGGTCCCACGTCTTATTTCCCTCTTCCCTCTATAGCGAGGGACATCCGCACTCTGTCCCACGTGGGTCCGACGTCTTGAATCCCTCTATAGCGAGGGACATCCACACTCTGTCCCACGTGGGTCCCACGTCTTGAAAACGGAGTGGGGTAAGACGTGGGACAGGTGGATGTCCCCCTCTGTCAAAGGGGGACAAGACGTGGGATCAGACGTCTTGCAGAGGGGGACCCCTGTGCAAATGAAGAGGGTTAGACGTCTGCAAGACGTCTGATGTCCCCCGCCCCACGTCTTGCCCCACGTCTTAAATCCCTCTATAGCGAGAGGTATCAGACGTCTTAAGACGTGTGACAATTAGCTTTTGTTTAGCTGGGTTTGGTTCCATTATGACACTGCAACTGCATACACATTCTTGCCTGCAGTAGACTGGTTGAAAAATCACTTCCGAGGACAAGATTATTTCGCACCAAACCGTTTTCTCTTGCCAACATAGGTCCCTTGACCTTTCACCTTTGGATTTTATTTCTGATCTATGTTGAAGAAAATGTATTTAAATTGAAACTTAACATGATGGAAGACTTGAAGCAAGTAATACGTGATTACGTGAAATAACCAAAATATAGTAGTTGCAGTAATTACTTATTTTGAAATAAAGAATTAATCTCTGTATTAAGCACAGGAAAGGCGATTTTAAGCATTTGCCATATACCGAATAAAACTTGAGAATATAGTCTTTCATGTGATATTTGTTTACCATTTACTTTTTGAGTTATAAGCATTTACTTTCGACCAGTTTTTTTATTGGTCACCCGGTATTTGTTCCCATAATTTGCTTTATGTAAGATTTTTTCGTGCACTTTTCATAATTGTACATCAAAAACCTATTTGTTATGTTTTTTTTATATATATAGCATCAAAACGTATTTGTTGATTAATTAAATATATTTCTCATCCCGTGGAATCTCAACGGGACGTGCTAATAATTAATTAGTTTAGAGAGGGTTTAACGCAGAGATTGGAAGAAGAAAATAGAGGAGAAGTCTTGGTGAAGCAGTCAGAAAGGAAAGTAGCTCCATTAAAAAAGTCATCTGCCACCAGTCTGTGACAATGCTCATGGATGCAGATAAGCTACTCTGTGAATATTCACTTACCTAAAATGCAACGAAAAGGGACACGATTAATAATTCGAAATTACAATTCCATAATGCTTACTGAAAAATAAAAATGATAGTACAAGACTTTTTTAAATGTTACTAGAACTTCATTGTTAGAATGATGGTACTAACAATCTTTCGAATGATAGTACTAACAATATTTCGAATGATAGTACTAACAATCTTTCGAATGATAGTACTAACAATCTTTCGAATGATAGTACTAGCAACTTTTCAAGTGATATAGTACTAACAATCTTTCGAATGCTAGTACTAGCAATTTTTCAAGTGATTGTACTAGCAATTTTTCAACTAATAGTACTAGCAATTTTTCAAGTGATAGTACTAGCAATATTTCAACTAATAGTACTAGCAATTTTTCAAGTGATAGTACTAACAATGATAGTACTGACAATCTTTCAAATGATAGTACTAGCAATTTTTCGAATGATAGAATTAGGAATTTTTTAAATGATTGTATTAGCAATCTTTAGCAAGGTATTTGGACAAATAATATGTAAGATGTGATTATATGTATATTATATTTTCTATAAAATGAACAAGACTTACAAATTACATCGATGCTAAATTAAATCTTTTTACATACATACATTTTTATTCAAGCTGCTATTCCTTATCTTAGAAAAAGTAATTTACAAGATACAATTTGGATAATTTTATTGATATTTAAATAGCTACTCAAGTGAAAAGTTGGATCGATTTAAAATCATTCTCTGAATTAATTAAATCATCACTTAAATCATTTAAGTTATACCCAAGGCAAAGTAACATGAAATTTATAGTCAAAAAAAGAAATTGTCCACTATAATTTATTTTATCAAATACTAACGAAGAATAAGTAATTTTGAAATCCACGATGCAATTCGCCTTTCCAATTTTCTCAGATAGAAGTCACAGAAGCAAAAAAAAAAGATTTTTTTTCTGAATTATGTATATATGAAATTTGTATTTTGTCGAGAACAAAAACCGTCTGCAAATTTGATGCAAGTGCAATAACAATGACCATACCGACATATCACAACCAATAGTACGATATCGAAGTGTTTGTCAAATAGCTTGATGGGTTCGCGAGATTTTGGACAAGTACAATATCTGCGTATTGACAGTATCTGAGTTTGATATCTATTGGTAGTTTGTACCTACTAGGCAAAATACGAAAAAAAGAAATGTACCCTAACCATTCGCAGTATCTTAGACTGAAAGTAATCAATGATAAAGAATGTGTCTCAGACTTCTAGCATTTTTTGTAAAGTTATCTTGTGGACTGTATCTTGTGTAAACCAGATATTGTATGTTAAAACAAACTGTAAACTGATGATTTGACCAAAGCTGATCTGTATGGAAGATAAAGATTTATAGAAATAACCACTTTATATAGAATTTACATAATTTTAAGTGTTATGTAATAGATATTAAGCGGAGTGTATATCAACCAGCCCATGCAAATATATATATATTAGGTAATAGGTACTAAGTTTATTATTCCAATATTTTCTTGAATAATAATCCGAAAATGTTTGGTTGTTAAACAATTCATATTCAGTACATACAGGCACGGCTTTATTACCAAAATCACGACTCAGACTTAATACAAAATGGTAATAAGAGGGAGATGTGACTCAATTTATTATCTATGTTTTATGATTCAACCATATCTTAACTCTCACTAAGTATAGGTGAGTAATTATTAGATACTTAGATTTCTGTAATTAGTGTGTTAAATGGAACAAATAATAATTTTATGCACCGTCAATATTTCAGGCAGTAGAGTAAGTTCTAAGCTATTAGTTGGTTCTACATTCTCAGACACGGAGATAAAATGTCTATTTTTATTATTTAACCTAAATTGTAATTAGTGTATAAATCAAAGTATCAAACTAATTACTCACCTATACTGAGTTAGAATTAAGCTACAGTTGAAATTTTAATACTTTTAAATCAATTGCAACTTTGAACTTTTAGCACAGAGATATAATTATTTCAATACACGCAAAGTCTAGCCTTCAAAACGATTTTCGTTTTATACCAACTTATAGAAAATTGAATGTTTAAGGCTTCTTCACACATGTCAGGGATCCGTCTGGGACGTCACCGGTCCGTCTCCGACACTCTCCTCTCAGTGATTACGTGTCAGTTAAAAAATATATCGTTACATTAATTTCAACGGACCTATTCACACAGTACCGGCTCTTCTCAGTGATGAAAAATCACTGACCGCTGAGGTCCCGGACGGATCACTGACATGTATGAAGCAGCCTTTAAGGAGTCATATAATAGCTTGAGTCATACTTCACTCATATTATCTTCGTTGGAGGGGACCTTCAACTATTTATTGTTATGCACATTAACTATTTATTGTTATGCACATTAACTATTTAATGTTATGAACATTAACTATTTAATGTTATTTAGGAATTAATTTGCAAGGTATTCCTGCAATAGATTTACGTTGTCACTGGTTGCCATAAGACAACACATTACTTCTTTGTTCCATTTACTGTGACTGAAGTAAATCTGAAATAATGGCCTACATATATTGCTCTATTTATATTGCAGTATTACACAGCAAATTTATTTGATGGCTAATGGAGCCAGCAAATAATTGCCACTAAATGTGTGATAAAATAAGAGTGATTAGTATACAGGATTGCTTAAGATTTTTTAGAAAAGTAATTAGTTGTATAAAAGAATATCCATCATCAGGAAAGAAAAATCATAATCATTAACGTCGGATTTCGATCAACGCTAAAAAGTTCATGGATGTATACCTACGACGTTAAGTGACTTGACGAAAATTGCACCTTATTATATCATAAACTTGAATCACTCGGATTGTTTCGTCAAACATTCATGACAAATAATTCGACAATGTGGTTTCAAATTGCGATATTTTACGATAAAATACGATCAATTTAAATAAATAAAACGATTAATTTAAAATACGAACATCTTGACTAGACAAATAATGAATATTAAAAATCTGAAAAATTGTTCATTCACTCGAATGTTGGACTCTAGACTCTAGAATATGATGATGTCCAAGAAGAGTGTCCAGTGTTCTTTTTAGGTAGCCAAGAAACATACTCCAAAATTTAATGAATTTACAAATCGATACACAGCCCCTAACAGCTAACAATCACTGTTCAGGTGTTAGGTATTTAGGTGGTGCGTATCTAACTTCAGAGGCAACTACTCGGCAATATTTCACAGGGAAAATGCCACCACCTCAAACTTAGTTGTGCAACTCTCTATCACTGAGAGTTCATCTGGTAGAATTTAATTTTTCAAATTGTCATCTCTGTGAAAAGTAAATGCAAACCAATACGAAATGCATATAAACTCTATTTCGAATATCTAAATGGAATGGGTATTACCTCTCAAATATTTTCTAGAAAATGTGCAGGGCATGTATTGGAATTATATTTCGAGGAGAAATTTCCGTGGTTATAAATATCAGAAAATAGCAATATTAAGTACACCTCCCATAAAATCATATTTCATTAGAAATGCAGTTTAAATGAAATAATAATTTTAGAACATAATTTTGACGTAATTATAAAAAATATTTGAATACGATTATGCAGTTATTAAAAAAAATATTGATTTATTTTAAAATATGATAGAATGAGCACCAAACAAATCAAATCACTCAATTATAGTACATACTTCCATATAAATTAATAAATAATTAATAACTCCATTATTGTAGTAATTTGGTAATTACTTGGAAATGGAGAAAATATAATTTGATAAATATATTATTATTATTATTTTGCAGCTATAAACAACAAAGGAAATTTTATTTATTTTATCTTGCTTTGCGTACCATTATATTAAGTACCATTATATTAAGTACCATTATATTAAGTACCATTATAGTAAGTACCATTATATTAAGTACCATTATATTAAGCACCATTATAGTAAGTACCATTATATTAAGTACCATTATATTAAGTACCATTATATTAAGTACCATTATATTAAGTACCATTATATTAAGCACCATTATATTAAGTACCATTATATTAAGTACCATTATATCAAGTACCATAATATTAAGTACCATTATATTAAGTACCATTATATTATGAAGGACTGTACTTACTACTTACCATTATAAATATAATATTCTTCTATGAATATCAAAATACTATGAATTAAATATTGAATGTATAATACTTATTTGTGGATTATTTTCGAGCTATTAATATTCATAATTCAATGATTATTTTAATCTGAATCTATCGAAGTTTCCTATACTTCATATTTATTAACAATTCAAACTAATTTTAAGTCTCCTTCAAATACATATAACTTATAGCTTAGTCAGCGATAAAAATTTATAAAAAAATAATATAACTTTTTTCATCAGCTATTGCTCAATTAAAAAAAAATTGGGAGTTTATAATCTAAAATATGAAGATTTGTCTTCTATTTGAAGTATCTTTTGGAGCATGTAAAGATAACGGACCAGAAATGAAGCTAGTAAAGATAACGGACCAAAAATGAAGATGGTAAAGATAACGGACCAGATATGAAGCTAGTAAAGATAACGGACCAAAAATGAAGATGGTAAAGATAACGGACCAGAAATGAAGCTAGTAAAGATAACGGACCAGAAATGAAGATGGTAAAGATAACGGACCAGAAATGAAGCTAGTAAAGATAACGGACCAGAAATGAAGCTGGTAAAGATAACGGACCAGAAATGAAGATGGTAAAGATAACGGACCAGAAATGAAGCTAGTAAAGATAACGGACCAGAAATGAAGATGGTAAAGATAACGGACCAGAAATGAAGCTAGTAAAGATAACGGACCAGAAATGAAGCTGGTAAAGATAACGGACTGCAGAAATGAAGCTGGTAAAGATAACGGACCAAAAATGAAGATGGTAAAGATAACGGACCAGAAATGAAGCTAGTAAAGATAACGGACCAGAAATGAAGCTAGTAAAGATAACGGACCAGAAATGAAGCTAGTAAAGATAACGGACCAGAAATGAAGCTAGTAAAGATAACGGACCAGAAATGAAGCTAGTAAAGATAACGGACCAAAAATGAAGATGTAAAGATAACGGACCAGAAATGAAGCTGGTAAAGATAACGGACCAGAAATGAAGCTGGTAAAGATAACGGATCAGAAATGAAGCCGGTAAAGATAACGGACCAGAAATGAAGCTAGTAAAGATAACGGACCAGAAATGAAGCTAGTAAAGATAACGGACCAAAAATGAAGATGGTAAAGATAACGGACCAGAAATGAAGCTGGTAAAGATAACGGACCAGAAATGAAGCTGGTAAAGATAACGGACCAGAAATGAAGCTAGTAAAGATAACGGACCAGAAATGAAGCTAGTAAAGATAACGGATCAGAAATGAAGCTAGTAAAGATAACGGACCAGAAATGAAGCTAGTAAAGATAACGGACCAGAAATGAAGCTAGTAAAGATAACGGACCAGAAATGAAGCTGGTAAAGATAACGGACCAGAAATGAAGCTGGTAAAGATAACGGACCAGAAATAAAGCTGGTAAAGATAACGGACCAGAAATGAAGCTGGTAAAGATAACGGACCAGAAATGAAGCTAGTAAAGATAACGGACCAGAAATGAAGCTAGTAAAGATAACGGACCAAAAATGAAGATGGTAAAGATAACGGACCAGAAATGAAGCTGGTAAAGATAACGGACCAGAAATGAAGCTGGTAAAGATAACGGATCAGAAATGAAGCTGGTAAAGATAACGGACCAGAAATGAAGCTAGTAAAGATAACGGACCAGAAATGAAGCTAGTAAAGATAACGGACCAAAAATGAAGCTGGTAAAGATAACGGACCAGAAATGAAGCTGGTAAAGATAACGGACCAGAAATGAAGCTGGTAAAGATAACGGACCAGAAATGAAGCTAGTAAAGATAACGGACCAGAAATGAAGCTAGTAAAGATAACGGACCAGAAATGAAGCTGGTAAAGATAACGGACCAGAAATGAAGCTAGTAAAGATAACGGACCAGAAATGAAGCTAGTAAAGATAACGGACCAGAAATGAAGCTAGTAAAGATAACGGACCAGAAATGAAGCTGGTAAAGATAACGGACCAGAAATGAAGCTAGTAAAGATAACGGACCAGAAATGAAGCTGGTAAAGATAACGGACCAGAAATGAAGCTGGTAAAGATAACGGACCAGAAATGAAGCTGGTAAAGATAACGGACCAGAAATGAAGCTGGTAAAGATAACGGACCAGAAATGAAGCTGGTAAAGATAACGGACCAGAAATGAAGCTGGTAAAGATAACGGACCAGAAATAAAGCTGATAAAGATAACGGACCAGAAATAAAGCTGATAAAGATAACGGACCAGAAATGAAGCTAGTAAAGATAACGGACCAGAAATGAAGCTGGTAAAGATAACGGACCAGAAATGAAGCTGGTAAAGAAAACGGACCAGAAATGAAGCTAGTAAAGATAACGGACCAGAAATGAAGCTGGTAAAGATAACGGACCAGAAATGAAGCTAGTAAGGATAACGGACCAGAAATGAAGCTGATAAAGATAACGGACCAGAAATGAAGCTGATAAAGATAACGGACCAGAAATGAAGCTGGTAAAGATAACGGACCAGAAATAAAGCTGATAAAGATAACGGACCAGAAATGAAGCTAGTAAAGATAACGGACCAGAAATGAAGCTGGTAAAGATAACGGACCAGAAATGAAGCTAGTAAAGATAACGGACCAGAAATGAAGCTAGTAAAGATAACGGTCCAGAAATGAAGCTGGTAAAGATAACGGACCAGAAATGAAGCTAGTAAAGATAACGGACCAGAAATGAAGCTAGTAAAGATAACGGACCAGAAATGAAGCTAGTAAAGATAACGGACCAGAAATGAAGCTAGTAAAGATAACGGACCAGAAATGAAGCTAGTAAAGATAACGGACCAGAAATGAAGCTAGTAAAGAAAACGGATCAGAAATGAAGATGGTAAAGATAACGGACCAGAAATGAAGCTAGTAAAGATAACGGACCAGAAATGAAGCTAGTAAAGATAACGGACCAGAAATGAAGCTAGTAAAGATAACGGACCAGAAATGAAGCTAGTAAAGATAACGGACCAGAAATGAAGCTAGTAAAGAAAACGGATCAGAAATGAAGATGGTAAAGATAACGGACCAGAAATGAAGCTAGTAAAGAAAACGGATCAGAAATGAAGATGGTAAAGATAACAGACCAGAAATGAAGCTAGTAAAGATAACAGACCAGAAATGAAGCTGATAAAGATAACAGACCAGAAATGAAGCTAGTAAAGATAACAGACCAGAAATGAAGCTGATAAAGATAACAGACCAGAAATGAAGCTAGTAAAGAAAACGGATCAGAAATGAAGATGGTAAAGATAACGGACCAGAAATGAAGCTAGTAAAGATAACGGACCAGAAATGAAGCTAGTAAAGATAACGGACCAGAAATGAAGCTAGTAAAGATAACGGACCAGAAATGAAGCTAGTAAAGATAACGGACCAGAAATGAAGCTAGTAAAGAAAACGGATCAGAAATGAAGATGGTAAAGATAACGGACCAGAAATGAAGATGGTAAAGATAACGGACCAGAAATGAAGCTAGTAAAGAAAACGGATCAGAAATGAAGATGGTAAAGATAACAGACCAGAAATGAAGCTAGTAAAGATAACAGACCAGAAATGAAGCTGATAAAGATAACAGACCAGAAATGAAGCTAGTAAAGATAACAGACCAGAAATGAAGCTGATAAAGATAACAGACCAGAAATGAAGCTGGTAAAGTTGGCAGACCCTGGTCCGTTATCTTTACTTGCACCTATCTTTTTATATAATAATAACATATACAATTTTATTTTAATAAGAAAGAGTTCCATATTATATAAGTTTCTAAAGAAATATATAACAACATTCTAGATATATTATCAAATTCACCTTTATATGTTATTATATTATTAAAATGATTCTATTACTAACAATTATAAGTTCAAACTACACATTATTTTATTCATAGATGAGACAATTAATTCATTGGAAATTAAAAATAAAATAACATTTGAAATGTCAATTTGATATCAAAGGTTAGTAATAAGTAACTTTTAACTAAATGCAGTTTTCAGTCTGGGAACAAATGCATTGCAAGCGGCATGTATGTCTGTCTGTTCTTGCGCAACTGGCTCCCTTTCTAGTTGCAATTTTGCTTTCAAGAACTAGAGAAATGTGAGAGGAGTAGCTCAGACCCTTGTCTTCAATATTAAAAGAATAGAAAAGTACATCGGATTAAAGTTTGGTCTCCTTGTTGGCCAGATATCCTTGCCTTAGAAAGAAGGAATGCTCTTTTGAAACAATGTGGTGGTACGGAGTTCTGCTGGAGACTGAAGGTATTCTTTAACATATAGAATAACATTTCAATTCCAGAAAGAAGGAGGTTCTAAGATCAATTGGACCTCACATTGCACTAATACGAGGGAAGATTTTCCAGTGGATGTCACAGAGGCCCAAACCATTACAGACTAAGTATTTGGACTCGTTAGTTGGTTCATAACTTGCTGAATGTCTAATATTTCTCATCTGTTCATCTGTGATCTCAGATTTTCTTTGCGCACTCGATACATTGAAGTTTTGCTGACACATGCTTTTGCAGCAAGGTTAAACGATGTGATTGACATGGGGTTTCGACTCAACTTTTGAGGGTAGCTTTTGATTTGTTTTTGTACTTTCCCCTCGTCCAGGGCCTCATTCTGGTTTATCACAGGTTGAATCAGTACCTTGAACGTTTTAACAATTGAAATGCCACTCTTTATTGCCCAAATTCTTGATTCTAATAATAATAATCTCATGATTTTTCTTCTAATCAAATTATGTACAAAATAAATGAATATATTTAATATATCCAAATGTATATTTTTTTTAATTTTGCATATCAAAAAGTGTCGCGAATGAGTCAGGCTACCATTTAAAGTTAGTTTCAATGAGATCAATTTACTACTGAAGAAGTATTAACGATTTTACCACAACTCCCAATAACAGCAACTGCAACAACAACAATCAGGGGTGTTGCTGCGCTTCTAGTAGGTTGCAGAAATAACAGTGATGTTATATATAGTAATTTAATTACAGTGGAAGAGATTATGTAATAATTTTTTCCCCACTTTGATTTAAGTATTAAAACTATTCAATAAATCAGATAAATAATCATTAAAAACGAAGTCTACATTACTAATCAACATGAAAATATAAATAGACGATTAAATTATTGTATTCAAACTTTGATAACTACACACTTTTGAAATTAAAAAACACACCAATAAAGAAAAAGTACGATATCATCCTCCGTTCGTTCATAAACAAAAATAATCCGGTGATTTTAAAAGCTACATTCGGTCTATCAATTAAAATGAATTCACGCTACAAATACTCTGTAAGTACTTTAGTACGTGAAACTGAATCAATGTTTTAAAAACCCCTCATCACAAAAAATAATAACCCTCGCCATTTCGAACATTGCCATTCCGTTCAAATTAAATGAACTCTACGCAAATCTAAATTGTTGATTGGTGACCTCGTTTGAAGCTTCAGATGCACTAAATTAAAATAAATAGAACTGGAGCTGGCCTAGAATAATATGCAAAGCACACGTTTATCATTCATGAATTATTCGATAACAATTAACATTATGAAGCCAATGTAAGACGACTGAATTGGAAGAGGGATAAAGAGGTACATTAAATCTATTTATTATATCTATCTTAATTCTTCAAAACGACATATACTTCAGAATTCGTTTTAGAAATATAGTTGATTGAATAATGAGTTGTTATTTAACTATACCTCGTAATCTAATCTTTTTTTTAGAAAAAAAAGTAATATCGTCAATCGTCCAGCACCTAAAGTCTCTCTAAGAGTGCAACTTGCAGGACACATTAACTTAGTGTTTAAAAATAACGTCATGAAGATGTTTCAATGAGGCCTCTGCTGAATATAACTTTGGTTTCCCTGAACTACGAGCTATGAATATTTAATAGATCACCAAACTCCTGAATAATGTATTTGCCAATACTTTCGGTGGAGAGGTAGAAAATTAAACTTCAACTTATGGCCGAAATTTATGAACAAGGAGATGCTAGATAAATTTACTGTGGATTATTACCATTCTTATATTTGCAGATCATTATTCCCCTTCTTATTTATTCATTGGGAAGCTATAATAATTTATTTTTTGCAGTATATCGCTAGTATCAAAATCCATGTGGAAGTAATCATATGGTGGAAGAAATCAATGGAAATGTTTGTGTAAATTTAACAAAAAACGTTTACGAGATTGGGGCTTATAATTTTGAAAAGCCTCTTCCCTTTGTTTATTTTAAATCAGGGCTTTGGCTTGACAACATTGTTTGTTTATTCAAGCTCTAAAACAGTCTCGTGCCTTTTTGCTTTGGCTGAAAGGGAATTATCAACTCAAACTGTTCTATCCTCTCAATACACGAATGCAATAACAATAAAGTAGTGAGGAAGCTATTGACATAACACATGCATAAAGTTGAAGCGAATAGATAGACATATAACATGTAGTCATATTTGATCTCAAATAAACTTACCTTGGAACTCCTTCCTCGCGGCGGACACATTAGTTACAATGTTGGCCACATGTCCGAGAACAGTGGCGAAGAGGAGTAAGCCGAACATCAGCTGGAAGATCTGGTACCTGTAATCCCCCTTGGTAATTGGGCGAGGTAAATCCCCTATTGTTGTAAGGGCAAGGGTGCACCAGTAGAACGCCCTCAGATACGAGAATACTACATCAGTTTGTGGCTCTTGATGCATGTGATCTTTTGAGTTGAGTAGGTGCAGCTTAGTACCATTCTGATGGATCAGAGGACTTTCATCTATTGTTTTGTTTTCTATCCAATCTGTCAGGACATTTCTCATGCTGCTATCACTGTCACTCTTAGCAAGAAGGTAAAATATACAGGCATTCCAATGGAATGTAACAAGTAAATAGTGTATCAAAATTATGGACCTAAATAGATTGGGAAAGTTCGTGTGTCGTTCCGTTCGGTCTAAAAAATGCCAAAATTTGTATATTTTAACTAGGCGGAAACATCTAAAAATTGATTTAAATCCTAACGATAGATATAAGAAATCTAACGGTAACAAGCACAAACAGTCGATATAAAACGTAGTGGAGTTCATATAATGCACTCTCAATTTTCTAGCATCAGTTTGTAGAACTCCATCTTCTAAGTAGCCAGTTCTAAAATGAAATAAAATATCTAGAACGTAGATAAAATCTGCGAAGTAGTCGAAGCTGAACCATATCAGCATTGTCTTATTGTTTATTTCTTGGAAGGCAAATCTATACATCATAACCCACAAATTATAAAGGAAGGCAAAGGACACCACCACGGACCAATAATAACACAGTCGTCCAGCAGGATCAAACACGAAACTCCACTTACAGTTACTCTTTTCTGAGCTATTTGTGCCTGTTTCCAATTTATCAGCCTTAAAACGACTTCGAATATCTTTCTTCCTTGCTTCTCTAGTTTTCCTACATACGTCTGTTTCAGAAACAGACTGTACTCTATTGATATAAGAAGAGGAGAAGGAATCCCTCGAAAGTCTTTTTCTATTGGTTACACTAATTTTAGAGGAGACAGTGTCTAGCAAAGATTGTTTGGACGAAGAGGTTATTCTAAGGTGGTCGATTGACTTCGCTGTGTGCAGGGGAGTCTCCAATTGGGTTCCGCTCAGGCTGATTCGACGTGAAGTAATTATCCCTGAAAAGAAGAAACGGAAAACAGGTTAGAAAACTGTTTGAAATTTCATCTCTGTGTAATTGAAATTATTTCTAAACGAAGTTTCTAATAATTAATTTGTTTAGAGATAAAAAGTGTATTATAATCAATTAGTACTTTTAAATATTAAAATTAGGTAATTATAGTTTGAAATTTTGAAGTCAATTATTTATAACATCCATAATCAGATAATTACGCAATATACGGTCCCAAATAACCAATTAATGATACATTAATCATCTAATATGTAAGTGCCAATTATAAACCAGTAATTGACGGTGCTTTACCCCTACAGCTAGAAATAAAATTAGATGTGAGATGCTTCTTATTGCGATCAGGATTTTTTCCCTCACCCGCAATTGATTATAGCAACCAATCTTTTTATCACAATTAATTGGTCACGACTATAGATGACACTAAAACGTAAATATATGTATATATCCTTTTAATATTTAAAAGAAATAAAACTGCACTTAATAATTAAACAGCAGGACACTTCTATGAAAATGAGTAGTCATTATATACTTTAAAATTGCCGGATAGTTTAGCTACTCGAATTCATAGAGTTGAACGCAAATGAGTGTTTGAAAACTACCAAAAGTTGGCTAGAAGTTTAGCATACAATAATCTTGTTTATTCTGCTTTGATAGAACTCTGCAGTAGGATTTGCTGAGAGAGACTCTATAGTCATTCAAAAAAGAGAAGTAAATAAATAGGGAAAAGATTCGACAAAAACCATCGGCTGAAATGCAAATAAATTCAAACGATTTCACTGTATTTGGGCCAGAATGGATTTACTTAGCTTTAGTGGGGTGATATTCCATCAATGTCGACATGGGTTGTCAAATGTGAATATTATAGAAATATGTATATCAAGGAAATTTTTTATTCGGATTCTTGTAATAATGCTAGACGTAATTGTTGGCTGTATTCCAACTATTTTCAATAGAGATTACCATTTATGTAAGCCCATAAAAATTAAAATATCTACATTAGGAAAGACCGAGTGACTGTTATTCAGAAGATCGAACAAACAACAAAGGCTGACATGGTGTTTGACAACAGGCAAATAGTTACTATATTGGATTCTCGCATCACACATGTCATTATTAGCTGCATCAGCTCATGCATAACTACATTGAGAAACTAGATGTGGGGGGAGATTCATTGCATTTCAAAATGCAGCATAAATTTAATAGATTGAATACAGTTTTCCAATATGAAAATTTAACATGGTTTAAGTAACTAATTACCTGATACAATTAATTTACGTTATATATAATATTTCAGCTAACGATTTTTTCAAAAATAATTCCATCTACAATTATTTTTATTGCATCAGTTTTCATTCAATCAATATAGTAGAATATTTTATTATTCTAATCTAGTTATTTTTGATGGAAGACGACATGAAAAATGTATCTGGTAACTTGTCTACATCTTATAATTCAGGTATTGCCCACACAATATTCAGATGCTTTTAATGTAATTTAAAGAAAGTGCTGTTATATTACAGGACTCTTATTACGTAATGTTGATGTACGACTAAAAGTCAGATTACTTGGATGAAGAGAAATATCTTAACTAACTGGGGTAGGTACTTGAAGAAGAAACCTTTAGAGATGGGTGTGTTGTTGTAGAAATTAAAATATTAATGATTCAATTTTGGAAGTTGAAATTATGAATAATATTGTTCAATTTTTTGAAATAATCAATTGGCAGTAAATAAATTTTTTTCATAAGTATTGCAATTCGAATACGGAAATATTTAATAATAAAGTGTCAGTCATTCTGAGTTAAATATCATCATCATCCAGATTCATAAACTATTATTTAATGTTTTTAAAAACAGAATTAATCAATTAGAGTTATAAAATATTTCAAAAAGCCATTAGACCAGGAAATATAAATGCCATCACTTTTATTAACCTCTATTATATTTAAATAAAGGTTTGGAATTTAGTCTCTACCTGCAAATTTTGATAATCTTCGTAGATCCGGCAGATACGACTCCGATGTTTCTTTTTCAACTTTTTTCCCAACAATTTGCTCGAATGGTTGGAAAGGGTCCATGACTATCGCATCCATAAAACACTTCACTCCGTCACAAGATGGTCCGTTCATCTGCCGACATCGTGGAACATGCACAGGCTCGAAACTTTTCCAATTCACTCTAGTTTTTTGAGCGTACAGACGTGTGAGCAGAGTATGACATCTGTGACGCGTCACTGTTCAAACACATTCTCCTTCCTTTCCTACGTCTGGATTTACTTCGAATAGAGTGATTTTAGGCGCATACCTTACATCCAATAAAGGCAATCACTTGGATGTAAATAGTGACTGAAACTAACGTGTTTTATAATATATGGCAATTAGAGTTACTTTGAACTATTGTTATGATAATTTATCTTATTTATTAGCTGTTTAAAATCTGCTTCGAAAAGAAAAAAATTAAATACAAGGGACTTTGAAGATTCTGTGGGAGAGGAAAGTGGTCTTAAGAAAGAAGAAACAAGTGTTGGTCTTGGATTAAGATATTTAAAATAACACTGTAACCCTAGATATATCGAAAATAGTTCAAGTATAGTATAGCTATTAAAAAAAATCAATCAAATTATAGCAATTGGATTTTTATGATAACGGATAATCTATATTTTCTCAATATTTTAAAATAGTATCTTTGATATGTTCTAACTATTTGTAAATGAAATCAATTAATCTGCCAATGATAATTAGTCTGTCAAGCTCATAAAATAATTTCTGAAACCAAGAAAGAGTAATAAGGTGATATTCAACGCAATATTCAGCTCTGCTCTAACATTAAATAATGCCATGGTTTGCCACAGTGACACAAACGTTGCCTGATTGCTAAGCCATTGCCGTATATTCCGTGAGCAGTTGATGCTGTCTGCGTCAGCACTTTATGGGGCAATGTCCTCTTTCGATGTACATGAAAGACTTTAATGACTGAGTAGTTAATGAAGACTATGAATTACAGATGACTACTTCACACATCCATATGCCAGGGCATTGAACTGAAGTGTCACAGTGTACCAAGAGATAGTCATTTTTCACCTCAGTAGAATCTCAATGAACCGACACAGATAAAAGAGGAGCTCAGGGCAGAGCACTGCTGCCTCTGCGACAGTCGGCCACAAACTGACGGAGTCGATTTCTAATTCAGCTCCTCATTTCGAATTACTTTGTCGTAGCGTCTCATGTGACTATAAATAGCATTGGAAACCTTTAGTGGGTATTTTGAGTAGTGTTTTTATCAACCAGGTTAATAGAGCTAGTAATTGATGTTATCTTAATGCTGTTCAATTGGGAAAAGATTGATGAATGTTAATTAATTGGCTATGTATATTATTAAGGTGCTTAATTTGTTTCACTGAATATTTAATTGCAATGGCACCTAGTGAATATTTGTATATTTTGTTTAATTAAAATTGTAGCAATAACAACTGCAAAATAAAAGGAAGATATAAGCTTTGTGAATTATAATAATTAAATTTAAATATGAAAATCTAACTTCAAATCAATCTAAATTTACACCTGCATTTGTTCACTTTATTATCAGCTAAGCACAGCTCTTACTACACTCCCTGATTGTTGTTATTGTTTCTCTATATCCTCATCAAAATTAATTAGCAAAGTTATACACAGGAGTGGTGGCCTAATTAACTACCTAAGTGTTAGGAAATAACTACCTTGTGTCCGAGGTAATCTTTATCATTTCTAATGCAGCTCTATATGTTAATAGAAAGAACATCTTATTTATAATGATTTTTTACATTAACAAATAATATTATATTATTAAATTTAATAATTTATATTAATTATCAATAAAATAAAGTATATCTTTTGACCACTAAATCACTCTTTTCACTTTAGAACAGCACGGTAAAAGTGTATGTTTTGGTTCAATACATTCTAATCAGTAGGTCTCACTTTACTAATTAAAGAGATATAGTATTTATTTCTATTAAACCTTACACTTCGAAGAAATTATGGATTCTCTTGTACAAGAAATTGATTATATTTAATCTCACGAATAGATCTCATTGGTCAACTATAATTTGGTACGAGCTTCATTCGTCTTTCTTTCATCCTAGATTCAGAAATCATTTGAATAGTTGCCCACTAAGATATAAAATGTCACAGCAATCAGCATCAAATTGTCATTAGGAAAAGCAATGGGATATTTAGTCGTGCAAATAGAGTCAATTTGTAACAGAAAACCATCAACAAAATTTCCTAAAATGCCAAACTAAGGCAATTATAATGGCGGAATATCTAGAATGGAGTCATTCGATGCCTCGCAACGGGAACACTATTACGAATTAATTGCGAGTTTCTCTTTTCCTAAAAGGCGGAAGACTTTGAAACTCACTAGGTAACAGTCATAGTTTTTCATTTAATTTAGGCGCTTACTATATCACTGTCTGACGATTTATCTTTGATTTGATAGCATTTATTATTGGTGGAAGAGTACACACAGAGAAAGGATTAGTTGAATCAAATCAAATTTGATTTGTTTTGACTCATATGAATGGGTTATTTTTGCGCCTACCTACGTGGTGAGTTGCAGGTACTACTTAAAAGTAGTTAAATTGACGTTGGTTGAAGCAAAACAGTCGTTTTGACTCACTTCTAAACTTAAAAAAAGTTGCGCCAACTCTCATAGTAAGTGAATTTATACACCAGATACATTGAATTAACAGTCTTTGTGAGTTACTACAATACACTCTGTCATAGTTGTTTCAACATACTTTAAAATTCTCAAAAAAGTAACTTTTAACTCTAATAGTAAGTTGATTCAATCTATAAAATGAATTGAATTAACTAATGTTTGATGACACACCATGTCATAGTTGTTTTAACACACATGAAAACATGAATAAAGTCCAACCAACTCACGTTATAAATTGATTCAAAGCATAAATTGATGACCCATGTGATACGAGTAAACTTTTTTCTCTGTATACGTTTTACAATTGCCAACCACTTTTTTAGGGAAATTTTGGCTGTAGATAAGTTACCACACCGAAAAATTCCAACAGGGAAAGTTGCACTAGTAGAGCACATGCCTTCGCCTCCACATATAACCTTGACCATCCATTAATTTGGCTTGACTTTTAAGTGACCTTGACCTTTACAGGTTCACTCCCAAAATAAAACCAAATGGTTACTGGTTATTAACCAATTTTCCCATTATATGTAAGGCAATTTGGTTGAATCTATTTGAGATATAAATGACCTTGACCTTTGAACTGATCGATTGTAAAATCTTTTCAATTGTTTCCTGGATAACATCCAATCGTCCTACCAAATTTCAGGCAATTTGGATGAATTCTTTTCGAGTTATTGAGTAATAACAAGATGACGATAAATGCCGTCTAAAATATAACCTTGCGCAATCTGCGAAGGTAAAAATAGAGTATTTGTTGAACACTTTTATTGTTGGAAATTATGATTGAAAATAAAGTTTCTTTCAACAAGAACATAATTTCATTGGAAAGTGACACATATACCTATCAACATATATTATATTCCAACAATAAAAGCCTTTAACTGAATAATTAGTTTAATAATGTAATAATAATTCACAATGGCAGTTATCAGTAAACATACAAGGAATTTGCTATAACATTCATCGGCATAGCCAATCTACTATGGCTACACTTCAATGGCACTCTCTGCTATTGGAATTGAGATGTTTTTACGCCACTAAAATGTATGAGATTTTAATAAATGGAACTTTTTGAGGGAAGAGTTTAAAAAATATTGTAGAGACACGCATGAAAGAAAATAAGTGTAAAATCATCTCAATTATACATATACTGAAACAACCTTTATCTGATACAGTCTGTATACACTCACTAACAGTCTGTCTGCACTCACTAACAGTCTGTCTGCACTCACTAACAGTCTGTCTGCACTCATTAACAGTCTGTCTGCACTCACTAACAGTCTGTCTGCACTCACTAACAGTCTGTCTACACTCACTAACAGTCTGTCTACACTCACTAACAGTCTGTCTACACTCACTAACAGTCTGTCTGCACTCACTAACAGTCTGTCTACACTCACTAACAGTCTGTCTACACTCACTAACAGTCTGTCTACACTCACTAACAGTCTGTCTACACTCACTAACAGTCTGTCTGCACTCACTAACAGTCTGTCTACACTCACTAACAGTCTGTCTACACTCACTAACAGTCTGTCTACACTCACTAACAGTCTGTCTACACTCACTAACAGTCTGTCTGCACTCACTAACAGTATATCTACACTCACTAACAGTCTATCTACTCTCACTAACAGTCTATCTACACTCACTAACAGTCTATCTACACTCACTAACAGTCTATCTACACTCACTAACAGTCTATCTACACTCACTAACAGTCTATCTACACTCACTAACAGTCTATCTACACTCACTAACAGTCTGTCTGCACTCACTAACAGTCTAACTACACTCACTCACTAACAGTCTGTCTACACTCACTAACAGTCTGTCTCCACTCACTAACAGTCTGTCTGCACTCACTAACAGTCTGTCTCCACTCACTAACAGTCTGTCTGCACTCACTAACAGTCTGTATACACCCACTAACAGTCTGTATGCACTCATTAACAGTCTGTCTACACTCACTAACTATATTATTTATTAATCGCTTTTACTCGCATTATAATAATCTTCCATTAAATTGGATTTCAATACTTCACTTGACATCCACTAACCGGTTAACCGTCTGAAAGACATCCAATAGGCAATTAATGAATATTTAATTCCTATCCTCCACCACATATTCAGTACAAGTATTTAACAAAATAAAAGCAGATGGTAGATCGATATGGTCTAAATTATTATCATCGTGAAAGTTTGTACATGACCATAATACTGTAAATAAAGTATAACTATTATGTAATGATATTTTGAGTGGTGTAATGAGTTAAACGCTTTTGTTGGATTTCTAAATATTGACACTAAATATTGTTGAAGAATATAAGAGAAATAGAATATCAGGGGAATGTTAGAAGTAAAGTTTGTATTCAAACTATTAAATTTGAATTCAGCTAATAAATAGTAATAATTTCATATATTTTTTCAATAATTCCAATAATATTATAGAAATAATCTCATAATATTTTCAACCACCTGTACAATAACTGTCACCCCCTGGGGCGGGAGAACGATTCTCCAGATTGAATTTCATGGGTGACTATTCTACAGGTGATCCCCTATATCCACCAGCTGACAATTGCCTCCTGACAGACAAAGTACGGCAGACAAACATCCACCAGCTGACAGCTACAGAGGAATAATGATGGAGATTTCGATGATTTTTCTGATACATTGTTGAGTTGTGAGAGAAGAATAAGACCCGTAGAGTCACCATTGAGTTGGTTAGAAAAAATGGAAATTTGGGGGAAATGTCAAATGTACTGAAATAACCGTACATGACACACTGAGTTTCACTACCGTACATGACACACTGAGTGTCACTACCGTACATGACACACTGAGTGTCACTACCGTACATGACACACTGAGTGTCACTACCGTACATGACACACTGAGTGTCACTACCGTACATGACACACTGAGTTTCACTACCGTACATGACACACTGAGTGTCACTACCGTTCATGACACACTGAGTGTCACTACCGTACATGACACACTGAGTGTCACTACCGTACATGACACACTGAGTTTCACTACCGTACATGACACATTGAGTTTATCATATATAGATGGTGAGAATTAAAGAGTATTCAATCGTTCTAAACCAGCAGTATATAGTATTAAACTCTACTTCAGGTCGTTTCGTCTATAATATTTTCGGGATCTATGATTTCAAACTCATATTGTCACAACCCTATTCCTCATCATTACCGTACATTTCTGACAAACTAGAAGTTATGATATTATCTAAATTTTTCATATCCTTTTTTTATTCATTCACACAAAAAAACAATAGAATATTATTTTGTCGATATTTTGAATATTTAATTCCAATCAATTAAAGGCATCAAAACTAATAAATTTATCGATGTGTAATGGCTACGAGTCAAACTAATGTTATAAATTAAAGAAAAACAGTAGTACTAACTAATGAAATAGTTATCATAGTGTATATTCATAATACGTACTTGCATTTAAACATAGCTAATCATTAACCTTTTGTATAGGATATATAATTGCAGTGTTCCACTTTTTAGACTTCAATAATATCCTCAGTATTGGTTAGATGTGAATTCGATTAGTTTTGAAAGAATCTCAAGCTTCTAGAATTTTATTATTTGACTTTAAATTTTATTACATAAATATTGTATCACAGCTTGGCGGCAATTGTTTAGAATGACTAGATTCAGAAGGGTGAAGTGGTTCGGTACATAAGAAGTTCAAGTTTACTAAATTCAGAAGGAGTTGCAGAAGTTTAAGGTAAATTTTTCAAATGTTTAACAGATTCTGTTCCTCATTTCATTGATATCCCTGTGGTGATAAATGATGTGGTAAACTTCACTCCTAATGACTTTTCACATAACGTATCACAAGGTGTAAGATCAGGTGATTTTGGTGGCAACTTACTGTTCATTAGGGTGGAGCGAAAACCAAAATTTTTGAAATATGTATCATAGGGGTTATAAAAACTTGCGAATGGATAAGAAAATGTAATTCCCAAAATTTAAGACAATTACATTGACATTAAAAGGTTCCTATAGTTAATTGAAATATCCAATAATTAGAAGAAAACAGGTATTTTTAAAATTGTCATTTTAGGTTATTGATTTCGTAATTTTGATCGCAGGGGTCTTAAAAAATTAGATTAAACTATAATTTAACGTCCAAATACAAGTACATACTGACAAAGGAATATCTTGAGGTTCCTATGTTGTGCCAAAATGTCATGAAATACTTAAAAAATTAATAATTTTCTATCTGATAATCCTATATGCTACAAACAGATTATCGATAATAGATATTAAATATGAGGAAGTAAACAAACACGCATCATATTTTAATCAAACATACGACGCATATTGTCAATTATATGTATAGAACATGTTTTGAACATGTTCTAAACGTGGCTAGAACTGTGAGTGAGAGTGCACTTTCCTCTGCGCACCAGTCTCCCAAATCTCATTGCAATGACGAGTTATACAAGATCTTCCTCTCAATCCCTCTGTGTGAAGAAGTTCATGATCTCATTAACAATCAATTACCAACTTATGGTGACATATTGAAGTGTATTTTGTGGTTGAAACTTCAAAAAAAAGAGAAAATGGTAAGGATCTTTCTGTCAGAGACATTGTTATGACAGTAACAAATCGAGTGATTGGAATATATAACCGGGTGTCAATTCCGATTGTTAGTAAAACACGAGTCCGTGAGCTTATCTTGTCTTATCATGTGAAGTATCAAAAAGTGATTAAAAACTGTATGTCAACGCTACAATCACAAATAGATAAAATGAATGCATTTAAGGAAAAGTTTAATGTTTTGTTTGATTTTTGTGCCAGTAAATTTGTTAAATGCTCAAGAGAAAAGAAGATTCCAACTATTGAACGTGAATATTTGATAACGTAGTGGCAGAAGAATGTTTATCGGAGTAATACATAGATCCACCGACAACAGCGATGTTGAAAGATCGTGATGAGAGAAGAAGACATGACCTACCGGAAGCGCAACTTATCGATGCAGCTTTGTCTCCCATTGAATTAATCTCAAGTTCTCAAAGTTCAAGTACTGAATCTGAAGATTTAATTGATGACTTTATTCCACCGAAGACATCGATGAAACGGATGATAACTGCTTCTTCTGTCGAAACTTCATCAAATGATTGCCCTTCTGTACCTCCCGTGAAGATTGCAAAATCTCTTCCGTGCTTCGCTGAAGCATGAGACAGAATTGGTATATCTGACAGAGGAGCAGCACTAATATCAACATCGTTACTCGAAGATATCGGAATCGTTCATGCAGAGAAAGAAGATAGCTTAATAGATAGAAGTAAAGTTAGAAGAGAAAGGAAGAATATGAGGTTACAGCATAAGACAGTCTCCAATCAAATTAAAGCGGTTTATTTTGACGGGAAGCGAGACAAAACTTTCACAATATTGAAAAATGACGGTAAAGCATACAAAAAGAAGATTATAGAGGAACATATTTCGATAGTGAGTGAGCCAAACTCAGAATATATAGGTCATTTCACACCTGAGTCTGGAAATGCCCGTAGCATCACAAGAGGTTTAGCAGAGACTTTAGAAGAAAAGGGCATATCACTTAACGAGCTATCTGCAGTGGGATGCGATGGAACTGTAACAAATACTGGTAATAAGGGTGGGATCATAAAGATCCTTGAGGATCGTCTAGGTCGTCCTCTTCATTGGTTTGTATGCTAATTACATGGTAATGAGTTACCTCTGAGACATTTGTTTTCATTGCTTGACGGTAAGACGAGTGGTCCTCGTTGCTTCACAGGGCCTATTGGAAGACTACTAGCCAACTGTGAGATTCAACCAGTTGTTGACTTCAAACCCATACCTATTGGTGACTTACCATCTATCGATATAAAAGAATTAAGTACAGATCAAAAGTATCTGTACGAAATTCACATTTCTGTATCGCAAGGATCCGTTACAGACGATCTCGCTAATCGATCACCAGGAAATTTAAATCACGCGACGCGAGGTGGTTGACGACAGCTAATAGGATTCTTCGTTTTTATGTAGCAACTGAATCTTCAAGTGATAGTTTGAAATCTCTTTGCTATTTTGTTATGAACATGTACGCTCCAATGTGGTTTACCATAAAGACTAATCCACTCGTTCAAGATGGTCCCAGCCATATTTTCCATTCTCTACGATTATTGAAGAATCACTCAGCAAATGTACAAAAAATTATCAAACCAGTGATACAACGGAATGCTTTTTTCTGTCATCCGGAAAACATACTCTTAGCAATGATTTGTGATGAAAGATCTCACTTTCGAGAACTAGGTTGGAGACGAATCAAGAAAGCCAGAGAAGAGGCAGATGGAGCAAGAAGCGTAAGGAAATTTAGTGCCTTCCAAAATTAAATTTTGAATGCGCCGACTACGTCAGCCTGATCAACTGGCAAGAATGTTCCATTAGTGAACCACCGCTGACAATGAATTTTTCTACTGATGAGATTAGTAATTTCATATTAACTAAAGGAAAATTTGAAATGGAGAAACTGCCACTTCACACTCAAGCAGTCGAAAGAGTGATTAAAGTGGTCTCTGAAGCTTCTGAGGCTGTTTGCAGTCACAAGGCAAGGGAAGGGCTCATTTTCTCCAAAAAAGCATCGCGAAAACGAATACCTACTTTCAACTCAAAAAGAGAGTATGTTCCAGTAAATAAATAGATTCATTAGTAACTCGCAGTATAATAATATGATATCCTGATCTTTTTTTATGTTAGGGAAATGGAAATTAATATCATATCAGTTTGCTTTTGTTTTGAATGGAAAATTCTACTTTATATCTTTATCAATTAAAGTAAGTTACTAGTAGCTAATCATATGTGAAAGGATTTTTTTTCTGTTATTCAATATATTTTGAAATAAACTGATGATATAACACATTAATGCACTCTATTTTTCATTTTCTTATTCAATAAACATTTATTATCCTAACTTCATTAAAATAATTGTCGCTCAAGCACAACGATCTGTTTTCTATGTAACAATGCCATGGAAATGATGAAAATTCGTAATAAGTGGCGAATTTAAATATTTTAAATTCCATAGAAACCTGAAAACGTTGTCCGAATATTTCCAGATTTGAACTTATAACTTAAATACACATAAGAAACATAACTAACACCCCTATTAACTATCTTTAACGTCGTTATTGAGTATCAAGAGGAATCAATATGAAAAAGAATAGAATTTCGATGAAAAATTGTGATTTTAGACATTTCATTTGAAATAGGAACCTGAAAACATCATCCAATCGTTTCCATATTTGAACAGATTGGAGAGCTATGCATACCATACGTAATAAAGACACCTTCGAACGTAAAAAATGAAGATATTACGAGTAAATATTGAGAAAAAGTTATAAATCATCAAAAATTGAAATATCTATTTTCGAATCGGTATAGGAACCTCAAAAAATTATCGAATCGATTTCAAACTTTGCATAGCATATTTTTATGGGATTTCGCAAGTTTTCAATAGCCCTACCAAATCATTTTCAAAAATTTTGGTTTTTACCCACCAAAACGCTCCACCCTACTGTTCATGTCGCCTTTCGAACGCCAATCCACCTGTTCGGTAACTTTCCATTCAGTCACTGTCTGACTGTTCTAGACCAATAAAATAAACAGACCAAAAGGCAGACTGGAGTAAATCGAGGTAATTGACACCATTATACATTTGAGAAATATTGGGATTGTCTTTGAAATAATCAATGATGGGTTCTGGATCCAAAACACTTGGTTGATGTGTTCTGTTTTTTTGTGCAGTTCCGGTTGATTTGAACTTATTACTTAATATAATTAAGAAGTAGAAGGTGGAGTTACTTTTCTACCAAATAGCAGTGTAAATCCTTTATGAGTTGTTAGGATGTTTTCATATACTGTGTATACCAAGACTCACAAAATGTTCTATATCTGCGATAGTGTACGACATCTCAAGATAATTTAAAAAAAAAATTGCAAACTTTTTTCTCATATATTTGATTGTAATATAGATTAGAATTAAAGTTTATTGTTATTCATTAAAGTTTAAATTGTGGAGCACTACGATTGCCCTGTATTAATTAATTTCTCAATGGGTTAAGAACAGACACGGCAATAGTTCTATCAAATGTAACTAATCTAATAATAGAATTATAATCTCTCTTTGATCTTTAATTACATCACCTGTTTTTCATTTGAAAGGATAAATAATATTTTGCTACAGCAGTTAATTATTCTTTAATTACCTATATTGTATATATGTAGAAAGACGTAAATTCCATAGTTTCGTATCTATAAAAAGCTTCATTTTATTATCTTTTTATATTTTATTTGTGTAATAAGCTCTGAGTTTATTTATTATTAAATAAGCATGTGTCTGATGTTTAGAATTTCTATTGAATGACGCATCATTGTAAATAAATGCAATTAATAAACTTCAAGTAATAACTGCATATTATACATAATTAGATATATGAGAAAAATATAAAAATAATTCTAGTTATCATTACTCAGGATATTACTTTGAATACCTTTTAGACCAAATAGATATGTAAGATTATTGTATATATCTAATGTTATTATTATTACCAGCAAATATGAGGGTAATATTACCAGTAGATATGAGGGTAATATTACCAGTAGATATGAGGGTAATATTACCAGTAGATATGAGGGTAATATTACCAGTAGATATGAGGGTAATATTACCAGTAGATATGAGGGTAATATTACCAGTAGATATAAGGGTAATATTACCAGTAGATATGAGGGTAATATTACCAGTAGATATGAGGGTAATATTACCAGTAGATATGAGGGTAATATTACCAGTAGATATGAGGGTAATATTACCAGTAGATATGAGGGTAATATTACCAGTAGATATGAGGGTAATATTACCAGTAGATATGAGGGTAATATTACCAGTAGATATGAGGGTAATATTACCAGTAGATATGAGGGTAATATTACCAGTAGATATGAGGGTAATATTACCAGTAGATATGAGGGTAATATTACCAGTAGATATGAGGGTTATAATTTAATTGATAAGAAAATTATTTTCTGAGGCTATTTATTTTGGCTACCTTTTATTATTAATGAAACGATTTATTCGCGAAGAAGATTGTAACAAATTGTTCGCACAATTTGAAATGAGGATGCATATATTCACAGCTCTTTAAGCTCAAAGGCTTTCAGTGGAACCTACATAAAGAAAACATATCATCTGAGTCAGAAATGAAAATATTTGATGGTTCTAACTTTTCCTACTTTAGTAACACACGAGGATAAGAAAGGTAAAGATCATTCATAAATTATAAAGGGGAATATAAACCCAACTTTGAAGGTATTTATCTTTTAGTAACTTATTTAACTTCACATATATGAGTTTTATGTAATTAGTGTTCACTGAAAATAGATAACTTATGAAAGGGGTGTCATTGTACGAGTTCATATCTGGTTGAGTAATATTTGTAATATCTTGTAAACTAAATTCATGACAAAGGTTAATGATAATTTATTTAATAAATGCCATATGTCTTGTCACCATAACAGTTTGCCATCAAACTTTAGAAATAGTTTTTAAATTAAATACACTCTTGAAGATTTATCAGCACCACCAAGTAGGTAGGAAGCAAGTCCCATTCGATGTTAAGGCCCTCACTGCCATGGAAGCAGTAGAGTAGTTTTGCAAACAGGTTACCTCTCCCTTAATACATCTTTGCTAAAATTTGCCGTGAATCTACATACAAATTATATGCAAAATTTCAATAGCTCTGCATAAATGGTAATGCAGTTTTTAGAGAGAGCATATTAGAAAATTCATCTGATAATTCAAACACATGGAAATGAGATTCCGAAAAAAATGTCAAACGTTGTGTCTATAATTAGCCTTCTGAAAAATCTCTCGAGTAAGAGTATTTTCAATCAAGAAAAGTCACAGTAAAAATATTCTCCTGAAAAAAGCTTCAGATCACCATCTTTGGTAACAAAGAAAATGGATGCAGAAATGATACTGCATTCACGGATGGAAGAGGAAAATGAAGAGGTGATTGTAAATGAATCTTACCCACCTAGTCAGGAGAATAGAGATTTCCTTTAAAATTGATAGTAGCGAATGGAATAAAGTTCATTCATTTTCTCATAATGTACATAACTTATGGTACATCAAGTCTTCCCTTTCCCCTCTCTTTATTGAGAAATAGATGAAGTTTTAGGGCACCCTTGAGTTCATTCAGTGGTGGCACTCCTTCCCATTGCCTAACTATTCCACCTCGCAAAGAATATTTTTAGACTCGGATGCGTGATTTATTGGTGGATTGGCATTATTGGACGCTGCAGAATTTATTCCTTCCTTCGCTCTGATCAATAGAATTGCGTTAAGAAAATGTATATTATTTTTCATATTTCAATTATATAAAGTAAATATCTTCAAGAATATAATCATTATTTGTCTTCTTTCAAGCACATATAATAAAAATGTTCTTCTATTTACCTGTTTAATTAACGGATATATAATACTTATAAACACAGTATAAACCATTGCAAAGAATAAATACAAATTAGAGTTACATAATTTGTATCAATATTTATTAACAAAAGGACATATGAAGGTATATTATGATTTGCAAAGTTTCAAATTGAATAATAGGTGGCGAATGTTCAAACTAGACTAAGCAATGGTAAGAATCAATATAAATATTATATTTATGGAACTTTAGTGAAATTATTGTAAGATTAAAAGTTATATAATATATAGAGGTGAGTTTTGAGACTAACTATTCCAATTCATTTAATTAGATAATAAGATACTGACTGGTACATTTGCTCCTCACCTTTCTAAAATATTTTTTGTTAAATAAAAATAGGTAATTTATGAAATATCTGTTATAATAAAAGTTCATATCTGGATGATTATTATTTGTATTGTTTGTAGAGTGAATCAATGACTTTCAATAAATTAATTTGAAAACTCATTTGCCACCATTATAAAATGATTCAATCATCAAAAATGTCACAGTTCGTGAATATAATTTCTTAAATATTTTTGAAATATTGAATATTAGAAAATAGTTTTAGGCAACTAATGATAATGCATATGTATACTACACATTCTAACCTATAGCCTCTATGTTTAAATACCTTTAAATGCCGTAGTTATTTAATTAAGGGTGCGATAGACTTATCTTAGTTGTGACTGAAATTGAGGATATTGACTAAATTTGAAAGATAAAAATATATAAAAATAATATAAAGATAATATAAAGAATATTAAATATATTTCATAGAAAATATTTCTTGGTATTTTGATCAATTATAACTTTACCTTAAAATTTTGATATTGGTGGAAATAATGAGAATAATTCTTCATTGAACCAAGAAAAGTGCTTTTGTCAACTTCAATGACAATTGAAAGGAACTTTGAACCTCAAACTTTTTCAAGTAAACAAAGAGAAATGCCGAAGAATGATATGATGATAGCCTTTGTGGAGGTAAAAGAGACAAACTAGTTTGCTAAGTTGTTATGGTGAATGGCATGTTTGTTTGCCTGTCAGATGACTCTATGAGTTACTTACAGTCAATAACAAACAACAATTCACATCGAGAAAAATACTCACTGCCATCAACATCACAAAAGAAAAAACTGAACAAAATGACTTCAAAGAACATTTCGAGACAAATGAAAGCTTCGGGGAAATGAACGACTGCAGCAAATGGAGGTGATAGGACAACGAGTTGATAGGTACATGGAGGTGATAGGACAGGGAGTTGATAGGTACATGGAGGTGATAGGAGGGAGTTGATAGGTACATGGAGGTGATAGGAGAGAGTTGATAGGTACATGAAGGTGATAGGACAAAGAGTTGATAGGAATATGGAGGTGATAGGACAGAAGGATGATAGGTAAGTGGAGGTGATAGGAGAGAGAGTTGATAGGCAAGTGGAAGTGATAGGACAGAAGGATGATAGGTAAGTGGAGGTGATAGGAGAGAGAGTTGATAGGTATATCCTGGTTGAAATATTGCTGTTGGAAATGGATAAGTTTTTTAATCGAGTATTACCTTCGCAGGGGGGGGGGGGGGAGATAATGCTTAGGTGGCATTTTTTATCATCTTGTTATTCACATAACTCAAAAAGTATTAAACCAAATTGCATGAAATTTGATGGGACGAATAGTCAATTTTCAAGAACCTGCTGGTGAAATTTCTGAGATTGATCCAGTCATAACTCAAGATCATTTATAACTCAAAACTCAACGATTGGTTCCTTCACATTGGTCAATGTGAAGGAACCAACTGATAAAAATTTAAGAGCGATATGGATAAACGTCAAGGTCAAGGTCATTTATATTTCAACAACTCAAAAAGTATTCAGCCAAATTGCCTGATATTTTGTGGTACTATGAGTCAATATCCAGGAATCAGTCTATTAGATTTAAGGAGCAAACGGAAACGGATCAAAGATTTAAGTCATTTATAACTCCAGCATTATTGGATAGTAAAGGTCATTTATAAGCGGCGGCTAGTGTATGCGCTATACCGAGTTCTAGTTCTATTATCTATTTGACACTGTCCCTCAATATTCATACCGAGATGAAACTATTCACCTTAGCAATAACTTAGGAGGTTTAATTCCTCTCACGATATATGCATATTGACAGCAGGAGTTATGCAATTAGTTTATATTGGATGTGTGTAAGATGGCAATGAGTGAATACCATTTCCGGATGAGAAGTCCAGTGTCTCATCAAATTAATATCCTCAGAATGTGAAGGAAAGGTTAGCTTGTAATTTAGTTGTTTCCTCACATTTAAATAAGCTGTTTCAAATTGAAATTAAATTGGAATTCTTCTAAATAGAAAATTTAAAGTCTAATAACTATCTTCAAGCGTTAGGAAAAATATTTTAGTACATTTCAATATATTGTTTCTTAGCCTTCAGATTTAGTTACAGTCAAATTGAGAAGAGTGTATCTGTGATAATTTATTCTGCTTACGAATTGAGGATTTTTTTTATAATTACATGTATAACGTTTGTAGATCTTTTAAAATAGGTGTCACTGCACGACAAAACTGCACAAAATTTTAAAATTGTAGGGAGCAGAAAACCGTGATATGAGAAATAATCATCATCACAGTGACTCTTTTCTCTGATAGTACATCATCACAGTGACTCTTTTCTCTGATAGTATATCATCACAGTGACTCTTTTCTCTGACAGTACATCATCACAGTGACTCTTTTCTCTGATAGTACATCATCACAGTGACTCTTTTCTCTGATAGTACATCATCACAGTGACTCTTTTCTCTGATAGTACATCATCACAGTGACTCTTTTCTCTGATAGTACCTATATTATAAGTATTGTTCTGAATGCAGTGCATTACCGAGTCATGTACTGGAGTATTAGGTTAGGCCGAGGCAATTTATAACTCTGTATTTATGTCTATTTAAATTAACCTCTGATTCTGTTGAACAACAGTTTGCCAAATAATAAAAGATAAGCACTTTAGTACTGATTGCAACTAATAGATGATAAATGGTTTACATGATGACTGCAGAGGCTGCAATTAGGAGTTGCGAAATTGGTACCAAATTATAGGTTGATAATCTGTATGACTAGATCGTACCTTACCTACACGAATGAAGTGTATCAGTCATTGGGACTAAAATTATATCTAAAAGATGAATGGAATATATGGTTGAATATAAAAAGAATATAACTGGAAATCATACTACCAAGGCTATTATTGTTAATTACCTATTCTTAAGTTCTAAATATTTCATAAAGAATTTTTATGTTCTTCGATTGAAAATGTTATATTTTTTAGTATCATTATACTGATATATAACCGTTACAGCTATCAATAAGGGGAGGTTAACCAGATTTATAAATAGAGCTTTTCAATCTGCTTCACTAGGCACAAAGGAAAATGTCGATATTTAATCTGTGAGTCTCAGTCTGCAACTTCATAGAGGAAATATTATATTGTTTTAATAGGTTATAGTTATAGTGGATTTGAATAATGAATATGATAACTTTCATTCCATGAAAATACAGAAATGTATTTTAGAGCAATGAAAATCATGAAATAGATAATTGGTTGGATCTTTTTAATCAAGTGTCCTAGGTACCACAATATCAAGAATTACATGAAGCATGATGCTATAATTCGATATAAAATCATTTTTCGGCTATTCTTTATTATGTCTAAAAGGAAATAACTTACACTTTATTTTATTTTTGGTTGACACTCTTTTCATTTTTTTGTCAATGATGTCGATGAGTTGCTAAGTCAGTTTGCAGGAGGTTCTTCTCAAGTACAAATGGATGCATTCAATTAAAGCAATTGCCTCCCTACTGCCTTACGGGGAACACTTAAATTACTTCAATTGGAAAAGAATTAACCATTCACTGAAGAAATTCACTCTACAGCATAAGAAATAAATGTTTCCTTAAATCGTCGTAATATCAAATGCAGTTTTAATATTTTTTAAAAATAGTTCAGTGAAATTTATTTATTTGAAAACAAATAGTTATATCTTCATAAACACCAAAGTCTCAGAATGACATCGCAAAAAATATTATATTATTCGTGAGGAATACTTCATAAGATATCATGAACAATCACATCGATTATATATCACATAGAACACTTTAATGTATAATGTGGCTAATTATGTGCAGCTGAACTCTTTCTAGAGGCAGGTGAAGTGTTTGTGGTACCATATATCTTCTTTCTTGAACTCCTCACAACAAAAGACCACAATCATTACTTTCACCCATCACAAGAAATAATGGTGGTGTCATAAAAGTTATTATAGTATCTTGATGATACACAAGAATGCTAAATAATTCTGATGAAAAATTGAAGGTTTGATGGAGAGTAATTACTTGAAGTACCGGATAAATATTTATAGCTTACTATCACAGCGATATAGATTATATATATAGGTGTTTTCTATCTGCATTTTCTCTCGGTGAGTTTAAATTAAGATCATAATTTGGGTCATATTAGCATGAAAAGGGACTTACATACAGTTGTTTTCAAATGTCATGATAGTGTTAAAGGGAAGTGAACTGGATATATTTTATTGCTTAACACCTGATATTTCCAATCATAAATATAACATTCAGAAGAAAATTCTCCACTGCAAACAGTGACATTAAAGTAGCAAGTGTAATGTTGTATCAAATTCCTGTTCAACTAAATTCTATCTGTATTTGTTTGCATGGAATTGAACTGATTGAAGTCGTCCAAGTAAAACAGACATGATAGCTTCAAAAATAATCATAAATTGATTATTACACGCACTCGTAATCCTTAGAGGATTAATATATAAGGACTTGGAGAGAAAGAATCTATCGATACATATCCTCTTTTTGATGCCAATTGATGATGCAAATAAATTGTTTGATTGTTCTTTCAAAATGTAGTCACTGCAACAGCTGAATTATTCTTCATTACAAGAATAATAAGAGTAGAGTCAACTAACCGTCCACTTTTCATCAAGAGGAACTTTGGCAAAGTAATCCAGCTAATTGTTCTCCTGAAACCAGCGCAAAGAATCTTAGGCGTGAATTATGTAGCAGGAGATGGTCTGGTGAGAGTAATGGCGCCTCTTGACTGCTGAGGTCTACTGCTAACAGACACTCTGTCACGAAATTAATCTTAGAGTGGTGAGTAGTTAGAACATCCCTCCAATGGCGGTGATGTATTATGAGTCAAATCTAGAAAAGTCTTAACTAATTACTGCAACAGTCAGAATTGTTTCCTCTATGTATTATTTTTATTTATATAACTACCTCAAAAAACAGTTTCAATGTGGTGAAAGAATCAGGTTAATCTATTCGATCCATTTATTGATATAAGTTGTACATATATGAAGCTTATTGAAAATGGTAAGAAATGTGGTTATAAGGGTTTCTTTTTTAATTAAAAACAAAATTCATTTTGAGAAATACCCAATAAATAAATATTCCAATTATCAATACAATGCAGTCATCACTTCACAATATGAGCGGCTCCTTTTTATAATAACTATTCACAGAATAACTATTCACAGAATAACTATTCCCAGAATAACTATTCACAGAATAACTATTCACAGAATAACTATTCACAGAATAACTATTCCCAGAATAACTATTCACAGAATAACTATTCACAGAATAACTATTCACAGAATAACTATTCACAGAATAACTATTCATAAAATAACTATTCAAAGAATAACTATTCACAGAATAACTATTCCCAGAATAACTATTCACAGAATAACTATTCACATAATAACTATTCCCAGAATAACTATTCACAGAATAACTATTCCCAGAATAACTATTCACAGAATAACTATTCACAGAATAACTATTCACAGAATAACTATTCACAGAATAACTATTCCCAGAATAACTATTCACAGAATAACTATTCACAGAATAACTATTCACAGAATAACTATTCACAGAATAACTATTCACAGAATAACTATTCACAGAATAACTATTCACAGAATAACTATTCACAGAATAACTATTCACAGAATAACTATTCATAAAATAACTATTCAAAGAATAACTATTCACAGAATAACTATTCCCAGAATAACTATTCACAGAATAACTATTCCCAGAATAACTATTCACAGAATAACTATTCCCAGAATAACTATTCACAGAATAACTATTCACAGAATAACTATTCACAGAATAACTATTCACAGAATAACTATTCCCAGAATAACTATTCACAGAATAACTATTCATAAAATAACTATTCAAAGAATAACTATTCACATTATAACTATTCACAGAATAACTATTCACAGAATAACTATTCACAGAATAACTATTCACAGAATAACTATTCACAGAATAACTATTCATAAAATAACTATTCAAAGAATAACTATTCACAGAATAACTATTCCCAGAATAACTATTCACAGAATAACTATTCACATAATAACTATTCCCAGAATAACTATTCACAGAATAACTATTCCCAGAATATCTATTCACAGAATAACTATTCACAGAATAACTATTCACAGAATAACTATTCACAGAATAACTATTCCCAGAATAACTATTCATAAAATAACTATTCAAAGAATAACTATTCACAGAATAACTATTCCCAGAATAACTATTCACAGAATAACTATTCCCAGAATAACTATTCACAGAATAACTATTCCCAGAATAACTATTCAAAGAATAACTATTCACAGAATAACTATTCCCAGAATAACTATTCACAGAATAACTATTCCCAGAATAACTATTCACAGAATAACTATTCCCAGAATAACTATTCACAGAATAACTATTCACAGAATAACTATTCACAGAATAACTATTCACAGAATAACTATTCCCAGAATAACTATTCACAGAATAACTATTCATAAAATAACTATTCAAAGAATAACTATTCACATTATAACTATTCACAGAATAACTATTCACAGAATAACTATTCACAGAATAACTATTCACAGAATAACTATTCACAGAATAACTATTCATAGAATAACTATTCACAGAAAAACTATTTATAAAAAACTATTCACAGAATAACTATTCATAAAATAACTATTCACAGAATAATTATTCACAAAATAATTATTCACAAAATAACTATTCATAAAATAACTATTAACAAAATTAAAGATATGCATCATGAAGTTTAAGATTGATGAAATTTCCGTTCTTAAAATTTTCGATTACTATAATTATTTGAATATTTTAACTTAAACAAAAGTTTACATAGTTGTCACACATAAATAACTGTTAAATCTTTTAAAATTATATGAAATATTGAACGAATATTAGGAAAATGTGATCGTTCAAACTTTTAGTGACTGTCTCACGATTTGAAAGCTAGGCTTCATTTCATCCACATTTTTCAATTTCGGTTTTACTCTGACTATATGGTTTTTATGGAAATTGGATTCTTTGCCATGATTTTAGATGGCTTGGTCTTGCGACTGTCTTTAACCATTCAATTCAGAATCCGACGATGTTCAAATGTTCAGCACCTCTTCTGGGGTATAGAGCAGATACTAGACTTTCATATTTCATGGGACTTATCCATTTCTATAGCTTCCTTATTTTCATTTATTGGTAACTGATTTACTATTGTTTATTGATTTCAAATGAAATGAAAGTGAGTAAATAACCAATCACAAATAAATAAAAATTCACAGTTCGCTACATACGGGCTGCAATGAGAATAATAGAAAAGGGCAGAGCACCATAATGATTAGGCCCTATCACACAGTGAAAAGTAAATCCCCACTCCAGTGAGAGGAGTTTTGCAATCAGTTAGAATAAAGGTTTTACAACTAATTCAAAAGAACAACAGTCACATTGAACAACTTAGCCTATAATTATAGAATATATATGGCTATACAAGAGATAGAATCACATAGATGGAATTTTAACGAACTTTAAGAGAAACAAGATGAAAGCAATTATCGAAATTGACAAACTTGTGGAACAAATGTTATTTCATATTTCGTGAATAAGTTAATGAATATAATTGAGTTGAAATTATAGTTCATAAAAGAAAGATTTGATTCAAAAATATTAGGTGTTTCAATTCATTAGTCTATCCCTTGTATATTGAGCGTTCTACAAATACTGAATAAATGAAATTAATTTACGTGTAAATATAATAATAAAATTACTATTACTACAAGTTGTGTGTTCTCTTCCACTTCATCCCCTCATATCAGTTCACAAGTTGTGTGTTCTCTTCCACTTCATCCCCTCATATCAGTTCACAAGTTGTGTGTTCTCTTCCACTTCATCCCCTCATATCAGTTCACAAGTTGTGTGTTCTCTTCCACTTCATCCCCTCATATCAGTTCACAAGTTGTGTGTTCTCTTCCACTTCATCCCTTCATATCAGTTCACAAGTTGTGTGTTCTCTTCCACTTCATCCCCTCATATCAGTTCACAAGTTGTGTGTTCTCTTCCACTTCATCCCCTCATATCAGTTCACAAGTTGTGTGTTCTCTTCCACTTCATCCCTCATATCAGTTCACAAGTTGTGTGTTCTCTTCCACTTCATCCCCTCATATCAGTTCACAAGTTGTGTGTTCTCTTCCACTTCATCCCATAAAATCAGTTCACAAGTTGTGTGTTCTCTTCCACTTCATCCCCTCATATCAGTTCACAAGTTGTGTGTTCTCTTCCACTTCATCCCCTCATATCAGTTCACAAGTTGTGTTCCATTCTACAATGAATGTATTAAAAATTAGCATACCTAGGTTTTAATAATAAAAAAATAGCATATTTTATTCCATTTTTAGAGAACTTGCCTGCATTTTTAGCCAAAATTGTTGGAATGAAAATTCAATGTATTAGGCGATAGACCATAGATTAGCTCATTGTTTGTTGGGAAGCTGCAGTGGCTAGAGTAAAGTGTCAGAGTAGGGAAACTAGATGTCTTATTATTTGGATTATTTTGTGCAGAGCCTCTAGCTCCAGGTCCGGAATCCAATAAATTCTAGGTTAGTATGAATAATAGGATGTTTAAAGTTTTAACTTGTAGGATTTTTTTACCCCTCCCTATCCTGGTGAAATTTTAGCTAGTGCTGACTCATAGATAAGCTGGTTTTGGCGCATATGGCATAGTTCCGAGCCCCTGAAATACCATGCGATGTCTGTGGGTCACGCCAACAGCAGTCTGGCAATTGCTACTGCTTTGCTAAATTATTAGTAACCTATGGACTGGAGGGGGTAAGCGGTTTTGTGATATTGCTTAATTTTTCTTTGATACAAAACTTTAACTTGTAATGTGTATGAGCCTATATTTTATTGTTCGTTTTAGTAGCTAAGATATTTTAATAAATTTCAGAATCAGTTGTCAAACGCTGCATATCGTTTTCCTACACCGGCTAGCTAGGGGCAAAATTGCCCGAACAAGTTGCGTGTTTCGTACTAATGGACTTCAAAGCTCTAATTTTTCTCTTTCCGCTCTGTCTACCCAAGAGAACATTGATAAAAATCTACAAGGATTTTTTTCTTTGAAACATGACATCATTTTTGTGGTTCTTCATTAACGTACAGTTTATCCATCACTAACCAATATTAACTACAAGGTAATTATTTTGAATATAATGTAACTTCTATTAAAAATAACACGAAAGAGAAATATTGAAGGCATGCATCTAATTAAAATTTTCTTCCAATTAACTATCTAATACTGGTGATGAATATTTAGTTTGCTGGCAAAATAACATCATAGATAAAATTATTTCATTCTCTTCAATTTAGACTATTCATTAGAATTGGACAAATAATGGAAAATGAATGTAAATTTTTTAATTAGGAGAGTATAGTGAAAGAAATATAATGTAAAAATTAAAGTCATTGAACATAATTATTGAAGTGTGAAACAAATCCAACACTAGAAATATATTTAAATGTGATCTAAAGAGACATTTCTATTTTTTTCTGGATTTCTCTATCATTTAAAAATATTATAAAAATTAGGTGTTTTATTTTTTAATTCGTAACAGCATAATTCATACAGAAATATGATATATTATATTCATTGAAATAATGATTATTAAATTTTTTCTATTTAATATAAGATAGGGATATATGATCCTATAAAAGTTGAAGGAGATCGTATAAATTTATAAAGGATCTGCATTCTAATAATGCAGTTGTATTCGTAATTAAATCCTTGAAATCGTTTATTTGTTGATGTTGCGTATTTTTTCTCTAACTTGATTTAATGACAATAGAGTAAGCAATGCAACCTATCAGACTTTCACTAAAACTAGTGATATTAAATATATAAAAAAAGATATATATATTTTAATGTTTCGATAATTAATTGACAGGGTGAAGTGATGACGATACTCAGCTGAAATGGTAATTTATTTGTTATTAACTTGAGATATAATAACACAATTCAGTAGAGTCAAGTAGTTGTTTACAGAATAATTTACAGATGATGAAAGAAGTAAGCAGCCTGAAATGTGACCCAGCCCATTTCGGTTAAGGACTGAAGTTCTACTCTAAACTGAACGGCTTCTACTACAGACTGCTAATTAACAACTATGTAACATATGTCTTACATTTTCAGTTTTTCTATATACCCAAAGCTCTAGAACAGAATTCGTCAATTATCCGATCACTGTTTAGAAGGCTTAACAACATGGAATGTTAATGAATACCTCCTGTTCCATTCAAGATTAATTGTCTATTTTAAAATTAGCATATTTAGGTTTTAATAATAAAAGTAGCATGTTTTATTCAGTTTTAAAAGAACTGACCTCTATTGTCGAAATTTTAGCCAAAATTGTTGGAACAAAATTCTGTTATCATAGCCAGTAGCACACAGATAGATTCATTATCTGTTTGGAGATTGCAGATCGATTCGAGGATAGAGCAAGGTGTTAGTGTGCTATAGTAGCGTGAGCGGACAGAATGCCTACGGACAAAATACATACAGACAAAACGCCTAACGGACAAAATGCCTAGCGGACAAAATGCCTAATGGGCAAAATGCCTAACTTACAAAATGCATAAAATGCATTGAAAACTTTTTTCAAATATAGGAATGGTGAACAAAGATTTATTATTTCTAATATGTGAGACCAAGTGGAACAGAGAGTTTTGTTTCAATGAGAGTTTATTAAATCACTATCACATTGAATATGAACAATTGCAACTTTTATAGCATGCTTGGTGTAAACACTGCATTATTTTGCTGTGTTTGTTTCATTAGATATCTACAATCATCCCCTTTTATTTTCATTTCTTCATTCGATATCTGTAACCATTTCATTCTATTTTTATTTTAAAATATTGTTTATTTTATAAGATAACTATGTGTATATCAATTGATCATCTTCAATCTATAGTGATGTTTATCGTTGCTTTTGAATTCTAAAGCACGTTGGGTAATTAAAATGTTTATATAAGTTAGTGCTGATAATCAATTAACTACCCATGTTTATGAACAAACCCGCTGGTATAGTATTATTTCATTATCCTGGTATTAAAAGTTCCGTTGGAAAAAATATTACATTATTCTCTTTGAATTATAACTGAGACGAATTACATATATTATTTACTTAGGTTTTATATAAATAAAAAAATAAACATTATTTGATGTTCAATGATAAGGTTAATTACAATATAATGTAGTCTGTTTTATTTTTACTAATAATCATTTCATTAAAGATATCACTTCAATATTTCCTATTTGGCCCTTTTATCAAAATATTCAGTTTATTTTTTATTCTCTTTCCAAAATTCTTTTACGTCATTATTCTACTATTTTTATATTCAAATATTCATATATTTTGTACAATAGGCCTTTTGTCCGTTAGGCATTTTGTCCATTAGGCATTTTGTCCGTTAGGCATTTTGTCTGTAGGCATTCTGTCCTAGTACCGCTAGTAGAGACTAGAAGTGAGAGTTGTCGAATTTGTTTTGATGTGCCTCTAGCTCCAAGTCGGAATCCAATAAATCTTCGGTTAGTAATTATAGGAAACTAGTTATAATGTTAAAAATTTTAACTTTTTGCTTGGTATTGTTGAACTAGTTCTCTGATTTGAAACTGTAACCGTGTGTTTGAACCTATATATCCATTTGTTAGTTTTCTTGTAGCCAAAACTTTTTAATAAATTTCAGAATCAATTGTCCAACACTGCATATCGTTTCCTACACCGGATAGCTATGGGCAAACTGCCCGAACACCTTCAGTCCCCAGTGCAAATTCAAAAAAGTCGTTAAGAACTAATTTTCCTGTTCATTACACAGGTAGAGAAATATCTAATTTTTAATTATTACTAGTAGAGTCTTTAGCGTGGGATCAGTACATAGACTAATTATGTAGTCTAAGCCTTATTTTAGAATAATATTTTTCTCAAATATTGCCTAATTACAAATGATGTACAACTATGTATCTCTCATCAATACATGTCAAGTGCATCTGCTATCTGTCCATTTGGCAATAGTTTGGATGCAAAGAACATATTTTCATATCACATATCCTAGTCCTTTCTCGCTGCAAAGCCAATAAATCTGAGTTGTGCTCATCTCCTTCTGCCATAGAGAAGGTAAACCCTTACTTTGCTCCATAAACAATTGAGCCTAGTGGGAGTGAAATGGCTCTCAAGACTCGTGCTATTCAGACCCTGCATTTCAAGAGACTTTTTCTCACGCATTTTGTTTGTAAGAACTGCCTAAATTCATAGAGGAGTGAAACGAATTGAGCATTCACAGCAGTCAGAAGAGTTTCAAGGCAATATATCCATTACACTCGAAATAAAATAGTTAATATTTATATCTCGTTTATATCAGCAGCGTAATTGCATTTATATAGTTATGAGAAAAAGATATTGAATAGTGCATATATCATTATTAATCAATGTCATGATACAGTCTTTCATTCTATTCACGTCCGATAATAATTTATTTAGTATAGAGCTTATGATCTATCATCACTAATGTCACTGTCACTGGGAGGAAGCAGGGGCAGTTCTTCTCCATTGGTTCAACACACACTCTGTGTAAGAACAGTCATGGGTAGACTTTTCTTGTGAAGGAGGTACATTCAGTTTATCACACATTGCAACTATGTAGAGGTGTTTTTACTGATGACTTTTAATTATTAATATTAGCAGTTGATGGAGGCTATTACTTTTCTAACTGGTGACTGGTTTTCATTCCAGCTTTTACTTTCATATGTAATATAGAAGGGGCTATATTTTCATTATTTCAAACTCATTGAGGGATGAGAGTGACTTTCTAACAATTAATGATGAAGCAAGGTTCTTAAGATATGTATTTATATGCTTGGAATGTACAGTTAGTGAAAAGTGTAACTGTAATGATTATTACACTTTTTTACTAGTTGCGGAATAACATATCAACTGATAGTAATTTTGTATAGAACTAAATTTTGAATGAAAAAATAAACATGTCTCTAAGTCAAAAAAGTTGAAAAATGAAAGTGTTCAGAACGGCCAATTTTCGATTTAAAAAAAAATTATTACAGCAGTACTATATTGATTACATGAAAAATTCTAGAAACAAACAAATACTACTTCATAACATCATTTTTTTTTGCTTCCCACAGCTGTTTTTGCTTCCCTTCCCCCCTCCCCCAGCTCCTCCCCATTCCTTATCCTTTCCCCCAGCTCCTCCCCCTGCCCTTTTTGAGACATACCTTATATTTTTACACATAATTTGGGACATTATAAGGTGCCTTTTTATGCATTTTTTTTTTGCAAATTATCTCAAATTTTGGTGAGACACTCCATTTAAATTTGATTTTCTCTGTCATTGCTTCAATACAATTATATAGCATAACTATCTATTAATAAAATATAGATGGATATAGAAATTGTTTGAAAAAGTTTTTAATTTAATATTATTATAGTCGTAAAATAAAAAGAATTTAGGAATTTGTTTCTCTATATCCAAGTTAAAGTGGTATTGTTTATATTGTCTCATATATTTCCTTTCTTATAAAAAAATGAAAATTCTTTAAACGTTTTCTTTTAGAATTTAATATAGAAATCACCCGTTATAACAAAATCATTTGAAATTAACTGCATTTATTTTGGCCATCCTATTTACGAACGAATAACTTAATTAATCAATTGAAAACTGAGCTTAAAATTCTTTTTAATTTATATATTTAGCAATATTTTAAAGAAAGAGTATATGATAAATTATATGTAATATTTATTGAGCCAGTTTTCAATTTTATTGTAAAATATTATTCATTTCAATTATAAAAGGTATAAACCCACACATTATTTAATACGGCAATCGTTCTCACAAATTTTACTAATGCACATAAATCTCATATAATAACTTTCTTCCAAGGTAAATTTCAAATTAATTATAAAAAGCTTGTTTCAGGAACAAAAAATCCTAACTTAATTAATTCTTTCTCCCTCGGACAGAATTTCGAATCTTTTCACAAATTTATGCATTCTGGCTAATTCAATTTGAGAGCTGAGAGCATTTTTTCCAATTTTCCAGCTGATGATTTCAGCAGCACAGAGTTTTAGTGGCGAGCCATTCTTGGCTCAGATTTTTCTCCACCGACTTGATTAATGAGGCTGGTTCTCTATAATTATTTTGTCCTGAACATGGTTTCACACTGAAATGATGACACAATCGTTGTTAAGAAACTGAAAATGACGTGATAGACATTTGGACAGAGTATAATTTTGTAATTTAATATTATGACTGATTGGATAAGTAATTAATTTAATGTTTACATTTTTCAATTATTTCGATTTATTGAACTGATATAACGATAATTAGAAAATTATGAGTAAAGCTCCATAATTAATGGTTACATTATTAGAGAACCAATAAAGTTACTTTGTTTAACTTTTTAATTAGGTTAAGAATATATGAGATCAAAAGTTCTCTATATTAACGCAATGTAATCTAAATATCAATGACAAAATATTAGGCTGCATATTATATGAATGGAATACTAAAGGTTTTTCTTTTCAAATAAGATAGACACTAATGGTTCCAATAACTACTGACAGAGGGCGCTACAAACGGACCTTTTCTGTTTGCTGGGCTCACGGACAATAATAGAAATAAAAAAAAATTTCAATGGTATCATACCTACTGACTTTTGATTTTTAATGACCTCTGCTTTATGAGAACATCTCTACTTGCCAACTTATTTTCTAAATAAGTTATTTGATTTCACATTGTCGATTTACCCAATGAAATTGTTATTATCGTTAGTTATATTGTTATTATAAATGCACCCAAGAAACAGATATTTTTATCATCTTTATATTTAAAAGTCAGTAAGTATGATACCATTATAATTTATTATTTTATTTCGATTATTTTCTGTGCGCCCAGCAAACAGAAAAGATCCCTACAAACTAAAAATAAATCAACACAATGATCTTTATTAGATATATGAAATGAATGCTACTGATATTTATCGCTAAAAAAAATACAACAACAACATGCTTTTTGCTTATAAATAAAATTTTGAGCCTATTTGAAATAAAGAGTGTTCCTAATATGAAAATAATATTCTTGTTATATAAATAATGTTCTTGTTATGAAAAATATATTCTTTTTATTAGAAATTTTTTTTCCTGAACAAATGTTATTTATTAAGAAATTATTGTATTTTTCTGCTCACATATATAACATCAGCAATGTGAGAAAACAATCCCTAGATACAGGAGTACTGTTCTATAGTGATGTAGCCAATGGAAAATAAGAATGTGGTATTTTACAAGACCCTGCCCACCAAGACATGCCGAAATAATTGGAACATATAAGCCGAATTAAGGTTAACGTGAACCTGTCAAAAACTGTTCAGTGATAAATATTGAAATGTTTTATAAATAAATATTACAAAATATATTCTCTTTAACTCATTTAATCCCAATAACTGTTCAATTTTTCTTAGTTCAATGTAGCGAATAACCTTCAAAATTTATCCCTTTCCTTAACCATATATTACTGTGACTGAACTTAACTTGTCAGACGATGTTCATATTGGATTCCTACCATATGACATGATTCAAGTTAATACGACTTTTATAAACTCTTCAAAGTTTTCCATTACACCGAAAGATGAGATTATATGGCATCCAAATGTAATTTAAGGGGCATGCTAATATATCCCTTATCAGTTTTATCAATCGAATTACAAATCTTTTATGAATTGAGAATAAAAAGAATATAAATCATAGTTTTATAGAATAGAAAGCAGATTTATAGTGAATGTAAAGCATATTTTAGAGTATAGAAGAGTATATAATATATATTTTCACAACCATAGTAATAACAAAGTAACACTTCTTTATTGTGTATGCTGCCCCAATATTTTCTGGGCTCGATTGTCTTGGGGCCCAATTTCTTGGCCTCAACTGTCTTAGGCCCAATTGTCGGCGGGCCCAATTGTCGGTCCAAAGAAATAAACTATATAATGCAAGAACCATTGGAACTGGAAATGCATGAATTATTTATGAAATTATTTTGTAATAATATGATTCTACTACTTATGATTACTGGTATATTAATGCTATGTAGTGATTGCCATATATTCTGCACGGTAATCTAAGCAATTAAATTCTTGAACTGTAAAATAGATCTACCAGATTCCAGGCTGTGAGGTTCAGCAAGTCTAACATATTTCCGTAATTTGAACTGAAGAAAGGTAAAATCTTCCCTAAGACTTTTCCAATTGTACAATCTTGACTGCATCTTCTTCGAATTTCTCAAATGAGATTTCGAATAAAAGCGTCACCTTTTAAGCTCCGGAAGAGAATCTTTGTCAATTTATAAGAAAGTGTCTGGCTTTGTTAGTCCAGAGTTCGTCTGCAGGAATCCATAGCGTTAGATAACTGGTGTTGGAATCATTGGAATGAGTATCTATATGATTTAATAATAAAAGATGTATATAATCTTATTCTGAAAAAAACTATTCTTTGAATTCGAATTATAAAGGATGACAATGTGACATCATATGATTGAGTTCCCTATCATATTTATTGATTTGTCGGTACGTGTCTGTTGATGAGGCTATTGTAATTTCAAACAAAAAGGTACAATTGACTAAGATTGAACTTCTAGTGATTGTTAATAGCACTGCTAATCGATAAGATTAATTTTCATAATATCTCAATCTCTTTTGAGTTCCAAAAAGTTGATATCAAAAGTATTGAGATTATTGTCACAATGAACATTTACATTTTACCGAAAAGTATTTACACAGTCACAGTTGATTCCTCATAACTATTACAAGTATATATGAAGTAAAACATTGTCCAAATAATGTAACAAAGATTTCATGTTGAATGTTGTGAGAATTTGCGGAAGGGTATATTTTACCCGACATTTATATATTTATTTATCATTTTGTTAACTAAATTGCCTGAAATTTGGTGAAACGATTTGTCAATATGTCAAGTTACCTTCTGTTAGAATTTTGGGAGCGAACCGGTCAAAGGTCAAGGTCATTGTCATTCATAACTCAAAAAGTTTTGACTATGTATTTTGTATCAACTTTTACATTTATTTTTATTTATATATAACGTATTAATATTTTAATTTCAGGGCATTACTTTCTATCACATGTTAATTTAAATTGCTTTTATCTACAGGGTGATGCGTTAGTTTGGAAGCAAATGAAAGTGCATATTATAATCCAACGAAAAATATATTTAATAATTTACAGTTATGTATTATTACATAAGGGTTTTAAGAATTCAAAAATCATAAATTTATTCAAAATGTCCCCCCTTGTTTTTAATAACAGCCTCAAATCTCCTCCGAACTCCTCCTAATGCGGCACGCAACTGTTCTTGTGAAATTTCCTTCAAAGATCTCTGGAGCGAACGCTTTAAATCATCCACACTGCGATGGAATTTACCACAGGCCTTTGATTCAAGAATGGACCATACCGAAAAGTCCATAGAATTAGCATCTGGGGAGCAGGGAGGCCACATTTCTTTGGACCAAAACCGTGGAAGATGGTCATGGCACCAGTTTTGAGTGACATTTGCAGTATGTGAAGTCGCGCCGTCTTGCTGAAATGTCCATAGAGTGTCATTACCGAATTGATCCTTAGCTGACTCCAAAATTGGCGTCAAAATATTCTCAATATAACATTTAGCATTGATTTTGGCGCCTTGTTCCACAAAAATTAAAGGAGATCTCCAAGTTTCTGAAACGGCGGCCCAGACCATTACTGAAGCAGGTTTCATGGTTCTGTGGACAGTTTTTTGGTTGTATGGGATGTCTTTTGCACTTTTACCAATTATTCTGTCATTCCTCCGGTTGTGAGCCATTTCCACTGTGAAAATTTTTTCGTCAGACCAAACAATTTCACCAGCCCTGCCAGACTTCAATTCTCTCAGAAGTGCTTTGCTTCTCTCCAATCTCTTTTTCTATACAGCTTCTGACAGAGTCTGTCTCTGTTGGAGGGTGAAAGAGGACATCTTTAGGTCTTCTTTGACAACTCTTCTCATTGTTCTGGGACTCACATTAGCTGTTTTGGCTAACAATCGTATTGACCTTTTCGGGTTCCTCCTGATCTTCTCTCGGGCACATTTTATCAGTTGTTTGGTACGTTGTGAGCGTGGTCTACCACTTCTTGGACGATCAGTCAAGTCTCCTCTCTCATTAAAACGCTTCACACACTTCCAAACAGTCGATCTCGCTATTGAGAGAGTCTTTGAAATGACGGAATCTGACTTCCCGGCACGGTGTAGAGCAATAATGGCTTCTCTTTTGTCTGACATTTTTGAATTGACTAAATTTTTGTAAAAAATAACACTGCCACGTCATAATGTAGTGTCTCTACTATAGTTCAAACCCTATCACCCACTTAGGAACTTATTTTTAAGAATTATATTAATGTTTGAAAAATTGCTTCCAAACTTACGCCCCACCCTGTAAATCATATAATATTAAAAATAATGAAGTTAAATACGATTTTCTGTTAATATATCCTTCCGAAAATAATATAATGTCCAAGGAGATCTTAATATTTTGTATATCAATTTGTTATTATTAGAAAACAGTGACGAGCAAACTATGATTATTCTCGACTTTTCTGCTCGATAGATGCTACATATAATACATCTAGTTTCACCAAAATTCTTTCGTAGCCATAGCCAGGGGATGATCTTTGCGAACCGTATCTCATGGAAATATGATAACTTTAATTTATATCAATTTGTGAGCTGTGTCGTCGTGACTTTCAATTTTTTAAATAATTAAACACTATTGGACTGAAACAACAGTGATAAATGGTAAGAAAATCGTAATATGAGCTATTTTCAAATTTATATGGTGTCTGTCATGGCTTCCTCCATAGCGAGGAGTGTGGGAGAAAGAGAGAGAGAGAGAGGCTTACACACTCAGTGTACATACATTACATGTACAGTATAGAACGGCTCTATAATGGAATCCTGTATAGTTAAACATTCTGATTTGTATAGATCTTACTATTGAAATTGCCTGGATAGTGAATATATTTTTTAACGGCCGTCAGTTAGCGACTTTGTGGCATGAACAACTTTAATGACCATTTTTTTTTATATGAATTTTACAGGTGAACGTTTCTTTCAAATGCCTAATGTCTCCATGAGCCAATTAATTCTGCAAATTTATTGTAATTCGCTTAGATATGATTGGTTTATGAAAGTTTGTGCACTAGCCGATACACGGATTTATGTAAACTGGAGACAAACTCCCAGCCGTATTTGGTCAAAAAGTTATTGGACTGGGGTTGGTGTTGAATGGTGCTCTAGAAGATCTGATCCTTCCCCATTTGAATATTTCTTGGGGGTGATATCAAGAATAAAATCACCAATACACCACCTCCAACATTGGCAATAATTCGTCAGGGACTTGACGAGTAGTTCGAGTAGCTATATAATTTTTCTGATATTTAATATGCATATAAAATATTGAAGAACGCTATACTTTCTCTGTTGTGAATTATTGACATGCGCAAGGTTTTATCATTTATTATTTAAATAAAATATTTAATGATATTGATGAATAATAAAATTATCCTCGTTCAATAATCCTTTAGTAATTAGAATTGTATTCTTATTTCTTCTATATGATAGAGCCATTATAACTATATCAATTAATTCAAAAACTATAAGCTCTCTTAAAGGCAGGCACAATTTTTTCGAAAACACACTTTCTTCTATCCTAAACAACCTTCAGTCAGTCCTATAATGAAAAATGAATCCTACTTAGGGCACCTTTAGATAAACTAATGAAATGCGACTGAAATTCCATGATGTGACTATTTGCCATATTTCAGGATATTTTTCCTATGTTATTTATAGAAAGCTTTTAGAACCGCACGAGTAGGAGATCTTTTCGGTCACTTAAACAGACAAAGTTGACACTATTGGATGTAGAGTAGTGGTGCGATAACACACAATTATTTGTTTGTGTGAAATGAGTTTATGAATATAATTTCAATGCAACCTCGTACGAGATAATAAACTGCCCACAAAGGAGCTATGGGAAATAGAAGGACACATTTTCATTCTCTCCATAATTCCCTATACACAATATAAAGTTAATTTCTAAAGAAAATGTAATGAAATAAATATCTAAAATCTAATTTCATTTACCTATTTAGATAAGATCCATACACATGTAAACTACATATGGAAATGTTTATTAGTTATTTAATATTCATGGAGTAAATCTAAGAATGATGGCGCCATAAGTCACTTTGTTTTTTTATAGATTAGCGGTTTATCGAATTCCTTTTAAAGTTCAGAAGATCCGAGTAAAGAGCTGTTGAGGCAGTGACTTTGCACCAACTTAGGGCATTATTTCTCTGTTCATTTATTATCGTGTACATGAAACATTAGATTTTTAAATATCTCATAATTTTCATGAATAGAAAAACTATAGATTGAACTGAAATATTTTCAGTTATTTCAAATAAACTTAATATAAATAATTATATATGCAGTTCACCTAGATCTTTGAATTAATTTTATTGAACAGTAGTAATAAAACTCAATCATTCAGTTCAGATTCCATATATTCCTGCGTGTTTATTTTCTTTTTCATCTCAAACTCATTTGTTTGCGACTCTTCAGGTGAAGAGTATTTTTTAATCACTTTTCTTACGACCAATCGACAAATAACTCGCAAAGTTTGGCGGCTTTTCCAATAGCGACAGGAGATCCAATCTGCGACAACATACAAATTACAGGTCAGTAATTGAGTTTCAGTACAGAATTTCTTTCTGAATTCATTTCACAAAGTACTTATTTTGACAAAAGTTATTTTATCGAAGAAAATATAATTAAATGGTGAAGTTACATGAAAAACTAAAAAAATTGTGAGTGCAGAAATCAAAGATTTATTTCAAACTGTTCCCATACATTAGATACGAGTACTGGGAGATATACTCGCATCAAATACCTTAAAAAAATATATATAAATGAGCTGTAAGGCCCATTAAGCCTGATTGCTTCTAGGGGAAATCATTCATGGGGAAACACTTTAAGTTCATATTATATTGAGTTTCTATAATACGAGAATTTATTTAAAAGCATGTAATCCATTATAATTTCAGTAAATTCTAAAAAATATTAATATACATTATTTATGAAAAACTGATATAAAAATGAATTGCAAGTTATTATGATACCACACAGGGGAATATATTTCTTAATTTGAAGGCCTAATAGGTCAAAGAAAATATATAACATTTGTGAGTAATAAGGCCTTGTACAGACGGGGCATTTCGAGTTACCACATATTATATATACGGTAACTCCCAGCAAACGCTCATTTAACAAAAATTCTGAAACGCGCATTCGCTGACCACTTGAGACGAAACACACGTTTAATTGTGTACACATCTATTAAACTCTAGTAATTCGAAACACGCGTCTAATATACGAATATGTTACTAAAGCGTTACTAATCGAATTTCACTTTAAGAAAATATTAGGCGGATTTGATAATTATTCTATTGTTTTATTCCAATCGATAGGCATTTACCACATAGCTTCAATATAGTATAGGAGCAGTTACTGATTCAGAATGTTATTCAGAATAAATGGAAACAGGGAAATGTAAATAACATCTAATTATCATCGCAAAATTGCGGAAGGTAATATTTTACCCGGCATTTATTTATTCATTTATCATCTTGTTATTCGGATAACTATTGCGAATTGCCTAAAATTTTGTGAAACGATTGGTCCATGTCCAGTGACTTGCTGGTAGAATTTTGGGAGTGACCCGGTCAAAGGTCAAGGTCATGGTCATTGAAAACTCAAAAAAATATTGAACCATTTTGCATGAAACTTGGTAGAATGATTGGTCAATATACAGGAATCATTTTGTTAGATTTTAGGAGCGATCGGTTCAAAGCTCAAAGATAAAGGTCAAGGTCATTTTTAACTCAACAAGTATTCAACCATATTGGATGAAACTTGTGGTAGGACGATTGGTCAATATACAGGAACCATATTGTTAGATTTTGGGAGTGATCGGCTCAAAGGTAAAAGATCAAGGTCAAGGCCATTTGTAACTCAAAAAAACTAAAAAGTATTCAACCAAATTGTCTGAAATTTGATGGTACAATAATTGATCAATGCCCAGGAACCATCTGGTAAAATTTTGGGAGCGATCCGATCAAAGGTCAAGGTCAAGATCATTTTTTAACTCAATAACTCAAAAAGTATCGAACCATATTGCATGAAACTTGGTGGGACGATTGGTTATTATCCAGTTAGCAGTTTATTAAATTTTGAGAGAGAACGGGTCAAAGCGGCGGCAAAGGTATGCGCTCTACCGTATGCACGTAATCTAGTTGTAATAGAAATCAAAGTGAATTATATCTATTCACCAGACTGTACTTGGCTTTACTGTCGTAGCAGTTGACGTAACTTTAGGATGATGCAAGCGTTATTGGCCGTTAGGGCTACTTTGCACTTTATAACACCAGCAAATAGGACTTATGAGCACAGGGAATGGCACAAGAGAAGCATTACATCAGAGTTATGACGTCATCAAAAGAAAATGGAAAAAAAATGAGTTATCTGAATTTGCAGCGTAAAAAAAAAATCATTTAGTTTTGATTCTATTGTCGATTAGAGTAGAATGATGAGTCTTGAACGCACTATAAAGCGTATTGGTTTTTATATTATTGATACAACGCTATTCATTTTAACAACGCTCTTTAACAATCATTAAAGTTAATCAACACTAAAATATTTAGCTGAGTCAGCAATGCTTCTAGAGCCGTACAGGTTGATGGAAAAATGCCAACAATAGCGAGCTGTGAAAAATAAAACCAAAGAGAGAGAGAGAGAGAGGCACACTGCCCTAAAAATAATGAAAACAACAACCCACGTTATTGGAGCTGATATGGGGATTCTTGTTCTTAGGTATGGGGATTCTTGTTCCTAGGTATGGGGATTCTTGTTTCTAGGTATAGGGATTCTTGTTCCTAGGTATGGGGATTCTTGTTTCTAGGTATGGGGATTCCTGTTCCTAGGTATGGGGATTCTTGTTCCTAGGTATGGGGATTCCTGTTCTTAGGTATGGGGATTCTTGTTCCTAGGTATGGGGATTCTTGTTCCTAGGTATGGGGATTCTTGTTCCTAGGTATGGGGATTCCTGTTCCTAGGTATGGGGATTCTTGTTCCTAGGTATGGGGATTCTTGTTCTAAGGTATGGGGATTCTTGTTCTCAGTTATGGGGATTCTTGTTCTCAAGTATGGGGATTCTTGTTCTTAGGTATGGGGATTCTTGTTCTTAGGTATGGGGATTCTTGTTCTCAGTTATGGGGATTCTTGTTCTCAGGTATGGGGATTCTTGTTCCTAGGTATGGGGATTCTTGTTCTTAGGTATGGGGATTCTTGTTCTTAGGTATGGGGATTCTTGTTCTTAGGTATGGGGATTCTTGTTCTTAGGTATGGGGATTCTTGTTCTTAGGTATGGGGATTCTTGTTCTTAGGTATGGGGATTCTTGTTCTTAGGTATGGGGATTCTTGTTCTTAGGTATGGGGATTCTTGTTCTTAGGTATGGGGATTCTTGTTCTTAGGTATGGGGATTCTTGTTCTTAGGTATGGGGATTCTTGTTCTTAGGTATGGGGATTCTTGTTCTTAGGTATGGGGATTCTTGTTCTTAGGTATGGGGATTCTTGTTCCTAGGTATGGGGATTCTTGTTCCTAGCTATTAGGGTTCCATAGCCGTTTAATAAGGTTTAGTATGTTCAGGTAATGGATTTAATTAATGTCACCAAGAAAAAGGTCTCAAGTCGTATAATCAGTGTCAAATTTGCTTAAATAATATGTTCTTTCTCAGAACCACATGTATAATTGTATACCCTACAAACAAATCTATGTGTATACCGGCCATGTGGCATTAAATCATTAAACAGGTGGCGCAGTATACCATGTACACTTTTTGGTTTTACACCTGTTATATGTAATTTTGGTAATTAACATGTGGATATGATGAGTTAAATGGAATATGTATGTATTCAATCTCTATTTGATATGTGTTTTATAATATGGTTTTAAATGGCTTAACCATATGTTTCTTAATTGTTGTTATGATGGTTAGATTGATTCTACTGTACTGTTGTTATCTAGAAAAGCTGGACGACTTTTCAATGTACCTGATACGCAGAAGTGTGGACCTAATATATTCGTTCAGAAAATTTACGCATGTTCGATGTGGATTTGTATTTATTACCTTTATACTAAATAAATACTTGCCTACTCTGCGTTAAAGATTAGGGTAGCTACTGAGAAAAGGAAAAATATTCAAACTACAATTAAAATACATAAAAGTTTCAATATTTTTCAATTCAGTTCTGGTAAACATAGGACTCGATGCGTGGAATTCTTAATTATTCGTGATCATGAAATTAGATTCATAACAATATGTAATTTATGTATATTTTCAATTTTAGATATATTTGAAAATAAACTTTTTGATTGAACACAAAAATAAAAAAATAGCTTCGTCAAGTAATACTCTTATTAAATTTCAATTAAACTTTCAAATATTGAATAAAAAATAGATCAATAATTTCATAGCATTAATATTATGTGATCTGTTGGGATAGAATCTGTTGAACACTACAGTAGTGGTCTCTGGCCGCTCTACGAAATGGGCCAGTTACCCCTACGATTGTTTTCCGTTCATTTTTGTTTTATTTAATAACTAATATAAGTCATAACGTATTTTATTATGTGGTAAAAGTAATTCCTCTAATTGAAATAATTATATATATTTCTATTCAATCTTTATATTTCTTTAGTAACACATCATTGTATTTTTAGTTGATATTAGTTCAGTAATAATTGTATAGTTTCTAAGTGTTATGAAATAATTAATCTGGTATCGATTATGGTTTTCATTACCACGGTTACCACAGACTGGTAATACACCTTGTCTTAACGGACTAACTACGGTGTTATAGTGTGGCACACAAGGTCTACTTAACGGACTAATTACGGTGACGGTATCACTCCCAACGTCTTACACTACCATTAAATTATCAATAGTAAGCATGCATTAATTGTACATTTAAAGTGGGAGTTCCATTTATTTTGTAGATTCACGTCAATTTCAGGCTATTAAAATAAAGGGGAGAAAGAGTAATTTGGGTGAATTAATAATTAAAAATTTGTGCTTGTTCATACGAATAAAAAGTTAGGATGACATTTAATGTAATGACAATTGTATTAAAGTTATTATTTAGTTGAAGAAAAAGTATATAAATTATTGGTAGTATTTACAGGACACTAACTCTATGTTTGACCATTTTATCAGACTATAGAGTATTATGACTTATATTTAAATGTGCTATTAAATTGATACCAGGAATCATAAAATAATGTACATATATTATGTGTATGACACGTGGTAAATAAATTTGTGTATTATGTTTAGGTAAAATAATGCTGGAAAATGAAAAAGTCTACGGAAAATAAATAATATGTTATATTATTTTGTGCCTTTTCATTGGAAGTCTCATCTGTTTTTGTATATAAATATCATAACTACTGGAGCAAATATAAACAAAATTTCCGTGTTTTGTTGAGAAAGAAATTTGATTTATGAGACTTCTTGCAGTGAAGAATTTACAACTGCGAGAGTAATACTTTTCCAGCTCTAAATCATATGAAGAAAATATGTAAAACATTGCTTTATAATTAAACATGTTATTTAAAGTCATATTGTGATGATTTAAATTATAACATACTTTTTTATATAAAATATTCACCGTTGAATTCAAAGTACAGTTTGCTACTTTTTTCAAACACAATTCAAACAATGTATCTTTAATTACTTTCTTGGTGTGATTTTTGTAATCTTCTACTATTGTAATCTATTTCGCATCAAACTATGTATAAATAAATACAAAGCTTTAGAGCTCTCTCCTTTAATATTTACCTCTAGTTATTCCTGTAAGAGAAACATTAATATATCGTTAATACATTAATATATATAGCCATGTGGAAATTCTTGGAGCTTCCCTAATTGATTTCAATTGTTCATAATGTATTAGTAATTTAAGATTATAGATAATTTTTTGATAAATTGATGAGTATTGCAACATTATTTTACACAATTTACAAATAAATAGGATACATTTCAAAAAGTTTAAAATTGACCTCTATGAAAGGTCGAGAGAAAACCTTAATAATTAATATGTTGTAAACAAAAATATGTCAAAAAACATTAACAGGCATACAAATTGATAAATAAACTAAAATTAAATTCTTTCTGACTGAAATCAGCATATCTCCATTTTTCTACATGTAGATTTTTCAAAAATATTTAATAATTTTAGTATCTTTTTTCTAAGTTTTCAGATTTCTAACTATCTTCTACAAGAGATTTTTTTTATTTGAATAACAGAGAATTAATTGTGAAAGCTTATTTCTCTGGAATCCCCTCGTCTCAATTCGATAGAACTCACTGTAACTAATCAAATAAATCCTATCCGGGACTGATTAGAAGAAATCCATTTAAATCTAGAGACAGACTGACGAACAACATCTCCCTGATGCTCTCAGAGATTGAAACGAGATCTATTTTCGTCTTGATTATATTGGAGGAAAAGAAAGAAATTAACCCTTGGAATGTTAAATCAACAGAAAATCACCTCATTGTACCTACTAAACGGAACACTTTAATTAAAATCACCTCATTGTACCTACTAAACGGAACACTGTAATTAATATCACCTCATTGTACCTACTAAGCGGAACACTTTAATTAAAATCACCTCATTGTACCTACTAAACGGAACACTGTAATTAATATCACCTCATTGTACCTACTAAGCGGAACACTTTAATTAAAATCACCTCATTGTACCTACTAAACGGAACACTGTAATTAATATCACCTCATTGTACCTACTAAGCGGAACACTTTAATTAAAATCACCTCATTGTACCTACTAAACGGAACACTGTAATTAATATCACCTCATTGTACCTACTAAGCGGAACACTTTAATTAAAATCACCTCATTGTACCTACTAAACGGAACACTGTAATTAATATCACCTCATTGTACCTACTAAGCGGAACACTTTAATTAAAATCACCTCATTGTACCTACTAAACGGAACAATTTAATTAAAATCACCTCATTGTACCTATCAAACGAAACACTCTAATTAAAATCACCTCATTGTACCTATCAAACTAAACACTCTAATTAAAATCACCTCATTGTACCTATCAAAGAAAACACTCTAATTAAAATCACCTCATTGTACCTATCAAAGAAAACACTCTAATTAAATTCACCTCATTGTCTCTATCACACAAAACACTCTAATTAAATTCACTTCATTGTACCTATCAAAGAAAACACTCTAATTAAATTCACCTCATTGTACCTATCAAACTAAACACTCTAATTAAAATCACCTCATTGTACCTATCACACAAAACACTCTAATTAAATTCACCTCATTGTACCTATCAAAGAAAACACTCTAATTAAATTCACCTCATTGTACCTATCAAACTAAACACTCTAATTAAATTCACCTCATTGTACCTATCAAACAAAACACTAATTAAAATCACCTCATTGTACCTATCAAACGAAACACTCAAAGTAAATTCACTTCATTGTACCTATCAAACCGAACACTGCAATCTAATTCACTGTGTTTTTTATTCACTATTCTAGTTGTTGGTCAATAGTCAATAGTCACATCTAATATTTGATGATTAATACATAGTTATTTACTAGATGACTAATAAATCACATTTAGCTCACGTATAATACAAATATGGAACTTCCATAGATAGCGGGAATTATAATAGTAGAAATGAAACTTTGCAGAGATGGCCATGCATCAAATTTGCCTACAATTTAAATTGGCTGAATTAATTGGAGCAAATTAAATCAATTATAATAATTTGCTGCAGAGTCTGTTCAAATAAACCAATTAATACCTATTAAACAACACACAGAAAAACTAAGTAAAGGAACTAATGGTTATGTTATGTTGCCTAGATAAAATACATATTAGTAAATTGGATTTATTATCTAAGACTGATATGAAAATATAGTAGAGAAAAGCCAGACCATTTCACTAAAGTTTATGGCCCGCATAAAAATAATTTAGCGATGTCAGACGTTCTATTATTAGGAGTAAGTGAGATGAAATGGTACATGGGGGGGGGGGGGGGGTGAAGAATGAACAACGATGTCCAGAAGAGAATTTGTATTAATCACTTGTAGTAATATAACGCAAGTAGAATGAGTTCTATAGTACACAGCTCCACTCTCTCCACTGTTCCACAAGTGACTCCACACAGCTCCACTCTCTCCACTGCTCCACATGTGACTCCACTCAGCTCCACTCTCTCCACTGCTCCACATGTGACTCCACACAGCTCCACTCTCTCCACTGCTCCACATGTGAATCCACACAGCTCCACTCTCTCCACTGATCCACATGTGACTCCACACAGCTCCACTCTCTCCACTGCTCCACATGTGACTCCACACAGCTCCACTCTATCCACTGCTCCACATGTGACTCCACACAGCTCCACTCTCTCCACTACTCCACATGTAACTCAAAATAGCTCCACATACTTCACTACTCCACATGTGACTCCACACAGCTCCATCAACTCCGTCAGTTGTTTTCTTCTCCAATAAGTCGCAATGTGAACTAATCTACAAATTAATCGAATTTTATTTCGAATTCACACAAACTCGATGGCGATGAGATTTGAAAGGAAAAATTCTGATGAGATTCGTAAATTAGTCGAGGATTATTATCTTTTGAACTCCCCTGGAGGATAAGTTAGTTGTGGAATTTGTACTACGTGACCAGCATATTGTAATTTACTGAAATAAGGAATATTGTATTGATGCATGTTTATTCTTTTCCTCTAATGAAAGTGAACTAGTAGAGTTCTTCTATTCATTATATTTTACCCTCAGTTAAAACCAAGTACACAAATTTCGACGCTTTATTTATTTGGACATTCAATTGAACTGTTTTTAAAATGAAAAGATATCAACTGGTATGAATGGCTATAAGGAATGAAAATGTCTTTCTTATATCATTTAGCAAGATAAACTTTAGCTGAGTCAGCTCTTTGGCTCTGACTTCAATTCTATGGGAAAATTGTTAAACTCACTTGAGTGATTGACAATTCTATCCTCTGGACAAAATGATTTGTTAACATTGTTAGTACTAGAAATTATTGATTGAGTGATCCAGCAAGAGCTGTCAAATGGAGGAAAATGGCTTCGTGAACAAAGTTACCTGATTTAATGGATGCTGGAAAGCTAATCAGTAAGTACAGCTTTTAAATTATAGTAATCTAATAAAATAAAAAAGAGACACATGCTCCATAAACTATGTGAAGAAAATGAAGAGATAATAATTTACGAGTTAACATAACGCATGATATAAGAACTTCAACTTAAAGAGCATTAATCCTGAACACTATCATCAAAAACTTAAAGTGTCGTTTAAAAAATGCTATAAATTAACTTTTTTTAAATGCAGATTACAACAGTTTGAGAAGAAAGGGAACGCTATTCTAATCTCTATTCTATATCCTTTCGCTCATTAATACTTTCGCAGAACGACCATTTCGTCTAAATATGACAATATTTTAGCAAAAAAAGGTATACTTATTTTATATTTTAAAAAAAACCCAGTTAGGTATACATTTTGTTACTATGATACTTGGTCGGGTAGGGGACTATCTCCTCACCCCCCTTCAAACCACGCAATCCCGCAAACTCTAGAATCACAATCATGTTCTTAATAATCACAACAAACAAAATGTTTCATCTTCACTTGATATTAAGATTATCCACTTCTGCACGGGAATCTCTGCTAAATACTAATATCCTTTGCTCTAAATATTCAAACCAGTTAACATTTTTTCCAAGATTTGAGCCCGTGAGAAGCACAATTTTCTCTTCGGCTCTCAGTAAATAATTAAGCTTATAGAAAAATACAGATTGAAAATAGTTTTGTGGCTTCAGGGTATTTAGTGAAGGGATCTCTGTAGAATTTAATTGGATTTCACTTAGAAATAGTAGACTAATATAGTATATAAGTATAGTAGAGTAATATAGTATATAAGTATAGTAGAGTAATATAGTATATAAGTATAGTAGAATAATATAGTATATAAGTATAGTAGAGTAATATAGTAAAGAAGTAGTAGAGTAATATAGTATATGAGTATAGTAGAATAATATAGTATATAAGTATAGTAGAGTAATATAGTAAAGAAGTAGTAGAGTAATATAGTATATAAGTATAGTAGAATAATATAGTATATAAGTATAGTAGAGTAATATAGTATATAAGTATAGTAGAATAATATAGTATATAAGTATAGTAGAATAATATAGTATATAAGTATAGTAGAGTAATATAGTAAAGAAGTAGTAGAGTAATATAGTATATAAGTATAGTAGAATAATATAGTATATAAGTATAGTAGAGTAATATAGTATATAAGTATAGTAGAATAATATAGTATATAAGTATAGTAGAGTAATATAGTATATAAGTATAGTAGAATAATATAGTATATAAGTATAGTAGAGTAATATAGTAAAGAAGTAGTAGACTAATATAGTATATAAGTATAGTAGAGTAATATAGTAAAGAAATAGTAGAGAAATATAGTATATAAGTATAGTAGAATAATATAGTATATAAGTATAGTAGAGTAATATAGTAAAGAAGTAGTAAAGAAATATAGTATATAAGTATAGTAGAGTAATATAGTATATAAGTATAGAAGATTAATATAGTATACAAGTATAGTACAGTAATATAGTATATAAGTATAGTAGAGTAATATAGTAAAGAAGTAGTATAGTAATAAGTTCAATATTACTCTACTGGTGCAATGAATTACAATTTTATTAGTGAATACCATATGGTAATACCAGGTAAAAAAGAAATATATGTACAGTATGGGCCACAAAAATGTTTCCGCTTTTTCAAATACTTGTAAATCTTTAGCCAATGGATGAATAAACTGTATCTTGGTCTCTTTTGTACTATTAACAGGTACGAACATTTTTTAACTGATGGACATAGTTTAAGAACAGGTAAGCAAAAAGGGAGGGTGATTATTTTTGTCATTGCGCAAAGGTCATTCTTAGAGCTAACTCTGTGATTTTACTTACTAAAAGGCAGTGAATAAAAGGAAAAAAATTATAATGGTAGACATTTTGAAACAGGGTGCTTGCACTTCTACCTTGTAAACTATTTGGAAATTGAATAACTTCAGTGACATTTTGATCTCATTGAAATTTTAACTAGGAATATTCAATCTTCAGTTGTTCATTGCATGGTTAAGGCCCGCTTCACACTTGCATTTTTAACAGCGCAGAAAAAAGCTCTTCTTAAAATGTGATCACACGTGCGTTTTTCATCGCTGAAGTAAAAATGTAATGAGTTTTTTTTCCTTCAGCGATAAAAAAACGCAACTGTAAACACATTTTAAAAGAGCTTTTTTCTGCGCTGTTATGAATGCAAGTGTGAAGCGGGCCTTAACCATGCAATGAACAAGCGAAGAACGAATATTCCTAGTGATAACTTCCATGAGATCAAAATGTCACTGAAGTTGTTCTATTTCAAAATAGTATCCAAGGAAGAAATGTATGCACCCTGTTTTAAAATGTGTACCATTATATTTTTTTCCTTTTATTCACTGCCTTTTAATAAGTAAAATCACAGAGTTAGCTCTAAGAATAATAATCACCCTCACTTTTTGCTTACCTGTTCTTAAACTATGTCCATCAGTTCAAAATTGTTTATATCTGTTAATAGTACAATAAGAGGTGGAGAAAAAGAGACCAAGATACAGTTTTTTCGTCCATTGGCTAACGATTTACAAGTATTTGAAAAAGCGGAAACATTTTTGTGGCTCATAATGTATTATACACCTGGTGACCAAAAAATATTTATCAATTGAAAAATATAAATATAAATGACACTAAAAGAATTATAAGAAAATATTCCGATAGAATCATATAGAAGAATATTCAGAAAGATCAATTTTCCCAAATTCTTTAATAATTTTCTCAACGCCGGTTGTTACTGGAGCAGAACAACTATGCCTTCGTTCAGAGTATATAGATTGGAGTAGGAAGAACAAGTTGAAATTTAGCTTTCTAGGATGAGCCACATTAGGTAGGTAATATGATTGATCTCACGGCTTGAGAGCTACAAACCTTATCATTCAAATTATTGGTGACAATCTTTACCGTGACAATCTTTTCGTCGGAGCAAATCGAAACCTTTACTAAGGATTGCATGAACTCAGCTTCTGTCCATCAGTTTATTAAATGAGATGTCTAGCTAGACTGCTCATACATGAATTTAACTTTGTCTCTTTCTTGATTAGTCTTTGCATTGTAGACTTGAAGATACCAAACTGTTTCGTGATTTTTCTAGCATTTCTTAGTGGATTTCAGTTTATTCGGTTCATAACTGCAGTAATCACACTTTTGGTGAAAATTAATCGCATCCCTCCTAGAATATACTCACTGAAGTTTGTGTCTGATTACTCATTTTGTTTCCAGGCATTGCTTATGGTTTTGCAACACACATGAAGGTGTTCGGCGATATCCTTGGTGCTTCCGCCATCGTCCTAGTGGTAGAAATCTAGACACGCATAACCTTATCGGACATAACTTCCGAATTTTTTATAAAGGCCCCCCTGCCAGAAGAAGCAGACCTTCTTTAAGTAATTAAAAAATATCTGGAATTTATGCTTGAAAATTCATGAAAACAATGTTGGACATATGATGTATCAGAATCAGAATTATTAAAATACTTAGCATAACATTAGATCAAAAATAAATCTGAAATTATGGGTTTTTCTTCGTGGGTTATATATGATTAACGGCCATTTAGAGTTTTAGATCCTTTATACACTTTTATTTTACGCTTTTCAATGCTCTAAAAAAATATCTGCTCGTAAAATATTTATTGAACGTAATTACCATACTTATTACATGTGTTTCCTATATGCAATTTACCACATTCATCTTAACTTGTCAAATACCATACTAATAGAAGATGTTAACCACACCTAATTATTTACCACATTCTAATGTAAAACTATCAAAAACATATAATTAATTATATAATACCTGCTGTCCGTGTCCCTGTTTATTTGAAATACTTTGAATTACTATAGATGCAACAATTATGAGACATGGCTACAAAGGCATTTTTTTAACTTGTTGCCAGTTTTCATCCTAGTGAGCACCGAGCATGCGATGGTTTATGAGCAGTATGCAGTCGTGATAATTTGCTTGGAAAAGCATTCTCAGTGAAAAACTACAGCGAAGTGAGAATGCCACATCACCATTAACCCTCAATGAGTCTATGTTTCTATATACCTGATGTAGATACAAATTGAACAACAATTCTTTATGTTCGATTCAGTAATTTCAAATACATATCCATGTACAAACTGGCAACCTTCAGCTTAACTTTTAATGTAAATTCAATTCATATTCGAGATCTAGCAAGAAAATAAAATAAACTTTATTTGAGAAGATATAATATTATTTACCCATGCATTAGTTCAACCACTGCATAGATTGTTGCCAGCATCTCCCAATCTCACAACACCGAGTCCTCACCCATCTCATACAATAGTACTACCATCTCATACAATAGTACTACCATCTCATACAATAGTACTACCATCTCATACAATAGTACTACCATCTCATACAATAGTACTACCATTTCATACAATAGTACTACCATCTCATACAGTAGTACTACCATCTCATACAATAGTACTACCATCTCATACAATAGTACTACCATCTCATACAATAGTACTACCATTTCATACAATAGTACTACCATCTCATACAATAGTACCACCATCTCATACAATAGTACTACCATCTCATACAATAGTACTACCATTTCATACAATAGTACTACCATCTCATACAATAGTACTACCATTTCATACAATAGTACTACCATCTCATACAATAGTACCACCATCTCATACAATAGTACTACCATCTCATACAATAGTACCACCACCACATCTCATTGTGGTAAGTAATACTTAATGTTTCCCATCTTTGCTTGTTCAAATTTTAAAATTTTTGTGTTTACCAATGGATGTGAAAAAATTAAAAGGAGGTTTCGATGAAATAATTTAGTGAAAAGTTGATTTGTTAAGATTTTATAAGAGTTTAATAGTGGACTGAGTCGTGCGAGCCTATCCCTATTGGTTAGTGAGTTAAGTGCTTACATTATATGTGCTACATGGTTTTATTAGCTGAGAGTTGAAAATGTATATAGGCTCTTTACTCTAGTTGCCATTCAAATTATTTATTATTTGGAATATGCCTAGATTTTTTCTATTCCCAATTTTTCTAATTATACAGATGCGCCTATTTGGCGGATATTGTAAATCACAAACTAGAGTAACTGCATGAGCTGGTAAGCTTTACTCAAGTGAAGAAATTTTCCGAGTTAGAGTGTTCACAATTTTCAATCAATAGGTTTACCAATAATTCTTAATTGTTTAGATATCATACATGTAACATATCTATTAGTGATTTTTCTTTATAATAGTGGATATAAAAAGTAAAATATGAATAACTAGATTATGTGTACTCAGAAGAGCGCATACCTTCGCCGTCGCTTATCCGTTTGCTAGTGAATAATCGACCCACCAAGTTTCATGCAATATGGTTCAATACTTTTTGAGTTATTGATTTATGAATGACCTTGACCTTTGACCGGATTGCTCCCAAAATTCTGCCAAATGGTTCATGAACATTGTCCAATCTTCCCATCAAATTTCAGACAATTTGGTCAAATACTTTTTGGGTTATTGAGTTACAAATGGCCTCGACCTTGACCTTTGACCCGATCACTCACAAAATCTAACAAAATGATTCCTGTATATTGATCAATCGTCCAACTAAGTTTCATGCAATATGGTACAATACTTTTTTAGTTATGAATGACCATGACCTTGACCTTTGACCAAATCGCTTCCAAAATTCTACCAGCAGGTCACTTGACATTGACCAATCGTGTCACGAAATTACAGATCATTTGGTTGAACACTTTTTCAGTTATGCGAATAACAAGATGATAAATAAATAAATAAATGCCGTCAGTAATATAACCTTTCCGCATTCTGCAAAGGTAATTACTTGATTGGAAATAACATGATATATGAAATAATTTTCTTTTGATAATATACCACATCACTATAGTATAGTAATATTAATATTCTAATAACTTTCAAGAGTATAATATTTTTTTTTCTCATTGTGTGTCTATGTTATAGTAGGAAAAACACAGTTTGCATTTTACTAATGTAACAGTCAGGTTAACTGATAAATAGAAATTTATACTCCTTTTCAGCTCCAAACAACCTAGGCTCGCGAGAGTTTAGATGAATCTTCGCCAGTTCCACTCTCTCCTTCATGGCGCTAGTATTTCATTCACAAATGGCCTCTTGGATGCCTCTGGACAAATTGATGCTCTTCTTTAATTTATTGTGGGCACATCAATCTAAAGTTCTCCCCTGACTTTGCCTGATAAACCATTGCAGCAGCTTCTAATAAGAAGTTTTCGTTACAATTAGACGTCATTAAGCACTTTGCATTATAGCTGAGGCTGAAGATTAACAGCAGTGGACATGGGGCAAATTGTTAAGAATATACTGTATACATAAATAAAATATATACAAAATAATTTGGTTGCTTCTATTTTTTAATTTCATAGAAATAATTAAACTACCGATTTCAGTAATACTCTATTAGATTTATTTCACATTGTTAAGTTAAACACATATATCTGTGCATGTAACCAGATAAAATATTATCAATCCCGAAAGAACGCTATAAAGTTTTGCTGCTGAACTATTTCTTGAGAGTATTTTCAATTGGAAAATCGGAATTTGTTTGGTTGATTTGATCCTTTTTTTAATTGTAACATTATATTGTGCAGAAAAATTTGAGGATTGAAGTGATCATAGGCCCAAATAATGAGAAATATTAATTGTGGACCTAATTATTTACTAATTAAGTGTTTTCACATGAGAAAGATATTGGCGTGTAACTATCGAAGCACAGTAAGAAAACATGTACAACTTTCCCCTAAAGCTCAAATTTCGCGAAAACAGAGAGTACCTTAATATATTTAATAAAAACTCCCAATGAAACAGTAATTTAACAAAAATATGAAATATTGCACATAAATTGTGCTATAGGGGATTTACCGATATATAATATTCTAAACATTTGAAACAAAATTCATCAATACGACTCATCAAAGCAGTTCAGGATCGTAAATATCACAACTTTGTCATGAAATTTGTTTGCATGGTCGTTATTGTCCACCCACTTTTTTTGGTTTATGACAGGTTAAATCTCTTCTATGTTAACAGTGACTCCAAAGTTTCCCATCTATTACCATTAACCAGAGTGAGTCAGTTAGAGAATCTCTGTCACTGTCAGTCAAATTATTCCTCTGGGCATTCACTGAGAGTCTTTTAGTCCATTGGAAGATGGAGACAATTTATGAACAGTCCACTTGTGTTTGCAAACAATAGGCACTTAGATTGTGAAAAAAGAATGATTTCAAGTGCATAGGAAGATGTGAAGTCATTCACTTTATCATATTAAATACTATTTGTGTTTATGAATGAATATTGTCAACCAAAATTTTAAAATGAAACAAGTCACAAATACAATCGCTTTTAAAAAGATATTTTTCAAACCTAGTGCATAGTATGAATAAATTAAAGTAAGAAAACCCATACACCACATCTATTTTACAGGAGATGTTGTTGTTGTTGTTGTTATTCATCAGAGGAAATCCAATCGTTAGGAATTACAGAAGCGACAGTGGATCATCTTACAAACATAACAATCACACTCTCTAATATACAAAACTAAAACATATATATTTTTCAGATAAAGTTTATATTATTTTGCTAAAAATATTATATGATAACTTAAAAATATTCAATAGTCATTTTAAAGTTTCTCTTATTTATCTATTCACAGGCTACAAATTATAGCTGTCGATAGTTGTCTTTTCGTTGGAGATCTTATTGATGATATTTTTCTTCGAAATTCAACGATTTCAGAAGGATTTCGTGATATTATGATATCGTAGCGTTTTCTGTCGAAAATCAATGGTTGTACCTAGACGATATCTGTATGATTTTATCCTTGGACCGACAGTTGATTCCACGACAATTGGGCCTGCCGACAATTGGGTCTCCCGACAATTGGGCCCCAAGATAATTGGGCCAAGACAATTGAAAACAATGTAAAAGTAGATACAATAAAGAATTGTCCGTTTGTTACTACAGTAGCAATGGTCTTCAATTAAGTTATTATATAGTAGTCTCTGATAAGGAATGTATTAAGATTTTGCTTTTGTATATAAACAATGCATACATATTCAATATTTAATTTTAACTTTAAAGTCTTGGCCAGATTTGCACGTACGTGCTTCACTTTTTAATTAAGTGAAATTTTTGTTTTTTCAATATTGAGTCGAGCTGTACATCGCTCTGTACGTGTCACCCTTCAATGCATTAATAGTACGGGGCAGATCTTAAATGACACGGTTGTTGACACTCCAAGACACATGGGTTAAAGAGAGGATTTGTTCTATTTCTCCTGAATGGCCTTCCTATCCACAAAATATACCTTAATAAAGCATTAAGTAAGAGTTAAATACTATGAATGAAATGTTTTTTATGGAGGAGTAAAATATTAATTCTCCGGCTTGTAGCCGAGTCTTCTATTATCAGAGTCTACGGTATCATATTAATTAAAGAGCATTGCTACTGTTATAATAAATTAATATTTCATCATTGTGTTTGCAATCAAAAATTGATTGTTTTTTGCCAATTGTGCCAATTGTCCTTGGCTCAGATGTCTCGGAGCCCAATTGTTCTGGGCCTAATTGTCTTGGGGATCAATTGTCCTGGGACCAATTGTCTTGGGGATCAATTGTCCTGGGACCAATTGTCTTGGGAATCAATTGTCCTGGGACCAATTGTCTTGGGGGTCAATTGTCCTGGGACCAATTGTCTTGGGGATCAATTGTCCTGGGATCAATTGTCTTGGGGATCAATTGTCCTGGGACCAATTGTCTTGGGGATCAATTGTCCTGGGACCAATTGTCTTGGGGATCAATTGTCCTGGGACCAATTGTCTTGGGGATCAATTGTCCTGGGACCAATTGTCTTGGGGGTCAATTGTCCTGGGACCAATTGTCTTGGGGATCAATTGTCCTGGGACCAATTGTCTTGGGGATCAATTGTCCTGGGACCAATTGTCTTGGGGATCAATTGTCCTGGGACCAATTGTTGGTGGATCCAGTTGTCGGGGCTCAATTTCCTTGGGCCAACTGTCGGTGCTCCTATTGTATAATACTTTTTTATCTCGTTTTTCCGTCAATCTTCGACAGTAATAGTAAATTTTCATCACTTTTCTGCCTATTAATAACCATCGATATCTGACAGTTGATACATCGTAATCTATCTTTATTAAAAGTTGGAATTCTAACCGAAGAGAAATGAACAAGAATGTATAGATTTAAAAAAATTCAACAATCTGTAAGCTTGTGCATGTTTTCGGATGAGCAAATTAAATTTAAGATTATTTACACATTTACTATCATCAGAAATAGTTAATTCAGTTGTCATTGAATCCGAAACTACTTTGATGAATTATTGTTTTGCATAGAGCAGTTAAGTACTTTAAAGTATGCATTGCGAGTGATTTCTAGCCACTTCGATAGGAAGTGTCTTGGGAGGATACTTTCAGTTTACCTTGTCACTCAAACTGAAAGAAATGGTAAAAGTCCTTCCTATACCAACATCCCTATCGAAAATTGAACATATTTGTGTGACTTGTAATCGGCTACTGTGTCATATCTACAATTGTGTTTTTTTCTATTTAAAATAGTATGAATTCAAGAAAATTTATGTTGTCATTGTGAATACTATCAACATTGGATTTTATAGATAAATAGTTATAAAATCATTTCATTAACTTCGCTTCTCCCTCAATTGTTAGAAGTTTAAACTCTTTTGCTTTTCACTGCATAAATATTAAAATAATAATGTCTATTGATAATGGTATCTGAGTAATTAAAGTGAATATATCTTTATTTGTTAGTTCACCAATATCAATTCATATGTATGTATATTGTTTATATAGGCCCAGGGTGACCCACAAAAAGTATACCCAATATTAAATTGGTATTTTTCAACAACTATTTAAGGTACAGATTTCTTTTGAGTAATAATTTGTTTTTTGAACCCTTCTTCTTTCACAGTTGAATTTTCACAAATTTTTATTCAGTTTTGTGAGTCTAACAACGACTTAATTGATGGGTGGTGCAAATGGTCAGAAAACGGACAATGAAGTAAGTTCAAACATTAAAATTATCTTTAGTAGACAAAATCCCAATTAATAAAAACAGATTTATTTCTATGTTTTAAGAATATACAAATGATTATTTCTTTTATAGAATATTAACAATCTGGAGGAAAGTGTGTTAAGTACAGAAATGAAGGAACAAGTTTGAATTTTAACAAGCTAGGGTCATTCAGGTCGCAAGAAGACAGTGCGATCTGAATGCAAAATCAATTCTGTTCAGCAAACTTGTGCCTTCATTTTTGTACTTAACCACTTTTCTCCAAATTGTCAATATTTTACAAAAGGAATAATTATATTAATAGTCTTAAAATCTAGAAATAAATCATTTCTTATTAGTGGGGATTTTGTCTACAAAAGATATTTTTAGTGTTTGAACTTACTTCATTGACGGTTTTCTGACCATTTGCTCCACCCATTAATTAATTTGTTGTTATACTCACAAAAATGAATAGAAATTTATGAAAATTTAACAGTTTAACAACAACAAACGAACCATATGATAATTGAAAGAAGACTGTACCTCCAATAGTTGTTGAAATATACGAATTTAAAGTTGGGTACACTTTTTTGTGGGTCACCCTGTTTATGCACAATAGTTTCAAATTTCAAAGCTATTTTGACTAGGTATTAGTCCCATCAAGGTTAAATGGTTAGTGATAGGTAGGTTTATTATTAGATTATACCATAACTATATTTTAAATGCTCATTATTAGATAATTAATAGATTGGTTCATATTATCTTCAATTTGGTGGACATTTATATATGTTTCAGACATGAAAATAGATCCATAACTAACCAACATAAACCATTCTATGCCTGTGATCATTGAATAAAGTAATGACCAAAAATGGCGCAAACACCGGTAACTGAACTTACAAAACGAATGAGGAAATTAATGATATGACAGTTAAAGATAGCAGTGAAACTACCAAACCAGAAATTTAATATTGCAATTTAAAGATACGTAGCGCAATAGATACAAATTCAAACATTTCACTTCTGACAGACAGCTTGTAAATTGAGCCTTTGAGCAAACAAGTTGCTCGGAAATTATTTTATGTGTTGTCAAATGTTTTGTGAATATACATTTAGTTTGCACATTCCATTATAATATCCACTAGCTACAGAAAGATAAGATTTTCATCAGACTGAAGGGAATGGAAAATGGCCTCTCCGCCTTAAAAAAAATTAAAATGGCCTGCAACTTATCTAGTTAATAATTATATTATAACAATACTCTCAAAAAATAAGTCAACCGAACAAGATAATATGAAAGTAGAATTTATTTTATTTTGTGATTTAATCGTATATATTTTAGTTTATACTCACAATCTAAGAGACGACAAAGATGGAGAGACAACTCTTACCTGAAAGATAAAAAAAATAGTTTGTAATTTGGAGATCCTAGAATTCAATAATTAATCAGTAGATATGGTTTATTAACTATTTATTAAATATATCAAATAAGTCAAATCAAACATATATAACCAAGTTGTTAAATCATTATTATTTCAAAGTATCAATTATTTTTCTAATAAGCTTTCCGTCAGAATTAATGACTGCTAGAGTGGCGGTTTCTTGTTTGGGGTTATTTCTGTGTCTCTTTCCTCTTCAGTCTATTTAGTTTCAAGTCTGGTTATAAAGTATAGAATGAATATCTATGAACTCCAAAACATAGTTTACTATAACCTTGTAGTTATAATTTCATCGTTATTGTTTTAAATGGAAGAATATTGTCTTCTTAAACAAAAAAATATAATCATATTTTATATCATTTTGGATACTTAAATGAATTCACAGTCCTGTTGAAAAGACCACTGACGCTTTCTTGATGTGCTTCTTTTTCTTCGCTAAAAATAATGAATTAATTAGATTTATTCAATAATACTCCTGATTAAGTTTCACAAAATGACAGAGGGATTTTTCGAGTTTGTTTATAGCGATTCAAGCAATCTCTGACGCTGTTTCCTGTCTTCAATTAACATTCAAAAACCCAAGTGTTTGATTTATTATATTGCTTTTGCTCTATACAATTTCCCTTCGCCACTCTCTGTGCACGTATACTATGTTTTTTTGTCAATGATGTCGATGAGTTGCTAAGTCAGTTTGCAGGACGTTCTTCTCAAGTACAAATGGATGCATTCAATTAAAGCAATTGCTTCCCTACTGCCTTACGGGGAACACTTAAATTACTTTAATTCATTTCGATTTAAAATAAAATAAGGAATTGCATCTCAACTAATCAATGAGGATAATTCTATAACTGAAATTAGAAATTATATAGAAATGTAATCAATAATTGTGCATACCAATTGAACGTACTTTGATGCTTTGAAAAATTATGTTATAATAATATATTTTTATGGACACAATCATTAAAATAAAATGAACCATGTTCAGTCAATCTTTCATGAAAACTAGTAGGGAACCAATGAAAATGGACGATGACGTGTCTCGGCAACAATTAGCATGATTACTGAGAGATTTAATTTGTTGTAATATGCTTTAAACCAGGTGGGGTTTCCAAAATATGAATTATTAGTTAGGTACTATTTTCCATTTTCATTTCATCGTTGTATTGTTGCAATTATTTGTAATGGAAAAGTAATTAATTCCAATAAAATATGGGTATTTCTAAAGCAAATAAAGAGGATGGTGATAAAATAAATTTAAGTAAGCTATAATAATTCTATATATTAATGGAAAATAAAAAATAGGTCCCTTCCTATATATGTACAAATATTTCTAGAATATTCTAATGAATAGTATATTTTTCAATTATTTTTGTATGCCCATATTTCACATTTTAGGATATCAGTTGCACGCATGTGGTATACGTACATACCCATTTACATGTTGAATACTGTCATGTACAACATTACTGAATTATTTAACAAGATAACTATATAAAATTAAAAGAATTTGAAATACGAATAGTAAATATTTTAACTTTATTACCTCAGTAATTAAATAGAACCATTAATTAGAACCTATTCCATCCTGTTAAATCAGTTACTTAAATTCCATCAAAATTTAACATTGTCTCATTAGATAAATTTCAATAATTAGAAATGATTTCAATTTTTTTTCCTATATCCACCTTTTATTATCAGTAAAAAATAACTATATTATTTTCCCATATCAAAAAATATTAGTTTCATTTTCTTGTGAAAAATTGTAACCTGTGAGCTCTTTTCTCTTTCTTTTAGAATTTCTTGTTATAATTTTGAAAGTAATGAGAATTTGAAAGAAATAAGGCAGTTTTTGTTGAATATTATGAATATTTTACGAATCGACTGTAGCGATTTTCAATTTATTCGGTATGTTTCCATTTAATTACGGATTTGAATTGAATTCCTACCTATCTATTCCATTATAATTTATGGATTCCACAAAATTTCAGCTCATCCTGTAGGAAAGTCTGAAAATATCCTCGAAAACATATCTAATTATTTCATATTTATCCCACACTAAATTAAGTGTTGATAATTCTAGAAGCAGTTAAAATAAGAAAAATAATTTTAGCACGAAAAATTTGAATTTTTTTATGATTTAGCGAATTATTTCTATTTAATGATTTATAATAATAAATTGGAAGTGCAATCGGTATGGTAATGAAATAGTTTGTAACTTCATTTGCTATTTCATTTATTGGGATCGATCAAGAAATTAAGTTAATAATTACATGTTTTCCTATTCAAAGTCTGGAGTGAATGTTATGGAGGGCCACCTAAGATCTAGAGGGATTTTCTCCCAATCTTCTACTGCCCCACCATAACTCTGTGTCTAGAATTTCCTTATCAACATTTCTGCTGAATTATTTCTCAGTAAAAACCTTCCACGAATATCATCTCCGTTTCATAGTAATTTGCAGTTTCATATTTCTTTCATTTCATATTTTGTCTGAGAGATTCACTAAATACAATACAAATGTAAGTACGAAATACGTAACTTTCGAAAGCTTCACAAATAGAATAATCGAATGTCATTCATAAAATAGTTGAAATGTGATGAAAAATGATTAATATTTTAATCAATTAGTAGGGTGTTAAACGTCAGCTTCGAAACCAAAGTCCATATCGCTACAGTATTTTAATCATAGGAAATTAATGAATCTATAATGACAATGATAACACATGCAGTTCTAGAAGTTCATTGATAAGACTCTGCCAAACTCATTTGCCTCAGTGTCGTCAAATTAAATTCTGCAATTAGAGGCTTAATTCTAATTGCTGGAAGTGGATTGAAGACTCGAAGAGTAATTGTAGAAGACTTGAACCCTGATTAAGAATAGTGGACTAATTGCACAGGAGACTTATTAGATGGAACTAATTCATTCATTTGTTTCACCGGACATAATTATCTTACACGGAATAGATTTTTTTCTTCTCCTTTATGTACATTTATAACAATAACTATATGTATATACTTTATACAAGTGCTGTCTTTTACAACATGGAAAAATACCATTTTTCAAAAGCAGAAGATGGCCGGGTGATATTCTTCTCAGGGGTATTAAGAATATCTTTTAGGAAGACTAAATTTATTATACAAAATAGAGAGACAAAAAACAAAGGAATTGTTATTTAGAAGAGAAGTCTTCAAAACATTTTTATCCCTAACAGTGTGCTTTAACTATTTGGGAAAATACTCGCCACATTTGTATACATCTCGAATAATTCTGTGGGTAATTACAAAGGAATTGTTTGCATTACCGCATTGTTAGAATAACTAGTACTCTGGTAAACAACTCTCCCTCTCTGTGTGTAGCAACATTGAATGGTTTGGATTAGTTTCAAAGAAGGTTCCATAGTTTCTTCTAGCAGATAATAGCAGAGGTTAAGAGTGAGCGTAATTAAGTCTAACTCTTACAACAATTATTCGTAGGAGGGATGTTCTAACTACTCACTACTCTAAGATTAATTTCGTGACAAAGTGTCTGTTAGGAGTAGACCTCAGCAGTCAAGAGGCGCCATTACTTTCACCAGACCATCTCCTGCTACATATTTCACGCCTAAGATTCTTTGCGCTGGTTCCAGGAGAACAATTAGCTGGATTACTTTGCCAAAGTTCCTCTTGATGAAAAGTGGATGGTTATGTCCGAAAACCATATCAGTAATGAAATTTATAAATCAAAACTCAGTAATTTATAACTAAAAAAAGAATATGTACATAAATTTCACCTATATATTGAAGCAATAGTAGGTATCAGATTAGCTGAGTTGATGAATGATTGTGATGAATGAATGATGAATTAATTGAATGAAGTTCATTTAGTTCAAATAGTTAATACAGAAAATTGAAGTCACGAAGTAACTATTCAATATATTTCCCAAGTAATGATAATCAAAAATACCTATCATTTTTGGCAGTGAAAACCACTCACCAATGAACAGTGGATGTCACACGAGTGCCTGACTGATGTTAATGTCCTTCATTGTAGTCTAATGCATCGTGAAAAGCTTGTCAGAGAGGAGCAGGTAGTAAATATTGGCTAATATTTACGGGTGGCACACAAAAGATGGAAATGGTTTAGTATATCTTTAGTATTTACAAAAAATGTATTATAATAACCACAATGACGAAATACATTTTATTAATGCATTTCATTAATTTTATTGATCAATTACATGAAATTGATCAATAAAAAGATTTGTGGTGTTGCGATTTTTCTTAAAATGAAATTTAGTTATAAATTAAACTATGCACGAATCCTAGATTAAATAAAAGGTAACAAATAATTTGCTGAAAAGAACTTTGTACTGCCATTTTGTTAGAAGACTCATCAAAATAAATCTTTACACGGTTTCATGACTGAATGAAATAGCTGTGAAATAAAATTTCATTCCACTATACACATTATTATTAGATAAATATTTTATATTCACTTCTGCTATACCAATAATTATTATAAACCATATTTCACTAATTATGATGTTCTAATTGCAATCCTTTTTCCATAGTCCCGCTCTTCCTTTTCAATCGAGTCCATGAAAGAGCCACCATTCATGTCTTTTTCAGTCGGCCTCGCTTGTTCACTCTAAATTTCAATCACGTCCGAATAAAAGGGAAGGTTTATGACAGAAGCTGAGCTTGTCCTAAGAATTGAAGCAATATCTCTGTATATTGTTATAGATCGCATGAACGTGAGGAAAAATTCATGTCAAAAAGACAGAACTGAACTATAATCTTTCTATACTTACTTTAAATTCATGTCAAAAGAATAAGGTAATAATTTGTATAAGGAAATAGCCTTAATATCACTAAACAATTCAAAATTTACTAATTCTATGTAACTATGCTTTATTTATTATATATTGAAATAACATGCATCTTTCATATGATGAAATTCAAACTTGCAGTCATTAAATTAATGCTATACAACTAAAGCAGATAATATTATTGAATTTGGTAATAGATTAATAATGATTATAATCATTAGATTGATCCTTAATTTAGTTTCAGTCTACAACGATATGTTCGAAACACAGAGAACTAGTTGGATTAGGTAGCAAAAAACATTGAATTTAGTCATATCTTCCTTCCTATTCCTCCCTCTCAGTCCCAAAGAACTGACTCAGCGAAAGTTTATTTTGCGAAATGATATTAAGAAGTTAGGTTCATCCTTTACCGACATTCTTCGCGCTTTTCAGACCTCTGGTGATGGGTCTATATATTCATTCTGGCAGAATAAGAGTGAATAGGATGAGAAAGATGAAAGATGGGACACAAGATAAATAATGACTTTTACATCTTACTGTATTTAGAACTCGATAAATATATATTTTTCATAAATGTGAAAAAAACATGAAACAAAAAGCAAACCCAAAAATGCCCAGACAAGTATAGCTAGATTAATCCCTTAACGAAGTTTTCACTCAGTAGTATATTTAAATAAATTCACAAAATTCACAGAATGAGGGCCATTTCTCATTTCACTTTCCTAAAATATCATCCGGAAATAAACGAAAAGTTACAACTTTAAAATTCCACAACTAACTTATCCTCCAGGGGAGTTCAAAAGATAATAATCCTCGACTAATTTACGAATCTCATCAGAATTTTTTCCTTTCAAATCTCATCGCCATCGAGTTTGTGTGAATTCGAAATAAAATTCGATTAATTTGCAGATTAGTTCACATTGCGACTTATTGGAGAAGAAAACAACTGACGGAGTTGATGGAGCTGTGTGGAGTCACATGTGGAGTAGTGAAGTATGTGGAGCTATTTTGAGTTACATGTGGAGTAGTGGAGAGAGTGGAGCTGTGTGGAGTCACATGTGGAGCAGTGGAGAGAGTGGAGCTGTGTGGAGTCACATGTGGAGCAGTGGAGAGAGTGAAGCTGTGTGGAGTCACATGTGGAGCAGTGGAAAGAGTGGAGCTGTGTGGAGTCACATGTGGAGTATTGGAGAGAGTGGAGCTGTGTGGAGTCACATGTGGAGCAGTGGAGAGAGTGGAGCTGTGTGGAGTCACATGTGGAGCAGTGGAGAGAGTGGAGCTGTTTGGAGTCACATGTGGAGCAGTGGATAGAGTGGAGCTGTGTGGAGTCACATGTGGAGCAGTGGAGAGAGTGGAGCTGTGTGGAGTCACATGTGGAGCAGTGGAGAGAGTGGAGCTGTGTGGAGTCACATGTGGAGCAGTGGAGAGAGTGAAGCTGTGTGGAGTCACATGTGGAGCAGTGGAGAGAGTGGAGCTGTGTGGAGTCACATGTGGAGCAGTGGAGAGAGTGGAGCTGTGTGGATGTGTTGTTGCATTTCAATCAAGGGACAAATTCATTTTAATTTGTAACAACGAACAATAATTATCTAACGTTAGTCAAAAATATAATCCCACAGAAAAAAGTTATGAAAATAGAACAAATATCTTTTAACCAATAAAATACATTCATATAGAAATATAATTTATGATGTAAACATGTTCTCAAAAATTTCATCCACTATTTAGTATTAGACTCCATGTTCTTCCATGTACTGTCCATTTCTTTCGGTGTACAATTCTGCTCGTGCTCCAATTGCCCTCACAGAACTGATGTAAGTCGACTTTCCCTTAGTTACTCAAATTCTACAATTATTTTGTCCTTCAGTTCATAAAGATTGTGTGGAGCTAAGATAAATACATTATTATTCTTGTAACCCCAGAGGAAAAAGTTACATGGAGTGATATCAGGAGATCTCAGTACCACAAGGTCCAATTCCTATCTCACGATTATTGAAGCCATCACCGAGGCGATCACGAACGATATTTCGGCGATGGGCAGGAGATCAATCTTTTTATCTTCACAGATTTTTACACTGTTCATACAAATATACGGTTTTTACAAATATTTACAAACAGTTTTTTTAATTATTCAAATTATTTTGTTCGTTCAATTATTATTAATTTGCCATTCACTTAGTATAGTAAAAAGGAATATCTTTCGCATGCGATATAATATTAATTAGTGGCATTTATATTTCGGAAAATATTATTAAACGAACACAGGATTGCCCTTTTATAAAAGACAGCACGGTATCTATAATTTTTTCAATGGCAATATTTTTTTAAATATTTTTTAATACCATTAAGAATACAGATGTGAAGCTGAAGTTACTGATCAGTCCAAGATGGGCCGAACCAACATTGTTTGCTCTGATCTGACTCTTACTATAGTTCATTGAAGACACGTAACTTAGTAGCTAACTATGTATAACTGACTCCTGAGAATATTATCACAAGTCTTTCTATACCCTGAAACAAGAAACCAAATATTTCTTTGGCTCATGGAAACTCCATAAATATAAATAGATCATTAATATTAGTAGTCTATAATTTGAGTGATTATGTATCAATGAAGGCGTGAAAAAGATTCAATCGTCTTCTTAGCTTTACCTACTGTATTTCTATATGCTGTGGTTTGAAATATTTAACCAGCTATTTAACCCACAGAGGGAGGAGAGGAATTTGTTTCCAAAACGGTGTGTTGGTTCTAATTGATTCTATTTAGCGAGGCTGAAAGAGACAGACTCTTATAATAAGAATACGAACAAAATAAAAATATAACCATTAACTTTACATTTCCAGCCAAGATGTAATTTTAATTTCATGTATAAAAACAGATAAGAAATGATGTTACATTATCTGATAAGATACATCAAGATAACAATATGATACCATTATCTTAAATTAAATTACTAAAAGAGTATTTCTCACCACTTGAATCTGTTTCGAAAGTTATCTGTTACGAACTCCTAGCCATTGTCTGTCATTTCACAGCAGGCAATTTGAGTTCTGTAGGAAATAGTTAGGAGTACTTCTGGCAAAGACAATAGTCCTTTGTATTAGCACTTATATGGGACTCCACTGTCATTGGCCAAACACTTTGCTGTGAAAAGTTTCAAGGAGACGTCACAATCAATACGGAACTTATGGACGATGTGTTGACAAATTTATTCATTAGCATCTGAATTATCAATTAGTCAGTTTATTCAATTAATCCAAAAACTAATAGTTGCAATGATAATTTCCACCAACTCAAGCACCATGGTAAAATTTGTAATATTTCCTTAGTAATAAACAGTTATTAATTTATGTGAAAAGTGAGCAACTTCACTCTATATGATTATATCACTAAATTCACCGAAGCGCGGGTTAACGACGGGTGTAACTATGACTCTCTTTGCCCGATTATGTCGATCTGTTTATAAGGTTTACTATCGTACGCCTTTCTCGACCACTAGGACAATTTGACAGAGAGTGAAGACCTAGGCCTCCACGTGGCACACCCGGGCAACGCCTATATTACGCTCTTGTATAGGCGGCTAACATTGGGTATCAGGTAAATTCATCGCAGCAAATTCATCGCCGGTAAATTCATCGCGTGGTAAATTCATCGCATGATAAATTCATCGCATGGTAAATTCATCGCGTGGTAAATTCATCGCGTGGTACATTCATCGCATTGTAAATTCATCGCATGGTACATTATAAAATTAAATTGATAAACTTAAATATGCTTTTTTGCAAATTATCGCGCTGACCTTACTATATTTTTCGCTGGATTAGTGTAACTTGTTTGTACGAATCTGTGCTGTTGTTTATTTCAAATTATTGGATTTTGGTAATAGAATGTAAAATAATTTTCGTATGTATATCATTCAATTAATATTTAATTTAAAATATTTAATATGAGTATACTTGCATTAATTTATTATTTTATAGTTATTCATATTTTTCTTTAATTCAAATTTATAATATTTCTCAAATTACGTATTTGGGTAGCTACTCATAGTTTGAACAACAACATAACTATAAATGCTACACCTCTTTGAAAATATGATCAGCAAAGCATAATTGCCTCTGTAAATGGGAACCAGGTTTTCTAATTTTTAAGAGGTATTGATTACAATTTATCTTTTTAAAAGCAATTTAGATATATTTTTTGTGAAGTTGTAACGATAAAATTTAATCTTAATATTAACGGTTTGCTCTAGCAGCATATCCATATATTATTTCGTTGACCGACAATTGGGCACAAGACAATTGGGCCCCACAACAATTGGACCCCAGACAATTGGGCCCACGACGATTGGGCCCAATGACAAATATATTATTTGTCTATTTTTTTCAGAGAGTACAGTATCAACTTAATTAACGACCATTGCTACCGTAATAACTAGGGATGTGACAATATGCGTTTGGTATAAAATTGTATAGTCTTGAGCATCATTAAAATATAGAATATTCCTAATAAGAAAAAAAATTCTTGTTATGAAACATACATATCTTTAATAGAACATATTCATTTCATGAATAAATGGTTTTATTCTTTTAAATTACTATAATTTTCTGTTCTGAGATAGGTCATGTAGGCAACAAATTTCCTAGTTACAGTACCTCTATAGTGAACTCCTGTATAGTGAATGAGTTAGGATGTAGCCAATAGAAAATAAGAATGTAGCTATTTTTGATGAAGAGACCATAGAAAATAAGAATGTGGGTATTTAAAGAATGCCGTGGCCCTCCAAGGCATGCTGAAATTATTGGAACATACAAGTCGAATTAAAGTTATTAGTTATGTGAATTTGTTGAAACCTGTTCACTGTTCAGTGTTCAATATAGAAGAGTTTCATAAATTAGTATTACAAAAGGTATTTTCTCAATCTCATTTTATCCCTACAACTCTTCAATTTTCCTTAGTTCAATGTCACGAAAATCTTTAAAATTCACATAACATGATTCAAGTTAATAAAAAATATTTAAATACTTCAAAGATTTTCATTACACCGAAATATGAGAATAGTATACAAATGTGATTTAACGGGCTTATTAATATACACAAGTATATCAAACGAATTTAAAAGCTACAAACATATTTTTAGAGAATGTAAAACATATTTCAAATATAATATTGTCACTACCCTAATAATATCAAAGTAACACTTCTTTACTGTGTATTCTGCCCAATTTTTTCTGGGTTCAAATGTTTTGGAGCTCAATTGTCGTGGGCCCAATTGTCGTGAGGTCAATTGTCCTTGGGACCGATTTTCCTGTGGCTCAATTGTCCTGGGCCCAATTGTCGGTTCACCATATTGTTTGTAACGTTTCAATGTCTTTATAAAAAAATCATCTTATATCTACCTCTCTATTATTTGTATTATCTACCTTCCTTTTATATGTCATCGATGATTTACTATGCTATGAATTTACCTGCGATGAAATTACCATGCGATGAATTTACCATGCGATGAATTTACCATGCGATGAATTTACCATGCGATGAATTTACCACGCGATGAATTTACCATGCGATGAATTTACCACGCGATGAATTTACCGCGATGAATTTACTGCGATGAATTTACCCGCGATGAATTTACACTGATCCCTAACATTGCATGGTGAACTTTCCCCCTTGATCTTTAGGTTGCTAATCCGAACTGATCTAGTGCTTCACGCTAATTACTCAACCCCTTAGAATTAGTCCGGCATCACTATGTCGGGCGCAGCTCAGGCTGTAGGAGTTAATAGACTTTCTTTTACATGCTCCTAGTGTGATAGTTTCTTCACAACCAACGAAAGGCGGAGTAAACATATGCGGAGGGCTCATCCCATATTGTACCATGCTGCTGTCGAAAATGCAGCAAACTCTGCGAACCACAGGCTCTGGTCTGGAGAGGAGAAAGATCCCCTTGCTCGAGAGGAGGCTAAGTTAACCTTTCGAGGTAAACTGAATCTCCTTGCAGCCAATCAACAGCTTCACCCGTTATGTGTTTACCGTACCTTGCAGGCCTTAAAGTCTTGCAGGCGGACGGAAGACCACAAGGTTCGGGTTGCTAATTTTATTAGCATACTGGAAGGTGAAAGCCAAAACCCGGCTCCTGTCGTAGAAGTTGACAACCATGAGTGGAAAGGGGGATTCTCTCCTACCTACAGAGTCTTGCATCCTCGTCTTACTGGTGGGGCGAGGAATTGGATCGTTTGGTTGATTCAGCAAGTTCTAACGTAGGCCCCGATCCCATACTCATCAACGGTTTAGCAAGTCACTTCCGTCACATCATCCGAGGTGCACAACATTCCCGGAATGATAGACAGACAGTGACACCAACCATTAGGCAAGGTAATTGGCATTCCAGACAGGCCCCTGCTGTACCACTCACCAGACGGGAAAGAAGAGGGCAGGGTTATAAGGTGCTCCAATCCATCTACGCCCATGACCGGAAAAAAGCTTTCCATAGTGTCATGACAGTAGCGTACGAAAATTTGGACCCTCGTAAGCCTCCAGCTGACTTGGAAAGATTTTGGAAGGACATATTCGACACTGAGTCAAGGCTTAATAGGCGTGAGATGATCTCCAGAGATGATACCAGGTGGGCATTATTATCTCTAATTACTGTTGAAGAGATAGGCTCCTCTATCAAAGGGATGTCAGATAAAGCTGCCGGACCTGATCGGATTAGCCTAAGGCTCCTCAAGAGTATACCCTTGGCGACTCTGGCTAAGATTTTTAACCTTTGGCTAGTGGCAGAGGAATTGCCTGAGCAGTTACGGGAGGGATTGACTACGCTCATCCCGAAAAAGCTAGTGCCCACTGAGCCTGGTGACTACCGACCAATAACTGTTTCTAGTTATCTGTTGAGAGTGTTTCACAGAATCCTAGCAAAGAGACTGTTTAGTGCGATCCCGATCTCCGAGCGTCAAAAGGCTTTTGTCCCTATGGATGGTTGCGCACTCCCTGAAAGGTGACTGCCATATAACGTTTCTCGATATTGCGAAGGCGTTCGATTCTGTCTCGCACGAATCTATTGGCAGAGCCTTATTGATGAGAAGTGTTCTGGCACCTCTAAAAAGCGCTACTGATGAGCGGTTATCGGGGGGCCACAACGACACTAAACTATGCTGGCGTTGCTTTGGGCTCTACAGTTAATATCAACAGGGGGGTAAAACAAGGTGACCCTCTGAGTCCATTGCTGTTCAATCTCGTCCTCGACGAGTTGTTGATTAGATGCATCAAGCTCCCAGTGGGAGTTCAGATTGGTACTCAGTTCGTGAACACGCTGGCTTTTGCAGATGACCTAGTATTGGTCACCTCTACTGATGCAGGGCTTCAGCAACTTGTGGACCTCTGCTTGAGCACAGTCAAATATGTAGGACTCGAAGTAAACCCTGGGAAATGTAGAGTCCTGTCACTCAAGGTTGATCGGAGAGCGAGTAAGTGGTACGTCCCTTCGATCGTATCCATCACCGCTGAGTGTGTAGGCCCTGAGGATTCCTACAAGTACCATGGAATACTGGTTAGTTCCGATGGTAAGAGAGAGTCCTAGGGTAAAATATTGGAGGAAGGAATCCCTAATCTAACCAAAGCAGCCCTAAAGCCACAACAACAGCTTTACCTGCTGGTAAATCACCTTATTCCCCAACTTGAGCACCGACTCGTGTTGGGCAAATGTACAGCACGCAGCTACGGCGAATGGAACAGAGACTAGTCTCTGTTATAAAAAGCTGGCTACGTCTACCTAAGGACTGTTCAGACGCCATGCTGTTTGTGGAGGTTAGTAGTGGTGGTCTCGGCTTGCTGTCTCTGCTCTCTAAGACTAAATAAAGATAAGAAAGATAAGGCAAGATAAGATGCTGAGCACATTGGATCCAATCGTTCATGAAGCCGCTAACCTGAGAAGTGTGACCATGGACAGACGCTACTGGTCTGGGCCAGTAGTTGTCAAGGGTCAACAATGTCGCACCGTGGTGGAGCCCAAAATCGCATGGGGGACTGCATTGAGTAGGACTGTCGATGGATTGGGGATAACTCCCCAGGCCGGAGACTTTCCGAAAGGAGCGTCTTGGATTACATCCGGGACGCGGCTGCTTAGCGGGGGCGATTACATCAAAGCCGTGAAAGTACGCTGTAGCTCCTTACCAACACCCAGCAGGCTGTTAAGAGGTAGGCCAGGGTACCAAGCAAATTGCTTCCATAGCGGAGCTACTCCTTCCCTTGGTCACATCCTGCAGACTTGTCCTGTCACTCATTCTGTTCGTGTGAAGAGTGTTCACTGTTATTCAGGAACCCAGACTGCCATGTGGTGGGTCCTTCGTCAAACCTGACCTCATTGTGATGAAGCCTGGAGGGGATCAGATAACGATAATTGACGGACAAGTCGTATCTGACAATTTCTCCCTCAGTGTGGCACATCAGCGCAAAGTAGATAAGTATGGAACTCCTGCAGTGGCGGAAGCAGTAAGACGGCTTGTCAATGTGGGGTCACGATCTGACGCCGCATCTTCAAGCCCTGCAATCCTCTCTACTAGTGCCACTGTGTCCTGGCGTGGTTGTGTCAGCCAGGACAGTGCAGCGGTACTGCACAGGCTAGGAATCACTCTTGGATACATCAATGTGATAAGCGTCAAGGCGCTGACTTGGTCGTACAATATGTTTATGTTCTGGTCCAGAACCGGGTCGAGAATCCCTGGCTGATGAGCAAGGGGGAATGAAAGTCTATTCACAGGGAGAAGTTCAAGCTTGTCAGGCTTCTCTGATCGGTCTGAGGAAATTGGGGAGCCTACCGGCGTCAACCCTCCTCTGATGTTTGCCCAGTCTTCATGGAGGGGGAATAAGAGCGAGTTGAAGCTGCCGTAACCGTGTCCCAACGCACGGGGGAAATCACAGCTACTTCCGCTCCCGTAACTTCTATTGACTGGATGAAATACCTCCAAGCCATATCTCTGGGGCTTGTTTGATGGCGTGGCATTTTAATTCCCGTGCGTCACTTGTCCAGTAATTTATACTATAGGACTGGAAGTGCGGACGTTACTGGGGCATGGCTACCCTTGGGAAAGGTTCCGTGCATAACTGATCTCCTCTCAGTTCACCTAGTGGCTCATGATGACATTAACTTCGCTGACTCCAACAGGAGATAATATAGTTCTGAATAGTTAACGACTGCCTAGAGTCCTAATATTGTCATGTGAACTCACCTAGCAAAGGAAACTCATTAAAGAGTCTAATATAACTGAAAGAAAAGTATTTATCTATTGTATTGTCAAAAGAATTGATTAATTATACCAAACAATTTAAATTTCATTATCTACATACGAAGGTTCGAATGATTGTTAGTGATAATGGATAAAGATCTTATAAGCTAATCATACATATGTACAAAATGGTTAATTAATGGGCAGAAAAAAACCTGTAAAATGAATACCGATATTACTCTCACTAACTGTGAAGGAGGTTTTGATTTCACAGTAGTTTGTACTCATATTCAGCAGTGCAATATTTCTCATATTCAGCAGTGCGATATTTCTCATATTCAGCAGTACGATATTTCTCATATTCAGCAGTGCGATATTTCTCATATTCAGCAGTACGATATTTCTCATAGTCAGCAGTACGATATTTCTCATATTCAGCAGTGCGATATTTCTCATATTCAGCAGTACGATATTTCTCATATTCAGCAGTGCGATATTTCTCATATTCAGCAGTACGATATTTCTCATAGTCAGCAGTACGATATTTCTCATATTCAGCAGTACGATATTTCTCATATTCAGCAGTACGATATTTCTCATAGTCAGCAGTACGATATTTCTCATATTCAGCAGTACGATATTTCTCATATTCAGCAGTGCGATATTTCTCATATTCAGCAGTGCGATAATATTTTCGAGATTTGTCGGAAATAACCTAACATCGAATCAATTACATTTTGATGATTTTGAGTTCCACTGTCTTATCTAAAATTGTACATAATAAGTGTGATTACTGTTCAAAGTTAGCCTAACTTAGATATTATTTTAGAATGAAATAATTGCACACATAAGAGGATGGGGATAAATTCGTAAAATGTGTGAAATAGAATAAACTGGTAATAAATACTTTGGCTTATTTTCTTCTTTATAAAAACTGAAATAAGAAAGGAATATGACTTATTCCTTGTTTCCCGCTGAAAAATAATTTGCTCTATGTGCCTCCGTGCTGTTACTCACAACATTTAACATTATTGATGCTACGGGAGGTAAAGAAAACTATAACAAAGAGAACAAAATCAGTATTAATATTGAATATTTTCATCCATAAGTGAAATAATTGCAGTTGTTTCTTGAAATATTCAACTGTTTTTCAAGCAGACACTCAACTGTAAATTAATTTTGAGAAGAGTAGAATTATATTCAATTGGTTCATTATCACTGGCTATGTTTCATAGAGGATCACAATTCTGAAACTTATTCATCATTTCGAAATGGTGAATCGACTGTTTGTAGAACAACTTTATTTTCGTTTCAAAATTTCCTCCTAGTTCCATATAAACAATTGCTGACGAATTCTAAGTTGTCAATTAGGAATGGATGCTCAGATGAATTGGCGTAAACTGAAGTTTCAGGAATGCTAATGAATCGTGTCTTGCTTGACATTATGTACATAGTGTAAGGCAATTTAGTGAAAACCATTCCTCAACTTATTTAAAAATAATATCAAGTAGCCGATTGATTTACATTCTGGTAGGCATTTTATTTAACAGTTACAGTTATTTCATTTTTATTTCTCCATCACTGTCAGTCAGTGTGTTTGTAGCAGTCAAACCTTCCACTGTCTTGTAATTAGGAACCTCATTAGTGGTTGGAATTCAATTGTATTTCTTCTCTCCTGCTTCTTTCAGATGAATAAATAAATTTGAAGTCGTAAATATAGTAATAATTAATTTGAGTAAGCTTGCATGACTTCAATAGTTAAGAATTGTGAGTACCAATTGGCTGAGAATGGACTGTACAGTCAAAGAAAAGTGTATCGGTGATGACTCTCTGACAATTTAGTAATTTCATATTTCCCAAATTCACTTTACTAATGGCAATGCTTGTATATATTGTACAATTATTTGCCTTCATACATGATGACATAAGCTTTGAAATAATGCGAAATTAATAAACAATGATCCAAATAATTTGCATTATGCGAAGGCTCTTTTCTCTGATACATTCTTATGCATGAAAATATTTAAAGGGATCCAGTGCAAGATAAATTTAACGTTAGGTGCTACCTGTTTCAATGGAATCAGCAAAATTTGTTATGTTCATATAATATAGTTACAAACTTCATTTAAATGATGATTCTTAAAGAAAAATAAAAATTGAAATGAACACGTCATTCTCACTGGCTTTTGTATAGAGAACCGTTATACAACTACATCTGGGTGCATATATTTTGCGGGACACTTATTTTTAGGTAATTTGGTGTATGTTTCGCAAATTTGAACACCTATTGCATAATATTATTCATGAATTAAAATAGACATTTAGTAAACGTTAATGTTGAATGTTAATGTACATTTGTTAAAAAACCAATAATAAATAAAAATAATATGAAAAAACCTATATTTGCCCTGAAAATGCAGTGATATCAGTCGAAGAAATACTTATAAGTAATTAATGTTTGTTGTAATTTAAAATACAATACAAACCAAACAAATGATTTTTTTACGCTGCAAATTCAGATAACTCATTTCTTTCCATTTCCATCTTTCCATCTTTTGATGACGTCATAACTCTGATGTAATGCTTCTCTTGTGCCATTCCCGGTGCTCATAAGTCCTATTTGCTGGTGTTATAAAGTGCAAAGTAGCCCTAACGGCCAATAACGCTTGCATCATCCTAAAGTTACGTCAACTTCTCTTGGATGAAACATTGGAGACCGATGCGTTTGACCTCCTGCGAATTTGGCTATGAAGTCAGAAACGTTATTTTAGTTATATTATTTAGTTAAACTAGGTAACGTATGTTAATATGACAATACTCGAAAGTGAAACCGTTTATTAAAATACATTATTATTAGAGAAACTTCAGATTGTTACTGTAAAGAAAATGAATATCAAATTACACAATGAAAAATAGATTAGAAATTGTGTTATTGACCGAAATCTTCACATTCGTTTATCTATCACGTTTTGTGAAAGAATCTTAAACAATGAATTTACTAGTTTAGAACCCCAAATGGATTTATTTCGATTTTCACTGTTTTCTATCACTGTTGACCACTAAACCTATGACTCCACTAATTACGCGATGCAGAGTAAAAGATTCGATAGAAGTTAAAGTGAATTAGAACATTTTTTCTCTTACTCATGACTTCTTTTTAATTTTTGATTCATTCCATGTATTTTTTGTATTTTAATAAAGATAATAAATATATATCTCGGGTAAATGTCTACATAGCTGTACAATGTATAGTGGATGGAATTTGAGTTCTTGGAACTTCAAACTGTTGTTATTAGGATTTGAATTTTTTTGCGGCATCCACGTATAGTTTTAATTAGTTACCTTTTTATTCTCATTCACTGGTATTTTCATCTTTTCGTCACACTTTTGATCCATATCGAGTTACAGTATTCAGCGAGTAACTTTTCACCATCATTTAATCGGCTGACTGGTCTCGTGTAACTATTTTCCTTCTGATAACAGTAAGGGGCGTTTACACGGGCACACATGTGTGCCACTGCTGTGTGTTCAGAGCTCTCGACACACACATTTGAGTGTGGCACACAGAAAGAGCGATCGCTCTCGGAGCGAATGCATCTGTTGCACTACTGTGTGCCGGAGCAATATCTAGAGCGTATAATTGAGTTACAGCTAAAATAGTTTAGTATTTTTGATGGGTATTAGTATTGGTAGGTTAAATAAAGTTTTTACCTACAGGGTAAAAGGATATATTCACGAGATAGTTAATATATTTGAGTAAGTTAATTGTCATTTAAAGTTGAGTTAATTAATTCTACAGAAAAGTAGATATAACATTTACTATACAAAATATCATTACAATATGAATTTATAAAAAAGTAGAAATATTTAATTCATTGATAATATTACAAAATTTGAATACAGTGAAACTTCTGAGTTCATATCTCAGAGCCAACACATATACTGTGGAGCCACTTCATTTTTTTGGTGCACTGTAGAGTGTTTTCCATGTTTAAATCTTAAGAAAACCATGGTTATTGAGGGATAACTTGACGTATATTATTTTCAATAATTTAAACATAGAAAATACTTCAAAACTGAATTGTATTTCATAATTCAGGTCCTTCATTTATACTAGAGTGCTTCATAACTCAGAAGTTTTACTGTATTACCAGTAATATATTATAAAAGCGAATATTTGAACAATATTTATAACATCTACGATAGGATATTAGTCAGGCAACTGAGTGACATTCGGCAGTGCGGGCACAAAGTATACGTATGAACACTTTACTGAAAAACAGTGTCACACACTGCGTTCGAGAATCGATTTGGGCACACACCAGTGGTACACTTGTGTGCCCGTGTAAACGCCGCTTAAATGGATCGTGAGTGGTCAATTTCATGTTTGTTCACACACATCAGTGTTCTATCCGTGACGTGTCCTACCAGTGCCTTTCAGTGTTTTTATAACACTGAGAAGATACGTACTGAGACTGGAGTGTGTGAACTTGTCTGTTGAATTTGAAATAACGATATTATTCTCTACGGAAAATGGAACTATGATGTGACACGTCACGGATAGTACACTGATGTGTGTGAACAAGCATTAATTATCCCATTCATACAATTTTCACCTTTCTATAACCAATGCGGCTAATATTTTTCCTAAACCCAAATGAAATTTGATAGCATGAATATTTTTTCTTTATGCTTTCAATTTTTTTTCTGATTACCTGTAAAATCGGCACTCCAACACTACCCTCTGTAAAATCTTCACCCCAAGATTTCCTTATGAAGTGTATTGGTGTCCTATTTGCTGTTATTATTTTAGGTTTCAAATACTTATTTTTGTGCACAGCAACTATGTGCTTGGTCTTGCACAAATATACCCATTGCTTATGAAGACGTACATATATAGAAGTTAGATTTATTATGAATATACGATGTTGCACAAATAGTGACGGTTGTTGAATAACAATGTCGCGTAAATGGAGGTTAAAATTTTATTTGAAAATTCACCTACAATATTGTGGTTCTCCATTAAAACTTTACTTCCACTATGAAGTCCTTTGTAAAATTTCTTAATTTCTATATAAAGTTTCTAATGAGGGATGGGGACCTCGTTGGGTATGAAGTAACTTTATTATATATTTAATAAATCCTATTTTTATATTTTTGAATTACAATATTGATACATAATATCATAAACGTTCTTATTTTGACAATTGAAATAAACTTAAACTCATAGTGAAATTTGGTATCTTCACGTATTTTCCCTTCATTTTAAGACCTCTGGTGGGGGATGAAGACGGTATGTTATGGCTTTGAAATTTTTACTGCATTTTAAGGTGGTTATTTTCTTGTTGTGTGTCACTATAACGGAGTAATTTAATATAAAATAGAATTTAAAAAAAAATTAACTAAAATACGATTTTTAGTAATTTTTCATATCTTTGTGCCCCTTGCGGGTACCCGATGAAGATGATGACACAGGGGTCTAAAATTTTGCATATCTTATTTTTATGCAACAAAGCAAAAAAACATCACTATTACCAAACCCAACTCTGAAAAGTTGAAAAACGCTCCACCCTATATATTCTACCTACCATGAGTCTCTTGACTACCTTCTGTATTCCATCCTATAAAGTTACTAACTCTACCATATACCTAATATTTATTAAGTTCAAAAAACACATTATACTAATTGATTAATTATGTCCTATTGACTATATTAATAGGTTCTGAAAAAATGACAGACTGATAAGCTATATCCAATTTATTTATTAGATTTTGGTAATAACTTATAGAATTTTTATTAGTATTGGACATACACTCTACAGTTAAACTATTTTGTTCAGTAAGCTATCTAATTTTTCCAAATAAGTCTTCACAGTATTTGTTTTAATTATAATTTGCTTATATTCAAGTTTAAAGAAAAATATTGTACACCGTTTAATTTGAATGTCAGTTATAGGTATATATGATTGATTCAATATTGAGTAATTGGATTAATGTCGAAAACAGAATGCAACTTTTGATATAAGTTTTTATTTACTGCTGTTATCATTGACAGCTTAAACGAAAGCCAAACATTCAATGTTTGTTCATAAAATTTTAATCGGAAGTCAAAACAAAGAGATTGCGATTTTTTTTTCAGAGCCAGATTACTGTTTCGTTTTATTGTTGCTCACCCGAATATCAAAACCTTTAAACACATAGAAAACTATACTCCTAACTTAATTTTATGCAACTTTTTAATAATGATAATACTTAGCTTTACAGTATCATGTGGTAAACACATTTTATTCCGAGCGTGAAGAGGACCTTCACAGAATAAGTTAAATATCCTAATAATAGCAAAAAAATGCCCTGGCGAAGTTAATTGAGTTATATACCCGATGGAATCCAGGTTCCACGTTTGAATATGTATGGAGTGAGTGAAAGCAACTGACATGGAGAGATGCAATTCATGTTGTTAGGAGGCTATAGAAGTGAACAATCAGTTCACTGAGCGATGAGCAATTTAAATTCCTCAAAAACAGTTTATAGAATGTATGAGATAAGCATTCTCGCTCACCGAACAATATTCTATTTATTAGCTATTGCAGAGAGAGGTGAGAATGAACAATTAATATTTTATTACTTCATATCTAATGTACTATTGTACATTAGATATTGATGATTAGATATTGATTACTATTGTACATTAGATATGTACTATTGTACATTAGATATTGATGATTAGATATTGATTACTATTGTACATTAGATATTGATGATTAGATATTGATTACTATTGTACATTAGATATTGATGATTAGATATTGATTACTATTGTACATTAGATATTGATGATTAGATATTGATTAGATATTGATTACTATTGTGCATTAGATATTATTGATGATGTACAATAGAGCTCCTCTATAATGAATCACAACTAGTTCACTATACAGAGCATACTTCACTACATAGGACCTCAAGGGATGCACAGAAAACTGGCCATTTAATAACAGAAAAAACAGACAACACAAAATATGTTCACTGTACAGGATATTTTATTTCTCAGGAAATTTCTATTCAGGATGGCCCACTATACAAAATTTCATTATAGAAGAGTTTGACTGTACTATCACAGGAAATAATCTGTGATGATTCCTTCTTCACAAATCACAGTTTCTAATTTTCAATCACTTTCAAATCTTACTAATTTCTTGTCGAGTACCTATAGGCTAATTTTAAAGTATCTACAAGCATTACAATTAGCGAAGATTCTATATGGAAATGTGAAATTAGTGAACGTGAACAGATTCACAGCTATCTTCCTTTTGACTGTACATGAAATTGAATGGATTTATTGACAATAATAAATTATATGTATATAAAACAGTGTTAAAAAATTATTTGCATAAAAAATTATGATGTGAACTATTTCAAGTAAATGATAAACAAATTGTTCAGAGGTTCTATATTATTTTGAATAGAAAATTGAATCATCATAATCAAGTAAAAATAAATTGGTATGTAAAATCTCAAATTACGGTCTAAAATTATATAACATATAATAGCTATTTGTTCTGTTGACCTAATACCATAAATAAAAGGATAAATTTATATGATGCAATACAAATCTCAGCAGTTTAAACCTAACAAGCAGGGTTATTTTTTGTGGAGGGTGTTAATATTGACCCTCCCTCTCCCCCATATAGATTTCCTATAGCTAAGCAATATTTTAAAACACTCTACATTCCATCTAATACTGTCAGAAAAGAGTGGCGGAAGGGTAGATTTAAATGTACAAATTAACGAATAAACTCCAATTCAATCTCTTTCTCAAAGTATTCGTAAGATTCAATCTCTAAAGTCATTAAATTTTAATAAGCTATCATAATTATTACAGAATATTAATCATATATATAGTTGGAAAACCTAAGAAATATTTCTTTCTTATCTTTGCTTGTTAATTTCATTTTAAATAGATAACTATTCTTTGGCGTTTACCAATGGATGTTTAAATATCAAATGAAGGTTTTTATAAAGACAAACTATCGAAAAATCAATTTGTTGAGATTTTATAACAGTTGTAGTGAAGACTGATCCGCCTGGAGCAGTCCCTAGGTTACTGAGCAAACTTTTAATGGCTAAGTTACTAGGGTTAAATAAGCGAGTGAGTTTTTTAACTCTCTATAACCTACGTTAATAGCTGTTGTAGCAGAGAGATTTAATACATGATATATTTTAAGCACCAAACACTGTCACAGTACCTAGTTCCTGAGTGACTGAGAGAAAGATTTCTCTTCGACTGCAGCAAATGCCAAATAATGTACAGAGTCTATCTAACTACCACAGAGAACTTTATCTCACTCTCAAGTTATTACCCTTACTCAAGCTTAAAGGATAAATACATCTCACGATTCAGGTAGACTCTTTACTCACAAACGTTAGATAGTCTTTAGTTCTGGTAAACTGTCGAGAAGCCAAAAAGGTTTTCCTCCGTTCTACCCCATCTGACATGCCAGAGCTAAAAGCTGTTAGGTGCGATTACCAACACCAGGCAGAGGAAGGGATCATTTAATTCCTCCATCTGATAAGTGAATAATTATAATATTGGATGAACGTTAGATTTAATTCTTTACAATGGCTCAGATTTGCAATCCAGTAGCACCCAACTATAGATTCTAAATGTCATAAACTCTATAGAACTAACTGAATTTGTTATAATATTAATAAGTTGAAACACGATTATAGTGACACTGAATAATTCAAAGCTTTATAATTATATTTACTTGGTAGCAAGTCTCCATTAAAAAGTATAAGCAATTAAATAATAAAAATCTTTTAACATTTGTTTACCAGTTTAATCACACTAATCACCAAAATATTAAGTTATATTTAACTAATTTCAGTAAATATCAAATTATATTAACTCTAATTAAATTTACTTGATTCTCTTTTCTTAATTCAATTTACAATTTAATATTTTTCGAGCGATTTAATTTATTTTCTTAACTTGTATTATTAATTAAATGAACGCATTCCATTAAACGCAATTAAATTCAAATTGTTTATTCAAAGATGTAATATTAAAGTATTGAATTAAGTTAAATTATTCTCCTACCTAAAAATGTCAAGAATGTGTGTTTTGTATATTTTGCAATTAATGATTAAGATAACTTGCTATAACCGATCCTCATGTTTTGACTGTTACTGTATAATGTATATCCCTATATTCTAGAACATGATCTTTTCTCAACAGTTAGTGTTTAATTATTCTTTAATCAGTAATTGCGATTTGAACTTAATTTCAGTGACATCGTCCAAGTCAATTACTACAAAAATGATCAGGTAAAATGAAAAAAGGTAACTGTAACAGTATTCATTTGTTCAAAGTGACTCTATTTTGTGCAACTGAATGTAACTCTCTCACAAAGTAAGTTGTAGTGAGTCCGTCAAAGCCAATTGTAGCAAACAAAGCCAGCAGGAGAGTGAGTCCGACACTAACCAGCTAATTTGGGGAGAATGAGTCTCCCTTCATTCAGTCATTATGATGATATCCTTGAATGAAGCCCAATTTGTTCATTCGAAAATCAGATAATGTGACAACTGAAATAATCAGTATATTAAAAACACATATTCTCTTTTAAATTCTAGCTACCTAGATCGGCTGATTTTCCGAAAACAAATTTCTTGAAACCAAATTTCCCGAAAACTAATTCATCAAACCAAACTCTGCGAATCGAGAATACAGAAACCCAAATTTGCTGAAAGGCGTATTCATTATCGTTTAACATTATTATTCATTAATTGTAATGACTGATCTTTACCTTGCTATATATCTTTACATCATTTTACTTACCTTATAATTACTATAAATCTTTTCCTTACTATCATATAAACTTTAGAAAAAGTTATAATTACAAGTTTAGAATACCTAATAGGTGTATTGTATATCTACACTCATGCTTTCTAATATGAAACTCAGTTTTGTAGTTCATACTGTTCAAAATTATTATTCATGAATAACATAACTATTGGTTATGTTTAAATATTCCCAATACGCCTCAGACTTCAACGATTGTAACACTTGCATTAATAATCAAAACACTGATTTCAATTAATCCTTTATTAGTATTGCTATATATACATATGAATGTTCACTATATGATATTTAAAGTTAGCGGAATGATACAGAATTAGTGGAATACAAACTTATATAGTAATAGTAAAGTCAAATTCATATAAGAAATATGTTTTTTAGGTAGAAATTTTAATGATAAAAATCACAAATAATACAGAATGTTTTTATAAAATCAAATTAAAGTTTATTTTTGATAAATTGACTTACAGTAAATTTGTATTCGGCAAAATCGTATTCGGATAATCCGGTTCGGAAAATTAGTTTTCAGTAAAATTTGTGAATCCATGCTTGATATACGGGAGTTTAATTTGAAACTTACTTAATTCGAGTGTGACCGTTGTTACTTCGAAAAAATAATTTATATTATTATAACGGTCTATCCAGCGTAATTTGACGTCAGAGTTGCTTCGTCACTGAAATCAAATTGAATTCCGATCAGTCTGTTCAATTTGATTAGTTCAAAATATGTTCTTTCCTTTTCTCAATTCCAATCTTCCTCTCGGTTTCCTCACACATGTTGAATCACTTTATTCCATTTTGTCAAAACGAACCAACTTTGCGAGTTATTTGTCGATCGGTCGTAAGAAAAGTAATTGAAAAATACTCTCTACCTGAAGAGTCGCAAACAAATGAGTTTGCGATGAAAAAGAAAATAAACACGCAGGATTTCTCTGCGGATAGTCGAAAGGAGAGTATTTGCTCTGTGTGGCTTTGATTGAATTGTATCGATTTCTTGAGAGGGCTTTCAGGGGGTACAGGAGAGAAAAAGGCTGATGTTATAGTTATTTAGGAAAATAGAAGTAATGTATGAAGAAGACGATGACTAATTGTGAACACTCCTTCACTTAATCAGTACAATGCCAATGCAGAAGACTTTGTCAGAGTTTGTGAGACTGATGCTGATGAAGGGACAAAGTTATCGGGAGACTGAACACATGAGTCATAGACTGTAATTAGGAGTCCCTTGCTAGAGGGAGAATGCTGAGCAATTACTCACCAATTTGTAGAGATATAGAAATACACATTATTATGAAGGTTACCTGGAAACAGGTTTTCTTAACTTCTCGCATGCACCCTTTTGCAATTTGTTAAACCAAGTGAAATGGTCGAAAAAAATATATAAAAAAGAATTGGAAAACAACCCTACTTTTTATGCATCATTTGAAATAAATTCGAAATTATCTTCAAATTGACACATAATTGTAATGAATATATACGATAGGTATGAGCAGGTCTTACAGACTACAGAGAAATTTCTTGACACAATATTTGTTAAGTTGAATAATATGGGACCAACTCATTGCTTAAACTAGTTTACTAGTGAAACTATAGATACAATTGTACTGCGTTTTCAAATTGAAGCCGGAGCAAATCAATTAAATGAAAATAAAGTATTCTAGTACTGAAAATATTTGTTTTTTTAGTTCTCACACACTAAAAACAGAAAGACTGATTTTGTTTTTAATGTACTCTCATAATTTTCCGTATAATATCTTCTACGAACGAAATAAATTGAAATTAAAGCAGAAATACAAGTAATTTCAAATTAAAGTAACTATTTACGATTCCAATGAATTGGTTGAGATCGGTACACTTCGTTGAAGGTCACAAACCCGACAGTAGAGATTTTGAAAAAGGCTGGAGGGTTTAGATTCATTCTTATAGCGACCAGTTAAAATCTTTTGTCTGTTATAAGTCTTGCAATTCTCACCACATTATTCTAATTTCTGTTAGGATTATAAATCTTGTAGCAGAGAATTTTTCCAAATATCCGATTAGTTTTTTTTTGTAACAAGTATCAAATTATTTTCAAGGTATACTCGAATAAGATTTCAGAACAAAAAAAACATGCAAAAAAAACCGCGGTCAAAAACCCCCGTGCAAAAAACATCCCGGACATAAAACCCCAGAACAAGAAAATCCCGGTCAAAATAAATAGCTTAATTCATTTCTATTGATAGATTTAACATTATTCAATGCGAGCCAATAATCATTTCACTTTTGCCAAAAATAAGACAAATTTTTAGCAAAATTAGGTATACCTATTTTATAGTAAATTATAAGTAGAGTATACATATTGTTACTATCAAACCTGGCCGAGGGAGGGGGGGGGGGGGGCACGCCTACCCCCCAGCCTTAGCGCTAAAGATTCGTTTTGCATACAGCGATTGTTGCGATCATCGCACAGTATTGATCGCTCAGTAATAGAAATACATTGAAATAGTGTTCAGCGATAATCGCTCGATGCAAAACAGTTCCATAAGAATTTCATTGAACTAAAGTTCAACTATAATCGCTGTGCGATGATTACTGAGCGATGATCGCATTAATCGCTGCATGCAAAACGAACCTTAACCTAACCTTAGGTGCACTATATCTCCTTATATTTATAACATATAGTATTCCTACATTTTCGGGAAAAGATTCATAATAAAAAATGAATTAGGCTTCATATATCGACCGGGGTTTTTTGCACCGGGTTTTTTTTAGTGAAATAAGTAGGTTTAATTCTGGTCCGTTATCTTTACTTGGTTAAATTATTGAATATTTGACCAATAATTGGAATGAGAATTTAATTTTAGAATCATAGATACCACATTAAAAGATTTAAGCAGAAGTTTTTTTCTATTTTCTTACTAGTCAGACTAGTCTTTCTTCACGACTTCAAAATGGATCACGTTTTTTATCAATTCTTTCAATAAATAAAATATTCAAAATTAATGTATAATCATTAGAATTATCATTAATAAGGTTCTATTTTTATGAAATACTAAAGCAAATATCTTTTAAAAGAAAAAAGTTTTCTTGTCAGTTATCTTTACTAGCTTCATTTCTGTTCTGTTATCTTTACTTAGTTCATTTCTGGTCAGTTATCTGTACTAGCTTCATTTCTGGTCCATTATCTTTACTAGCTTCATTTCTGTTCTGTTATCTTTACTTAGTTCATTTCTGGTCCGTTATCTGTACTAGCTTCATTTCTGGTCCATTATCTTTACTAGCTTCATTTCTGTTCTGTTATCTTTACTTAGTTCATTTCTGGTCCGTTATCTTTACTTGGTTCATTTCTGGTCCGTTATCTTTACTTGGTCCATTTCTGTTCCGTTATCTTTACTTGGTCCGGTTTTTGTCCGTGGGGTATTTGATCGGGGGGTTTATTTCACTTTTTTTGGCACGGGGGTTTTTGACCGCATTTTTTTTTCTCACGAGAAGTTTTTGTCCTGCCACCCTCAAATAATTTATATGTGCAGTTGATCTTAGTATCACGTCTGTGACAATTTAAATATTATTTGGAATAATGAATATTTTTCGAGATTTGTAATTCCAATCATATAGATACTCATTCTATTGATTCCAACACCAGTTACCAAACGCTATGGATTCCTGCAGACGAACTCTGGACTAACAAAGCCAGACACATTCTTATAAATTGACAAAGATTCTCTTCCGGAGCTTAAAAGGTGACGCTTTTATTCGAAATCTCATTTGAGAAATTCGAAGAAGATGCAGTCAAGATTGTACAATTGGAAAAGTCTTAGGGAAGATTTTACCTTTCTTCAGGTCAAATTACGGAAATATATTAGACTTGCTGAACCTCACAGCCTGGAATCTGGTAGATCTATTTTACAGTTCAGGGGTTTTGGTAAGATTGTCACGATGGTATAAGAAGAGATATAATTACCAAAAAAAAAAATATATAAATACAACAAAAATAGTGATTTTGAAGTTACTGCAGCATAAAGCATGAAATATTATAAAGCAATAAAGATATGTTCACTTAACAAATATAATAAAAAGTATAATAAACAATGAAAAAAGTACAGGCAGTTGAAATTAGATTTAATGTTTTATAATGTTTAAGTGGCTGGTCATCTGTGGAATGTAAGTAGCTCAATAATTGTTATAACAGAATTATCGAGAATCAGTATATGTTGAATTCATTGTTGGACCATAACGCAAAGAATAAATTCTTCGGGAGTATAAAACATATAAAAAATCAACATATAAATCTTCATACAAGTTATGCAATTATGTGTTGAATATATTAAACATTTAATTTTCTTTAAATGTGGAAAGAATTTGAAAAATGTCTTCTTTACAATTATTAGTAATACTGCTTAATCTCATACTGACTGTAATAATCAAACATTAGGAATTATTAGTTCTCGTGGATTTTTCTTATCTATACTTGTTCAAAATAATTCTCGAAAAGTCCGGAAAATAAATGCATGAGAGGCGCTAAGGGAATTCTTCCATCAGACCTGGTAACTCATCACCAATCTACCGGGAAGAGAAAAACAAAATTCTTTGAGATGAAAAGGAATGGCAAGAAGAAACAGATGAGAGATTTCCATGTGTTAATGAAATAATCACGACAAAAAATTATTGCAATAGAAAACTGGGTAAAAGTTTAAATAAGAGATAATATATTATTGAATGAATGCGATGAGAAATAAACTAAATATATTCCTATTGAATATTCCGGCTAATAATAATTTGGGAAATTCCCGTTTAGTTATTTTTTAAATTAGAATTTCTAATTCTCATGTGAACAGAAATATTTTTTCATCAAGTTCATCAATAATATACAGGCAGACCCGCTTGAAGTCAAAAATCGTACCTCACATTAACTTGGAAATTGAACTTAAAGAGGGGGAGACATCGCTTTGAGTTTAGCATTATATTATTCCAGTCTTTTCGCTATCTATACAAACAAAAATCAAGGAACGTTTGCATGGTAGTCTAATACTATGTACCATAATTTGTATGGTCTCTTCAGTGTAAATAAAATTATTTTAAAACATTTTTCCGGTACAACTGATGTAACTAAGTTCGGGGTCTACTCCGCTTTAAGTCGTCCTGTTACAAGAGCGGGGTTTACTAAAGAGCGAGGACTGCCTGTATTCTTATTACATAAAACTAAATAACGACAAAATTCTTATAAATTCATTATAAATCCTCAATATTATTGCTCAATTAGATAATATCACCTGAAGGACATAAATATCTTTCTGTTAATACTTAAGTACAGCAATTGGTGAAAATAATGAAAACTGAGAACCATGGGTCCGCGGTTCACAAAGTCTTTGTACATTCATTGTTGATGAAGAGAGAGTTACTGGAGCCAATTTTTTGTATTCTATCGAAAAAGAGTAAAAGAAGCAGCAGACAGACATCGTGAACGGTTCCTTATTGGTACTAAACTCAGAACTTTAGCCATGTTCCCTATACTAAACTGGTCTCTAAAATGAATTTGGGGACGTTTTAAATCCACCTGCTGAAACTTTACATATACGAAGATCTCGGCAAGTAGCAATTGTTATGTAAATTAGATAGAAAACTTGAGCAATTTAGAACCAAATGTTAAGAAATGAATTAGATTCTTACTGTCAAACTCATTTAAAGTTACATTCGGACGATAAATCGTTCTGAGCATATCAATATCCTACCATTTTAATTAATAAGCAAGTAAAGAATTCTTAAGTTCAATTTTTCAGTTTCCTGTTAATTCACTTTAAGTAGTTTGATGTAAAGTTGAGATATAAAAAGTGTCAAAACTTCCATGGTATAAGTGCTCCAAACAACTTCTCTCAAATAAATTCTTTTTTAAACTTTGGGAAGTTTTTGAACCGAAGAAAGTAAATATTTGATAACATGTTTAGAAAAATAGAAAAGGAAAAGAATTAATAAGTCATGTTTCAAATATTGAAGAAAGGAATGAATTGAATATATGAAATAAAAATTAATGGATTTATGTATAAATAACATGTTTATAAATTGATATTCTATCATGCGTGGATTACATGTAAATCGAAGTACAGCATAATTATTATTTAAATATTATATCCAACAGATAATAAATATCATTCAATCTGTACACTAAAATTAAAATAAACTAAATAACTTTACCCCTGTAATGCACAGAAAATTATAGACAGAAAAAAATCTACTAAATGTAATGTGAATTCTACGTGGATATGAAGGATAAAATATCGTAATATCATATATAACTAGAACATGCAGGTACTCGTAAGACGCCTATCATCACCGCCACCGCTCCAATCAATTTTGACCGTTCAGTGACCTTGAGCTTTTGGGAGCAATCGACTCGCAAGTTTAATTTTTTTTTAAATTTACCATTAATTTATGATAACAAGATTACATATAAATATTACCGATCAAAACATAATCTTCTGCAATTTTACGAAGGTAACTACCTATAATTTACAAAAGAATTTCAATTACCAGATAAGAGGGACATATTGAAGAAAATTCAGGGGTGGTTGGACAAAAATGAGAACATCTAACATTTTAGCCCCATGAAGTACAAACATATTATGGACAAACAGACCTCTAGCAATCTCAAAGAGGCCCAATAATTAGGGCTCGGATGGCAGGTGATAGTGCAACAGAAACTGCCCGAATGTTTTGTGTTTCAAGATATAATGTAATGACTTCCTCTGAGAGAGAGGGAAACATGAGCTGAGAAAAGGAAATGATGGCCAAACGTTGCAGTTGTCGGAGAGAGAATATTCACTGAAAATATTCGTTAAGAGCTGTACAAAGTACAAATTTGGATTCCACGAAATAATCTAAAAGATGTTTCTATTGTTTGTCCAATCCATTTAGATGGTTGAAGTTACCCTGTTAGAATAACGAAGCAGAGGAGAAATATTTTCAACGAATATTCAACTTACAAAAAAAAAACATTTTGTTTCTCAACATTTGTTCCATCCATATTTGTACAAATTTTCCGATAAATCGATCCAACCGTTTTGTTTAATCAAACAGTATTTTTAGTGACCGATACTGAAAAACTGTTCACACCGTATTGTTAAACTTCGAATTTTATGATATTAAACCATGTTTTTAATAACTTTCAACAATGTTTTTAAATTTTTTTATTAAAAAACCGATAATAAAAAAATCGGTTCTAGAAAATGCCACTGAAATGAAAAAAAAAACACGAAATGTTTCTCCTATTCCTCTAGTGTGTCGTCCGGTTTCTTTAAGCAGTATTTTTAATGACCAATACTATAAAAACCTGTATGCGCACTTTCAGTAAGATTTTTCTGCAAGAAAAAGTGGAGTAGATTCTACTAAATCTAAATTCAACTGAATTGAAACTTTAGATTTGAAGTGTCATCGTTAAAAAAATTACGAGCTGAACAAACTCCTCGATACCGATTTCCCCAGGTGGCTAAATATTGTTCATTATTTTTTTGTAATTTTCGGTTTGTGGACGATATTATTGTGGCCAATAATGCCACCACCAAATAAATAAATGAACACAACGTTCACACGTGTATATGCTGGAGAATTAACCTCCTAATTTCAGCTTTGACATTAGGAATTTCGAGAGAGAAATTGTCTGTGTTGATGAGACTATGTGGCAATGGCGAGTCGTCAGTTCTTATTTTTACAAAAAATATTTTAAATAGAGTTGGATATCTTTTTCTAATAGATAACAGGATCTCTCCATGACTTCGAGAAACACATGGAAGCAGACTCAATCGAAACTGGTGGATTCAGGACGACAGTGCTGCTGTTCACAGAGCTGTTGCATGCTGTGCACAGGAGAAAACAAAAGTGCACAAACAAGTTTTCAGTATCGGTCATTAAAATTACTGCTTATTGAGAACAGTTGATAATTCATCTAAAATTTGTACAAAGATTGAACAGATGGGGAGAAATAAATTGGGTTTTTCCAATTTTATTTAATAAGTCTAATAGTTTTTGAATTACAGTCCTTGAAATTTGGGTACCGTTTTTATTGAGACACCCTGAAATTGAGTTGATTTTCAAAGTCAAATTGCGTTGCTTTTCACCGGAAAAACAGTGATTTATCTCGCCACATTATTATAACAATATTAGGTAAATTCATAGATAACGACAGCCCTGTCATTATCTAGGAAGCTGGTAATCTACCAGCTTCCTAGTATATGAGAGTGCAATCTACTAGCTTCCTAGTTAATGAAAGTGCTATCTTCTACCTTCCTAGTTAACGAAAACTTTCTATACGTTGCCGTATCCAAGTTACGACACGATGCTGTATCTTTCTAAATTTAACTCAAAAAGTCTCTATGCAATTTTTCTACAAAATGACTGCCCCAACCTGTGAAGATTGCTGCCATTCGATTCTCTAATAACAGTTGTAAGTTGCTGTACAAAAATTACAATGATGTAAGGATGTGAAGATTTCGTAAGAATGTTTTTAGAAACGATAAATAATTATTAATTTTAATACAAGAAATTGATCGATTAATATTTTCAAGTTACATATTATTTACATGGTTTTACTAATTATTTCTAAAATAATGATAAAACATAATAGTTAGATTTTAACAGGAAAAATGTATAAAGTTTCTAAAGAAGAATAGAAGGCTGTTGTTAACTAGGCAGTTAATTGGTATAGTAAGATGTCATTAACTAGGAAGCTTGTATATTACCAGCTTCCTAGATAATGACAGGGCTGTTATTATCTAGGAGTTTTTCTAATATTTTATCAATATACTATAAAATAAATCAATTTCGCTACTGTGCTATACATAGTGTCACAATTGTGAAATCAGCTTTTCTACTCCAATATGTGGTCACATTTCCCTTTGCAATTCACAGCAAAGGATATAGTTCTGTCCCTTATTCCACTTCAGTTTGTTCTCAGAGGAACACCCGAGACACTTCATTGCTAGACTTCATTCGTCACTCTCTTATTACATGTAAGAATATCTCGGACAGATTTATGAGAATTCTGAAATATGATAAAAATGGCAAAATCTGAGACCTGTCAACGAAGAATTTATGAATACCTCTTTTTACAATGCTATAAAAAATATTTTCTTCCAATGATTTACTTGAAATAACTTAAAATGTAGTATAAAAAATATAAATATATTTTATTTAATAATATAAAAAGCTCCACATTAAATAGAATTCTCTACCAATTGATAAAAAGTTCCTATTAGCAATGGAGATTAAATTAGCATTACTTTTCAATAACATATTGTGTGATGGAAGTTTTGATAATGCATTTGTATGGTTACTTATTTTTATATCCTGTAACGATGAGATGGTTATCAATATAAAATAAAATCAGTTGGTTGATTCATTAATTTAGAAGACATCAGAACTTCCGAGGTTTGCTTGCTCTATTGCAAACAACAAAATAAATATAATACAAAAACTATGGAGAAGAAGTCAGTCGGGAAAATGTTATTTGTAAGAAATTTATATCCACAAAAAAAAAAAAAGTTTAGTAATGCATATGTCACTTGTACTGATAACAGTACCTACGGGAGGAAGAGGAAAATGAAGAGGTGATAATAACTAACATACACAACGAGACAACTTTTCCAAAATGTTAAGATATTTCATTTTAACGATATCACTTACATGATATTCTTAAAAATCCCTCTCTCTCTCTACTCATATTCACATACTCTCTCTACTCATATTCACATACTCTCTCTACTCATATTCACAGACTCTCTCTACTCATATTCACAGACTCTCTCTACTCATATCCACAGACTCTCTCTACTCATATCCACAGATTCTCTCTAGTCATATCCACAGACTCTCTCTAGTCATATCTACAAACTCTCTCTATTCATATCCACAGACTCTCTCTAGTCATATCCACAGACTCTCTCTAGTCATATCCACAGACTCTCTCTGGTCATATCCACAGTCTCTCTGCTCATATCCACATACTCTCTACTCATATTCACAGACTCTCTCTACTCATGTCAACATACTCTCTCTCCAGGACATACGCGTGCCAAGGAAAAGGGTTGGTGGTTACATGAAGGTTCGACCAAAAAGGGTCCCACAACGAGATTGACAGAGATATATGGAGGAGGAAACGACTCTACATCTCACCCAAGATTCACCTTTCACCGGAAACTGAGAGACTTCTCACAGATTCACGGAGAATGGTCAAAGAATGGTACGGCAAGTTAAAATAGCGGTGGAACACAAGGTTGCATTGACCTGTCATGGCAACCCTAACGAGTTCTTCGCTTATGGTAATATCAAAAAGCCCTCCAGAAGCTCCATCGGACAAATCAGACAAGGAAATGAGTGTTGGCAACTTCGGATGCCTACATCGTCGCCAGGGAGGATGCGCTTGGCACAACTAACCCTGTAGATTACTATGAGGGACGAATGCCACTAACTGAGATTATTTGTACTGTTGAGGAGGTTGTGGACAAACTTGGCAAGCTGGACCCTGACAAGGCAGCTGGTCCTAACGGATTCTTACCGACTGTGATGAAGAACGTGAAAGATGGTTTGGCGGCACAACTGCAACAGATCTTCAATGTTTCTTTCGAGTCAGGCGTGGTGGCCGACGATATGAGGATCGCTGATGTGACCTCAATTTTTAAGACAGGTGAGACCACCGACTGCAGTAACTAAAGGCCGATTAGTTTGACGTCGGTTCCTGGAAAGCTGCTTGAATACATCATCAAGGATAGAAATGGGACTCCCCTGGAAGAACACCAGCTTATAGAAAAGAGTCAGCATGGCTTTCTTCGCGGGAAGTCATGTTTGACAAACTTACTAGAGTTCTTCTAATACGTTCTTCATGAGCATGACAAATCCAAAGCTGTTGACATCGTCTATCTTGATTTCAAGAAGTCCTTTTAACAGGTACCTCACAAGAGGCTGATAGCGAAAATAGCAGCTGTTGGTTTGGGTGGTCGAGACCTACAATGGATCAGGTCATGGCTAAATAACAGGCGAGGAAGAGTGGTGGTCAATGGTGTGGCCTCTGTGTGGAGCTCCATAACCAACGGGGTTTCCCAGGGTTCAATCATTGGTCCTCTGTTCTTTATTATTTACATAAATGACCTTGACGTAGGACTCGTCATTAGGGTACCCAAGTTTGTTGGCATCAACACTGTAAGTCCAGTGGCCATCAGACAACTCCAACGTGATCTTTTCAAGTTCGGAGAATGGTCGGAATCGTGGCAGATGCCATTAATTGTGAACAATCCTAGTGTACATCCAGAGTCAATTCCAATAAAGAAACAGAGAGACAATCCTCACCCTGTACAACTCTCTGGTAATACCTCTTTTGGAGTTTGCGGTCCAGTTCTGGTCACTGACGTTGCGAGCAGATGTCCAGCGGTTGGAACGGGTGCAAGCGAGGGCGACTAAACTTGTACGTGAAATCCGATCCAAGGGATACGCACGTCGGTTAGAAGACCTGGGCCTCTTCACACTTGAGCAGCGACGTTTGAGGGGTCAACTCATTGAGACTTTTAAGATTATTCGAGGGATAAGTCGAGTTGATCCCGAAGACTACTTTTCGCTGTGTATGAACCCCACCCACAACCACGGGTGGAAGGTGGTTCCACCTAGGTTCACCACTGATCAGCTGAAGAACTTCATACTGGTAAAGATCTGTAATATGCGGAGCAGACTGCCAGAAAATGTGGTCAGCAACCTGACTGTTGACACATTCAAAAGGCGACTTGATAGGATGGATACTCAGTGAGCTGGCTTACTGAGCTGTCGATCGCCTCCCTGACTTGACTTCGGAGTTAAGATGAGAGTCTTAGCTGTCTTAGTCTGATAGCACTCTTATTTCAACTCCAACCAACTAAGAGAAAACCTGGCGCCTTTCCGCGGCGAGAGAGATCAGATCACACCCTGCGTCCTGTCACAGTCTCGGGGACTGCCTACGGGAGACCCTGTGAAGGGGGCACTGATTGGCGGGTTTGACTGACCAAGTCTAGGATAAATCTTGGAGCTAATGATTGTACCCAAACTGTACTCCTACGCCTGGTGGAGGTTCTTCCTTTGTCAGGTTTGGGAGTACGGTTTGGAGTGCATAGTCTCCAAGTGGGGAGTTATTGAGAGAGATTCACCTTGCTCCGTTGTTAACACAACGTCGAGCACACAGTTGGCTGTGCATAGGGTCATCCTTGGATGGGCATATTGTGCCTTTTGATGGTCCCTTTATCCTTGTGACTCCTTGTGACTCTCTACTCCTATTCACCACAGACTCTCTCTACTCTTATTCACCACAAACTCTCTAATCTTATTCACCACAGACTCTCTTTCTACTCTTATTCACCACAGACTCTCTCTCTATTCTTATTCACCAGAGACTCTCTCTACTCTTATTCACCACAGACTCTCTACTCTTATTCACCACAGACTCTCTTTCTACTCTTATTCACCACAGACTCTCTCTACTCTTATTCACCACAGACTCTCTCTACTCTTATTCACCACAGACTCTCTCCCTATTCTTATTCACCTCAGACTCTCTAATCTTATTCACCACAGACTCTCTCTACTCTTATTCACCACAGACTCTCTCTCTCTCTACTCTTATTCACCACAGACTCTCTACTCTAATTCACCACAGACTCTCTACTCTTATTCACCACAGACTCTCTCTACTCTTACTCACCACAGACTCTCTACTCTTATTCACCACAGACTCTCTCTCGTCATATTCGCAGACCACTATCTGTCGTGTAATGGTGTCCTCTAATGGCAATAATTAAGTTACCTGAGAAGTAACGTTAAGTGAAGTAATTAATTGAATTTCATAACAGTCTAAACTCGTAATATATAAAGACAGAAAAGTACGAAGAAAAATAGAAATAGATGTAAATTATTGGTATACAATTCTATTAATTCGAGAAAATAATTCAGTTGCAAATACTTTATCAAATATTATTAACGTGTCCCTATAGTATATTATACGTTATATCAAAGTAGGCAGAATAAATCTTGTCTGCAATGATACAATAACAGTTGGAATATATCTAATCTTTCTAACATTTTACTCTTTACATTGTGTTTATATTTTTGTAGCACCTCCATCACTCCCTCTCTCGGCAATTATTGGAACCATTAGTGTCCATCATATTTGAAAAGAAAAACCATTAGTATTCCATGCAGAGAAAACTCAGTCCAATATTTTGCCGTGGATATTTCTTTATTCTATTGATATCTCCAGCCGTTCGGAAGACAGTTTGTTGTCGCGGTTAGTTTTGAATCGCATCAGAAAAGGATAAAGGTAGCAACTCGAGTAGAAAGGATTCTTTTAGAGCAATAACAATCGCTAGGAAATTGGTAGTAAACTTTTGAAGATATTATGGTTATATTTTTCTAGTGGATAAACCTAATACCACTGAAAATGATAGACACAAAAGGAGATTTTCAAATTTTTAGTTTTCGTTTGTTATGATCAAAGTTTGAGTCTTTGGGTAATTGATATTAAATTGGTCTGTTTACGGATTTCATAAATCATGAAAAGTGAATATAAATATCAAAATACCTTATATTTTTTCTATATGTTTTGTCTGTGACTGATGGTGCTTAGGTATAATATTTCACAGCAATCTTGTGACAACAATATTTAGTAATTCAGTCAATATTCATACGTACGAATTTAACTTTAAAATGACACAAATTAATTCCCTCTATCCCTAATAACTTCTCGAAGTGACATTTTTGAGAAAAGCAAATGGCGGCCGAAGTCATCCTCTGGAAAATTGAAATTACCTTCAGCCGAAAAATGTAACATTTCTTGAACATGGCGCTACCAAATGAATCTTTTTATTAAGAGGCTGTTTTTGAGGAGCTAATATTACTACTCAGGTTGGAAAGTCTGATTATTATTGATGTAAAGATGAACATGACATGTATGGTCAACTTGAACACAACATTAAATTGAAAATATTTGAAGAATGTAGGTATCATTTGGTAGAAAGAATATTGATATTAGACAAATATATTGTTTTAAAGCAAACTGACCACTTAATGATACACCATATTCTATTCGTCACTCTTGTGTTTATACCTACTTTCCTCTGATATTGTATATGACTTATAACACCTCAAAAATTCTAGAGGGAACTGTTTTTGGTGCATCTATTTGTAATAAATTTAATACAGTAGCATGACTTTATTTCTTGAAATCGCATTATGAAAATAGAAGATCTTACAATAATGAAATGACAAATATCAAGGATTATTAATGCACTCTTTATCAAGATTCGAAGATTGAATTCCCAGCTGAGTAGGTACTAGGTAGTATACGATAGGGAATAAAACCTAGACTCTATCTACCTAATTTTTTAAATTAAAATATTTTAACAGTAAACACATGTTATTCCCAAGTAATTAACAGAACCTGTAATATATAATTAAAGTTTATACGCATCCTTATATGGTAACGGAAATAAAATGAATAAATTAATGAAATTGCAAATTTGAACTATAAAAGAATATTGGAGAATGTTATATATAATCACATTTAATATTGAATATTAATATTAATTTTCTTCCAAATAAAATGATGTTTTCAATTAGTGGTAATAACATTAGTCATGACAACTATTAAAATCAATATAGACTCAATAATTTGATGATGATAGAATGCCAATGTTCTTAATTAGATATCTGTTGGGAAGGACGATTAATTATAGTCCATATCAATGTGTATAAAACCAATGAAAAGTAAATCTCTCATAGATTTTATTGCAGCACTTGGGACCTAATTTAGGTCACATTATAACGCTTCATTAATAATTATAAGGCGAATAGTTATACTCAAAAACAGAAAATGGCACATATTGTTGATGTATTAATTACATACTTATAAAGTAAGTATATCAGTTGACTGATTATGCATCTTACACGATGTATTACGTATATTTTTAGAGTATCGAATTTCTGTTTGCTGGGCGCATTTGAAATTAATGAAAATAATGCAAATATAATTATACGATGGATACGCGTTGTTATTTACTGACCTCTGCTTTGTGAGAACAGTTTTCCAGCTATGATTTATTGCAAACTTTTCTAAATGAATTATCTAATTTTACTTTGTCGATTTGTTCAAGGAGATTTCTGTTATTATTAATTTAATTGTTGTTTCATTTTCAAATGCACCAAGGAAACAGAAAATTCGTTTTATCATTATATTATTATTAATTAATTTTCATATGCGCCTAAGAAACAGAAACTTTTCTAAATGCATTATTTAATATAACAAATCTGTATTTTTTCTAACTAAATAATTAATTTTTTAAAGTCAGTAACAATAATACTATTATATTTTATTTACATTATTTTCAAATGCGCCCAGCAAACAGAAAAGATCCCAGAAGGTATTTATTTTACGATAATTAAACTATAATGATAATAATGTAAAAAGACCGATAAAATATGTTGCAATTTCAGTTTGATGATACGCATGACTTTATTTAAATAAAAAACTATTGTCTAGATAGTTCATAATAGATGGTTACTGATGAGTATTGCTCAAAAATTTATATAAATAAACATAATATTGATATATTAAAACACTACCATGAGTATAGTGTTTCGAAATCATTTACGTGAAATCTGTTTTTAATTCAATTTCAACTCTAGTAAACAAGAATTCCCCCAACGATTACTGTTCAAACAAATCCTCTAACAGAAGAACAGCTTGAACATACGAGGGAAATGAAGAGCTATGCATTGCTACGAGATCTGTAGCAGTTATAGCATTGCATTGCTACCTGATATGTAACAGTTATAGTTATGCATTGCTACCTGATCTGTAGCAGTTATAGTTATGCATTGCTACCTGATATGTAGCAGTTATAGTTATGCATTGCTACCTGATCTGTAGCAGTTATAGTTATGCATTGCTATCTGATCTGTAACAGTTATAGTTATGCTTGCTACCTGATCTGTAACAGTTATAGTTATGCTTGCTACCTGATCTGTAGCAGTTATAGTTATGCTTGCTACCTGATCTGTAGCAGTTATAGTTATGCTTGCTACCTGATCTGTAGCAGTTATAGTTATGCATTGCTACCTGATCTGTAGCAGTTATAGTTATGCTTGCTACCTGATCTGTAGCAGTTATAGTTATGCATTGCTACCTGATCTGTAGCAGTTATAGTTATGCATTGCTACCTGATCTGTAGCAGTTATAGTTATGCATTGCTACCTGATCTGTAGCAGTTATAGTTATGCATTGCTACCTGATCTGTAGCAGTTATAGTTATGCATTGCTACCTGATCTGTAGCAGTTATAGTTATGCTTGCTACCTGATCTGTAGCAGTTATAGTTATGCATTGCTACCTGATCTGTAGCAGTTATAGTTATGCTTGTTACCTGATCTGTAGCAGTTATAGTTATGCATTGCTACCTGATCTGTAGTAGTTATAGTTATGCTTGCTACCTGATCTGTAGCAGTTATAGTTATGCATTGCTACCTGATCTGTAGCAGTTATAGTTATGCTTGCTACCTGATCTGTAGCAGTTATAGTTATGCATTGCTACCTGATCTGTAGCAGTTATAGTTATGCTTGTTACCTGATCTGTAGCAGTTATAGTTATGCATTGCTACCTGATCTGTAGCAGTTATAGTTATGCTTGCTACCTGATCTGTAGCAGTTATAGTTATGCATTGCTACCTGATCAGTAGCAGTTATAGTTATGTATTGCTACCTGATATGTAGCAGTTATAGTTATGCATTGCTACCTGATCTGTAGCAGTTATAGTTATGCTTGCTACCTGATCTGTAGCAGTTATAGTTATGCATTGCTACCTGATCTGTAGCAGTTATAGTTATGCATTGCTACCTGATCTGTAGCAGTTATAGTTATGCATTGCTACCTGATCTGTAGCAGTTATAGTTATGCTTGCTACCTGATCTGTAGCAGTTATAGTTATGCTTGTTACCTGATCTGTAGCAGTTATAGTTATGCTTGCTACCTGATATGTAGCAGTTATAGTTATGCATTGCTACCTGATCTGTAGCAGTTATAGTTATGCATTGCTACCTGATCTGTAGCAGTTATAGTTATGTTAGTAATAGTTGGAAAAAGAAATCACATATTCTTAATATTTTTTAGCACATCCCAACTATACTCAAATAAAATCATAATTTAACTTTGATGAAAGAAAGATATAAAACAATTTATGTAGCAGCTAGGAAGTTTAAAATGTACTTACTCTTGTAAAGTAATGAATGATGAAACTTGCAAGTATCAGTCATAAATGGAAATGACTCAAAGAACAGAGTCAATGCTGTCCCTTACCTTCACTACTACTCCATCGCAAGGGAGAAGAGCCTCGGATGTCACACATCCGTGGCATTGTGTGGCCCTAATGGAGACACGCATCACTCAGGAAGTTAACAACTGTTTGTGGATGGGTCAAAACGGTGCTCCAATGAGTCTATATTGTGTGTTGTCCTGTGTAGTTTTAGGGATTGTCATTGAGTGCAGATACAGGACACAGACCTCTTATCGGTGTGACAAGATGCACACCGCCCAGAGTCTGGTCTCTCATTCATTTTTCGTAATTAAGGAAGGACGATGGCCTCATCTCAGATGAGACAGGTTGACCATATTCCGCCGGGAAATGTGACATTCACTCGTAACTGTGTAGAGTTACAGACAGTGTCGACAAATGCATAAAGTCTATGCTTATTGTACAGTAATTCATAATATAATTATCTCATAAACGGTAAACGTGTGATATGAAAGTAATTTAAATTGAATTTTATAAATGCATGTAAAAGGACTACATGAATATAATAATTATATTGATTCAAATAACTGAGCAATAATATTAATTATATTCTTGAACCTACACTACCAAACCAAAATTTGATCATCAAACAACTGAATATTCTTTGCAAACAAATAAACTAATGACAAGCATAGAAAATGTTGACACTGATTGAATAATTTATTTTTTAATTTTGTAACTTCTGAAAACGAATCATCATATAGCGTGAAAATTTCATTGAGAAATTAGCTTATAAAGTTTGGAATGCGTTCAGTAAATCACTTTTTAGATATACTGATGAACAGATTCCCCATACACATAGCCTTTTCTACGCCACACAGCATACCGTTCTAGCAACATTTTAGCAGTCGTAACTCATTTGGGCCGTTTTTAAAACGTATTCTCTTTTTCGCCAGCATGAGTGAACTGTTCTATTACATAGGTCATAATATAAATTATCATTTCAATTAGAATGAAAATATTTTGCTGCATCAAGTTATGATGCTAGAAGATATCTTCATTCATACGCTATACTAACGTAAAATTAAATGAAACATTTAGTAGAGATAAAATGTAGGTTAAAAGAATTAACTTAGTTATTCTGTTGAAATTTGATGTAAAATACTTCAAACTGCTTACGAACAGTTTGAACACATTTCTCGTGAATTTCTTCCCTTCAATACTCCCTAAAAATGTAAAAAGTAGGTAAAATATCCACGGTAACATAGAACTGGTGCATTTCCTTCTCCTCATCGATGCATCAAAGCGAGAGAAAGAATGCATGTGCATATTCTAGCAATGCACACATGTGATGAATATGGTAATGCAGTGAAAAACTTTGTGGAGAGGATCTGCAAAATCCAATTTGAACCTCCTTCAGATTGAGCCACGCTATGCATTTATACATGAGACATCACATACGCCTCTTTTGTCTCGCAGAAGAACAAAGTTTAGCTATAGTTCATTCAATATAGCTAATTAGTAATTACTATAGAATATAAAGATTTGAAGAAATATATGTTTGCAAAACATGTACACTTCTAATAAATTGGAAAATGTAAACTCAAAAAAAAAACAGTAACTAACAAATTACCAGGAAATCAATAACTAAATAATAAACCAATGTGGTCTGATTCATAACAAATTGTATTTGCCAATTATGTGGTGACATCACTTTACCATGAATGTAGAAACTATTTCGATTATATATATTTAGACATCTTTATTACTTTCATCACTTTGGTTCCAATAAAATAACGATAATTTTGTGGTTTGGTAGTTTGAAGAGACTCTATTCTGTTGAATGATTTTCTTACAAATTATGCAATGCTATGATTCAATTATTGTCTAACTTATTAAATATAGACTATAAATTGCAGATGATAAGAGATTGTAAAACAAGAGTCATCGATAAATATCAAAAATATATATTGGATAGGTGCTCTATAATGCCTACAGCATTGATGTTATCTATAAGTGATTATCATTAGATCAGAACACCCATCAACCACTTAACTAAGTACCTGGTAATCTATAGCACTAATTAAAGCTGTAGTACATGAGTAATGAGAGACATAACCAATCGTCTCTCCTTCTCTCACATACATCATGCAATTGTATTAATGAATGAACTCCATTAGACATCACATATGAAGTAATTATCTATTCAAGACTAGCTTTGAGAGTAGTGATAGCAATAGGATGGTTAAGGCAGTCAATTAATAATAAGATTCCTAATTATTATCAACTGCATAACACCAACTTACAGATGAACTTCCTTATTGGATAATTAGTGAAGTGAAGAAGATTGAAAATACCTAAATGACCCTATAACCTTTGCATATTTTGACTGAAACCTGCAATCAAACTTATTCGGTAACTTTAACGATAGACAAATTTATAGAGCTATCATCCAATAGTTCTATAAATCTCACCTTTTGTCAAGTTACTGCTCATCTTATTTGTTAACAAATCTGTTCCAAAGCCCCCCCCAAAAAAAATCTCATAACCAGTAGTTCTTCGATATTTCATTTAAATAATAGGCATGTTGCATAGAAAGGGTACAATGGACCAATGTTATGATGCGAGTCTATTAGTTAATGTTGTAAGAATGGAAAACGTTGCCCATAAAGAAATTGGTTGCGCCGCAGTCTAAATTGAATTGCAATGAATGAATGGGTCTTTCATTCCAGAATAACAACAAAATGGCAACAAATAGAAATCTCTTGCAACACCAATAACGGTAACATGATTTATTAACAGTGACCCAAAAGCCACCACTTTCAACGCGAAAAATAACTCCGTCAACTAACGAGATTTTTGTTGAGAGAAAGAAGAAATATTGGTTAGAAAATAGCTGCGGTGCATTGGAGGGAGGAGTTATAAAGAGAATTGAAAGACTGGATATACAAAGCAAACCCTCGGAAAGAAACATTTTGTCATTTGAGAATATTAGCCATAAATAGCCACTAAAGTTTTCACATTCAATATCTCGTAGACAAGAATGTTACTGAATTCAAGTGCGATAATTTTGTTTTAACTGCAATGGATGATGTGTGAATACAATAAATATTGATAAAGATCAATAAAATACTCGACACAAATTTCAGATAGTGAGTAGGTATACGAAGCTCCTATATTTTGTAGGTATATTCTTTATTACAAATTTCCATCCTGCGAAATCAATCATATGCAGTGAAACATGCGATGATCTTCATAAAATAACTTTGAATTATCCAGAAACTTTAAATAATTCAAAAAATGATACAGACAAATTGATTGATGTTTGCAAATAACTAAAACTGTAGGTTTATATCTGTACTAACCATTTCAGAGGGACATCATAATGGCATCATGAAATATTAATGACATGGCAACATACTAATGTAGCTACATACATCATAACATGGACTATTAATGATGTCGAAACCTCATTTGCATTATCAGAATTAGTTAAATGAGGACTTCCATTATAAAGCTAATGTAATCCTCAGACTATATCCTCAACAGCTTCCTATTAGATCTAAGTTACTTGAATCCCATGCATATTTCTATTAATAGAAAAAGGTTAACAAATAATTATATAATATTTTCTTCGCATAAGTAAATAATTTTCATCATAAGTAATGGTGCAATGGGATGGTATTCTCTAATAATATGAAGGTATATGAAATTTAAGGAAGATAATACATATTAGTGGTCAGATTCTAGATTCAGAGGAAAGAGAAAAATTAGAGCTTTGAAGTCCATTAGTACGAAACACACAACTTGTGAACTGATATGAGGGGATGAAGTGGAAGAGAACACACAACTTGTGAACTGATATGAGGGGATGAAGTGGAAGAGAACACACAACTTGTGAACTGATATGAGGGGATGAAGTGGAAGAGAACACAAAACTTGTGAACTGATATGAGGGGATGAAGTGGAAGAGAACACACAACTTGTGAACTGATATGAGGGGATGAAGTGGAAGAGAACACACAACTTGTGAACTGATATGAGGGGATGAAGTGGAAGAGAACATACTACTTGTGAACTGATATGAGGGGATGAAGTGGAAGAGAACACACAACTTGTGAACTGATATGAGGGGATGAAGTGGAAGAGAAAACACAACTTGTGAACTGATATGAGAGGATGAAGTGGAAGAGAACACACAACTTGTGAACTGTATGAGGGGATGAAGTGGAAGAGAACACACAACTTGTGAACTGATATGAGGGGATGAAGTGGAAGAGAACACACAACTTGTGAACTGATATGAGGGGATGAAGTGGAAGAGAACACACAACTTGTGAACTGATATGAGGGGATGAAGTGGAAGAGAACACACAACTTGTGAACTGATATGAGGGGATGAAGTGGAAGAGAACACACAACTTGTGAACTGATATGAAGGATGATAGTCATACCTATTTGATATTTTTTGACCTTTATGGCAATAATAATTTTTTTAATATGAAACGCGATTATTTCACTTGAACAGAATATCGAAAACATCAGATATTTTTTCAAGTTGTTTCAAATTTATTTATTATAATTATTGTTCTTTATCTTTTTAAAAATTAAACCATAATCGGTGATCGAAATATTTAATGACAAGGCTTGAGAACGGAAACATTAAAAAATATAGAAGCCCAAAGATAATATAATTCATGATCCTCTATAGTCTATACAGTTACTCTATAGTCTATACTCCATAGTCTCAAGTATCTGAAAGTACTAGCGTATCATATAGTTATCTTTACAGTTCTGACTGTTGCAGTAATTAGTTAAGAATTTTCTAGATTTGACTCATAATACATCACCGCCATTGGAGGGATGTAAAAACTACTCACCACTCTAAGATTAATTTCGTGACAGAGTGTCTGTTAGGCAGTAGACCTCAGCAGTCAAGATGCGCCATTACTCTCACCAGACCAGCTCCTGCTACTTAATTCGGTCACAGTTCTCCAGAATCGTAACAATTTAATTGACAGTAGTGTAGTGTATTGATCTGATTGTTGTTATGTGGACAACTTCATATAACAATTAGAAAGAATAATGAACTTAATATCAAGAGCCACATCATTAATAATGACGAAAGAATTAAAATGATCTTATAGAGCAGTGACGTGGCTCCATATATGTTTGTATATAGGGGGTTGTTTATTTTCAGTTCCAACAAAATTTGACAGATTGCACAGAAACTCAAAATATACTCTTTTTCAAGTAAAACAAAAATTTCAAAATATGCTTCGTTATCGAGACATTGACACTCTAATTCTAGGGTATTTTTTGATATATATAGGGAATTTCACATAAAACAAACATTGTTTGTCGAAAAACTAATGAATTAAAACTGCTTAGTAATCAATATAATAAATTTAAAGTTTTAAGCGGACACCTATCTAGATGTTCAGAAATACTCACGTTCATAATAGATAGTTATTAGTGGAAAATCTAACATAACAGACAATTATGGTACATTTAATAACATTATATAGGTACTAATGTCAGTTATCTTCAATTTTCCACTAATAACCATCTGTTATAAAAATAAGTATTTGTGGATATCTAGGTATAAGAGTTCTTTTAAAACTATAAAAAATTATTGGTACCACAAGATCATTATATGTAGAGTGACGGTGAAATTATTATTATTATTAAACCATTGATAAATTGATGATTAACTCACTTCTGTATCCTGGAAATGATTGCAAGGTAATCAAAATTGAATGATTAAAATTCATTACCAATAGATATTTGTTAGTAATCAGTGTTATTTGAGCCAAGCGTAAGACTCCCGTAATTACAATTTAATCACTCAATATTGAGACATGTTGTCTGCAGCCTCTTGCAATCCCTCCTTGTGATCGGAACTAAACCTGTAATTAAGTTAATTAGATTCAGGAGATTGATGCAATTTAAAAAACTTCAGAAGTTCTTAGGGTACACTGATAACATATTGCACTGATGGACCAGTGTTAGTAAACGTTGGCTAAGTAAAGGCACGTTCGGGAAATGGCACGCCAGTGCGATTAAACACTAGGCCAATGTAAGGTAATCGACACTGGAATTACGGTTGATGACCAGCGTTGTGCCAATGTAATGAAATCGACATTTGGCCAACGATTGTCAAACAGCACTGGCCAAATGAAGGAAAACATTGGTTAACCAATCCAGTGATTTTTGATTATACTGGCTAGTTCTATTTGACAGTTGTTGCCAGAATATCAGAGAGGTTAGGTGTAAACGATCTCTTCCAATTTTAATCACACCAAATAGCCAATCACACCTCAATTGAGTATATATTTGAAATTGTAGCCGTTTCTGGCAATTTGGTATAAATGGGCATGTTATCCCTTCAATTTTTATTTTAACACTTTATTTATTTCATTCATAAAAATAAGCCTGGGCGTTACTAAATTCATATATCTAGTTTAAAAAGGTATTTTTCTGATTGAAATAGTTATTCAGATTGTAAATTAAACTTTCTATTCAATTTGAATTAAAATATTATTATTTAGTTAACCCGAATCAGACTAACAAAATTAAGGTCTCTAAAGACTGAGTGCGTAGGATTCGCTACACATTTGATATTCAGGAAACCAGTGGCTTTAATCATATGATTTTTTGTCAGTTCGATGATTTTATCATATAAATGTACGTACTGTGCAAAATTTTATATACCCACGATTGATAGGTACAAAGTTAGTACATTGAATGTATTCTGTAAGAACTGTGTACGTTACACTGGCAGTGGGGGTGCCATATCTAGAGGTGGTGTGTACGAGAGCCGTGTGCCAAGTCACTGTTATTCAAAGGACAATTAATTGCAAATAATAACTATAAATTAGTGAATATAATTAATTGTGATAATATAATAAATGAAAAACATTGAAATACTAATCATTCAATTATTTTCGGTTCAAGTTGATTGCTTGGTGCGTAGCGACATCTGGCAACTATGTGTAGGCATGTGCGTCGATATCTTGCGAGAGAGCAAATTATAAAATTACAGTATATTCATCTTTGGCATAATGTTCTTGTAGCCATATGAGAAAAATATAGAGTATGACCATTTACAAATATATCTAATGAGAAAAAAAATGTAATCGCTATTATAAAGTCTTGTCGAGCTCAAACTCCTCAATCAGTTTTTTAAGGGTTATATTAGCGTAGGAAAAATAATATAAATTTGAGTTTGAATACATATGTAACAGTTCCATATTGTTTCCCCTGATTTGATACATAAGATGTATTTATAGGACAGTTACTACATTGTGAGGTAACGGTTGACTTCACGTGTTCTGTATAGCGTAATCTAATACACATTTAATACAAAAATAGCACTGACCGTAGACTGGCATGAAATCGGCAACAATATGTGTTAATAACAGCTTTACAATTCATTAATAAGATGTTTATAAGTTATTAATGTGACATTTATAAGTCATTTGTCAGAACTGGTTCAGTGAGTTAACAAAACGTCGGATTTGCTCTGGTCCATTGCAAAACTAGCACTACATCGTCAACGTTAAGTATTGCCGGCACCAATAAGTCGTTTATACATTGTTATACTGTTCTGGGATGGTGGACATCCGTGAGGTTGGCCAACGTCGTGCCTTTGCTGACCCAATACACCGAGACCGGTATGACAGCATTGGCCAGAATTTCGTTCTAAAATGGGCCAACGTTGGCCAAGACTCTAATGTTTACTGGGTAGCCATTGCTCTCAGAATGGATGCCAGAGCTTGTGAAGATTATCATTGCCGCTGTGGTGTCATCATAAAGATTACCAATGCATGGCCGGTGTGTTATGCTTTCGTGAGATGCGTGCAATACATATCTAAGGCAGAGACGTATATAGATAGCTATGGTGTAGCGTTATTTCTTCAGTTTCAAGTGTGCTACGATAACGGGAGAGTTTAAGTAGCTCCTGACCATGTTACTGTGATAAAATTTGTGGTAATAATGTCGTGCACATTGTCTCAATATAGTGTGGGTTTAAAATTTAGATTGTGGTATTTATTTGTAGCACTTTATCTAACTGACTGTAGCCTCTCAATGACTCAAGCTACCGAACAGGAACGGAAATTCTTTAACCCTAGTAACCGAGCTACTGGTTACTGTATGCAACGTAGATATTTTTATTCCCGAACTCAAGAATCTAAGTGTTTGTGTTTTATGATATACATATGTAATAAATTTTATAATTATTCCCATTTTAGATATGAATGAATCAAATTGTTATACTTGTTTAATTCTTTGGTTGATATTTTTGCAACTTAATTTATATAAATATTAGATGTGAGATTTTATTTGATTTACATATCAATATTTGTGTTGCCTAGCTAGGGTAGGTTATGAGTTACCAAGAGGTTCCACTTAAAGGGCAGTACACACGTAGGGTTTTTTAAGTCTTTCCACCAGGCTTTTTGCTAAGCTCCTCCTACTTTTTCAATGAGAATATAAGAGAAAATGATATAATTGTTATTTATTTCAGTTGGTATCCATGATACCCGCAGGTATCTTGGATACCTGCATGGAAAATGTCTGGTGGAAAGACTTATAAAACTCTGCGTGTGTACGGCCCTTTAGAAACATTGTATAATTATAATTAAACTTCTATTCAAATTACTGTATATTTATTCTTACGTTTCCGAAAATATTGAACCATTCGATAACTCTGGAACTTACCCTATAGATATATAGATAGATATGAATTAGGCATTACTTTCTAATTTAACTAGGTACAGTAACAGAAAAGTATATTTTTAATGATTCTTTCACAGTTTACTAATTCCACATTTCCAAAAATAAACCTAACTAATTGGTCTGGGTGCATGACAAAAATTTCGTAAGATATGTAAATAATAGAAAACTAGATTATGTGCACTCGGTAGAGCGCATACCTTCGCCACCGCTTTGACCCATTCTCTCCCAAAATTTAATAAATTTCTAACTGGATAAAAACAATCGTCCCACCAATTTTCATGCAATATAGTTCAATACTTTTGAGTTATAAATGGCCTTGACCTTGACCTTTGAACGGATCACTACCAAAATTCTACCAGATGGTTCCTGAACATTGACCAATTGTACCTACATACAATCAAATTTCAGACAATTTGGTTGAATACTGTTTGAGTTACAAATGGCCTTGACCTTAATCTTTGACCTTTGACCCAATTGCTCCCAAAATCTAACAAAATGGTTCCTGTATATTGACCAATCGTCCCACCAAGTTTCATACAATCTGGTTCAATATTTTTTGAGTTATAGATGACCATGACCTTTGACTGGATATGGACCAATCGCTTCACCAAATTTCAGGCAATTTGGTTGAACACTTTTCCAGTTAAGCGAATAACAAGATGATAAATAAATAAAAAACGAGGGCTAAAATATGACCTTCCCGCATTCTGCGAAGGTAATAAGGAGTTAGGAATAAATTAGAGTCAGTTGTTTTCAAAAGCAGAAATTCATTAGAGCGTTGTATTAGGCCATTAAGGAAGTTTTTTTCCAGTTTACTGATTTTTTATTTAAATTAAGATGGTTGTCATGTAGACCAACATGGAGCAACACTATCATTGAGAAAAATGAAATTATGCAGCTACAAATAAATAAAACTTAATTTCGATTTGTAATATAGTTTCAAATGGAAAGACATGTATTAATTAATTTAATGCAATATTCATTAAAATCAATGAATTATATTTAGAATCGCATTATCAATAAATATAATATCCACAATCTACTCTTTCACACATACTTGATCAATAGGTAACTCCTCCCGCTATCCTAAGCTCTAAACACACTTGATAGTGAAGGAATAACGTCAAACCCACAATCATATGTCTACGTCAGATATGGATTGAACGCATCTCAAGAAAGCACGCGTCTCATAAAAGCACAATACACTGGACTGTATTTTAGGTACAGTTCTTGCCGTCACCCTAGGCACGCGGTAATGAATGATGTGGTGAAGCTGACTTTTCAGAGAGGAGGGTTCCATTCAGTGCTTGAGCCTCCTTTGCTAAACAGGGGTGATGGTAGGCGCCCAGATACTATTACTGAATTTATTAACAAGAATAAGAAGCTTACATATTATTGAAGCATTCATATTTGAGAGAATTGCAGTTGAGAACACAGCAGCGTACGGCCGTACAACCTACTTATAATCTCGAGGTCCATAGGTAGACAACAAGGGAGTCTGCCTGGTTCCAACAACGAATGGCTCTTTAGATCCTGAGGGGAATGTCTTCATAATCCTGAAGGTATTCCTCTGAATACAAAGAGAGGTTTAAGGGCGGTTGAGTTCACCCACTTCTGGGTGTTCTCAATCCCTCCTTACGACATAACTCGTAAGTTCCTAAAGGAATTGTCTCTTCTTTAAAAATTATATTTTCCTTATTAATAATTGAAAATATAATCTTTTTAGATTGAAACAGTTTGATTTTTGGTAGTATTTAATTCAACAGCATGGATAAATTGGTGTTGTAATGTGATGTCAGTAGAGAAGTATAGTAACTTCGTTAACATTTATTAGTATTTTGGACAAGCGGTTAAAGTATATTAATTCATATGTATGCAAAATTAAATCTCGTCAAATGATCAGAGTTAAGAAATGAATATTTGTATGAATGCATAGCCATTGTTAGAACTTTTGAGGATATTCTTCAATGTATCACTCTTTTTTCATTCGCCATAGCTAGTTTTGTTTCGCATGAAAACAAATACTTTTTATTTCATTAACTAATAATTGTGCACTCGGTTATACAATACCAGCCATTGTTTACATTGACATTGAGTGAAGGGGTGGAAAATAGACTATTGTAAATTATATAGGATTAGTTAATATATCATCTGGACAAGTTAGACATCAGAGTTCTCAACTATGAAGAATATTTTGATAAGGTCGACAAAAGAGTAGTATTTACGACATTTATTTATTAAATCCTCAAAACAGTATTGATAGATGACTAAAAATAGTTTTAATTAAGTACTCCAAAAACGTATTAATTGAAAACAAATCAAAATATTATTAATGAATTACAAAAACATAGTATTAAGTATTTATTAAAAATCAATTGAAAATCTATGCAAAAAGTTGTATGAGATGCACAGATAGACTGCATAATGTTTTCTATTCACATGTTTAGTCAATCAAATATTTAAATCTGACTATTCTGGATGAAGAATATAAATGTCAATATAATTAATTGTAAAGTAATAAGTAACTACTCACAATATAACAGGAGACAAGGAGTTGACTCTCACCTGAGAACAAGAGAAAATTGATTGAATTATTATTATCTAAGAGTTTGAAAGTAGAATGATATATAAAAAGGGATGCTTTGAGGTACAAGTGTCGATCCATTGTAAGAATAATGCATCTTTCTCTTATACGTAAATTAAATTATTAATTAAAAGAAAACAATATTTTTCATTAAAAAACCTAATATCCAATTCCATGGAAGAATCTATAGACAAAAGATATTTTCCAATGAATGAGTTAACAACCTTTCCGAAACTAAAAATGATAATAATTCATTGAATTTTAATTTTGAAATATTAAAAATTTACAATAATTGTTCAAGTCACACAGACAATAATTGATTACAGTTTTATATTTTTATTGGGTGTGCCTCATTCAACAAAAGATTTAGATTTTATCGATCAATTTTTTTTGTATATTATATAATTTCTTTTAGATTCTTCTATTAAATTAAATATAAGGTTTTTAATGGAGAAGCAACGTTTTCTTATTAATTAATGAGTCAGGTATATGAAAAAAAGCATGGAAAATTCTATCAGAAAACAGTTCAATATACGAACTGTTTTTTTCATTTTTTTGTCAATGATGTCGATGAGTTGCTAAGTCAGTTTGCAGGAGGTTCTTCTCAAGTACAAATGGATGCATTCAATTAAAGCAATTGCTTCCCTACTGCCTTACGGGGAACACTTAAATTACTTTAATCCAGAGTATCCACTTCGTTTGAATATCAAACTCAACACCAAGATACTTGAAATTTATGAACACATTTCAATTGGAAAATAATCAACTGGAACCTAGCAAGAGGAACGTATAATGAATTATCACTCAAGGCAGAATGATAATTGCTAATTCCCTAATATTTTATAAATGAAGAAGATAATTTAGATTTTTTAGATTAAATAATTTTTCATAACTATACAAAGTAAGTTCATAATTTCTCATTACTTTGTGCTCTTTTTCCTAGACACATTGTAAAGTAGAAAATCAGTTATGTGGAAAAACATGAAAGATTTCTTCATTGCACTATAATGACAGAGAAAATTGAGTTTCAGTAGATATTGAAACTTGAAAATTTGTAACATAAGAAAGTCTAGATATATTCCAACGCCCATGCATTTCTTATTGAAGATTTATCGAATAGTGTCAATGTTCTTTACCTCAATTCCAATATCAATTCCTACACCAAATTGTCTTGCAGATATTCTTTCATGACATTTGAGATTGATGTATGGCACTGAAACTGAAACTATCTTGTTCGTGGTCCTTATACGCACCATATAAATGAATCTTATGATACGATATGAAATTCAAAGATCAGTTACAACTTCATGAAAAATTATTATTTGAAACCTCTAAGATAGTCACCAATTAAAAGGGTTTGATATTTGCTATTTCGAAACTTTAAATCCCTATTCGGAAATTGCATTTTTCAACTCAAAAGTCCGGAAAATAAATGCATGAGAGGCGCTAAGGGAATTCTTCCATCAGACCTGGTAACTCATCACCAATCTATCGGGAAGAGAAAAACAAAATTCTTTGAGATGAAAAGGAATGGCAAGAAGGCATCTCTTCTGACCGAAAAATGTTATTCAATAATAAAACTAAGCGAATATTAATAAAAATATACAATATATAGAATATTGTATGACGGATTTTCAATTTCTCTTTTCGAATGTATCCTAACTGATAATTTTTGTTTGTACAACATTTATTCTTCTTGAGAAAGTTATTTAAATTCAACGTTGATGGTGTTTTGTTGTTGCCAAGGAACCGAAAACCTTCATAATTGAGATTAAATAAAGTCTTTATAATGTAGATATCCCGTTGAGTATGAATCTTTTCAAACAAATGATTGCAGTATCATTTTGTTCGTTGAACTCTTTTCCATCTCATTTTTGTGAATATTATAACGATTTTATTAATGGGTGGTGAAAATGGCTTAGCGCGAAATGTCAGCAAAATTCATACATAAAATATCTATTACACAACATCATCACATTAAAACTGATTTATTTCCATTTCTTAACAGCATTCGAAAACTGTTCTTAGATATTGCCGATCTGGAGAAATGTGTTTACCTACAAAAATGAAGGCACAAATTTTAATTTTAACAAGGGTCTATCAGGTCAAACACATGGAAATAAAATCAATTATGTTCAGCAACTCCTTTTTGGACAATAAAAATAATTTTTTCGGAGACATGGATTAAATACCTCAAAATCTTCAATCAATTGAATTATTGAACATGACCTACTACGCCACACGTAAAAATGAAAGCCAGACCTTCTTGAAACAGATTTTTGACGCCGTAGAAACTTTCTCAACTGGTTTTTGCAAAAACATGTTTGTTATGTGTGAGATATTATCATGAGTGATGAAGTTGTATTTCATTGAATGAATGAGTAATTAATCAGAGCATTCATTAATTTTGTCATCAGAATAAGCATCCTAATTTTAACTTTGACGACTTTATCACTGTGGAAATTAAAACCATCACTCTGACTTTCATTTTCTAAGGGTGGCCTGAATAACCCTTGTTAAAATTTAAACTTGTGCCTTCCTTTTTGTACTTAAACACATTTCTCCATATTGTCAATAATTATTACAAGGAATAGTTATTTGAACGCTATTGAAACCTGGAAACAAAACTATTTTATTAATGGGGTTGTTGTCTAATAAATACATTCGTTATGTTTGAAATTACTTCATTGTTGTTTTGCTGACCGTTCGCACAAGGCCATTTTCACCACCCATCAATTGAATCGTTATAAAATTCACAACAATGAGTAAAACTTTATGAAAATTTGACTGTGATTGGAAAAAAGTTCAACAAATGACATGATACTTAAAAGAAATCTGTACCTTCAATAGTTGTTGAAATATATTAATTTAAAGTTGGGTACAATTTTTCCTGGGATACCCTGTATATAAACGATTCATCGAAGATTCCTTTATTTAATAAGAAATAAACAAATATAAGCAGTGTGATGTGCAATATTTTTTCCTTCATTGATGCTGAATCAGATTTATGAAAGGATTCTGACTGCTGTAAAGTCATTCAATACTCTTTTGAATTTCAAACTTTTGCAAAATATCAATCCCAAAATCAGGAACTGTTGCAATGCAGAGGATATCGGAAGAGTGAACGACTTTGAGAAGAGTTGTTCGGTCTTTTTCTTCCGATGAAAAGTGATGCAATGGAAAATTGTTCAGTAAAATCGCATAAAAGTTATACTCCAACAACATCATGCTCCAGCTTTGACAACAATAACTGTCTAAGCTTTGGTTATCTTTATATTATAATTATAATAACTATAGTATATATGTATCAATTTTATCACATTTGTGAATGATTTTCATTAAAAGCAAGTTGATGCTTGCACAAATCTTGTGGTTAATAGTGACAACAATTATTATAGGCCACTACCCTTGGAGACTAATGCATGTATTGCTATGAACGACTCTTGTTCGATATTCTCACTCCGTCAAATCTACTTTAATATATAATCACTTTAAAGATAGATGTATGAATTATTTCTTAATAGAAGCAAACCAAGAATAACTTAACCTTTCATTGCATGAAGTCTCATGAATATGAAATATACTTATGAAGTCTTATGAATATGAAATCTACTTATGAATATGAAGTCTACTTATGAAGTCTTATGAAAATAAGTAAAGTGTGTTCATTACTGAGCATCAAATTTATAGTTAAATTTTCCATATGAAATAGCTGATAATAACACGGACGTTATGTACACAGCAATTCGATATACACACTATTTTGTTATACACAGCAATTCATTATACACAGCAATTCATTATACACAGCAATTCGTTATACACAGCAATTCGTTATAGACAGCAATTCGTTATAGACAGCAATTCGTCATACACAGCAATTCGTTATACACAGCAATTCGTTATACACAGCAATTCGTCATACACAGCAATTCGTTATACATAGCAATTCGTTATACACAGCAATTCGTTATACACAGCAATTCGTTATACACAGCAATTCGTTATACACAGCAATTCGTTATACACAGCAATTCATTATACACAGCAATTCGTTATACACAGCAATTCGTTATAGACAGCAATTCGTTATAGACAGCAATTCGTCATACACAGCAATTCGTTATACACAGCAATTCGTTATACACAGCAATTCGTCATACACAGCAATTCGTTATACATAGCAATTCGTTATACACAGCAATTCGTTATACACAGCAATTCGTTATACACAGCAATTCGTTATACACAGCAATTCGTTATACACAGCAATTCGTTATACACAGCAATTCGTTATACACAGCAATTCGTTATTCACACAGCAATTCGTTATACACAGCAATTCGTTATACACAGCAATTCGTTATACACAGCAATTCGTTATACACACAGCAATTCGTTATACACAGCAATTCGTTATACACACTATTTTGTTATACACAGCAATTCATTATACACAGCAATTCGTTATACACAGCAATTCGTTATAGACAGCAATTCGTCATACACAGCAATTCGTTATACACAGCAATTCGTTATACACAGCAATTCGTCATACACAGCAATTCGTTATACACAGCAATTCGTTATACACAGCAATTCGTTATACACAGCAATTCGTTATTCACACAGCAATTCGTTATACACAGCAATTCGTTATACACAGCAATTCGTTATACACAGCAATTCGTTATACACAGCAATTCGTTATACACAGCAATTCGTTATTCACACAGCAATTCGTTATTCACACAGCAATTCGTTATACACAGCAATTCGTTATTCACACAGCAATTCGTTATACACAGCAATTCGTTATTCACACAGCAATTCGTCATACACAGCAATTCGTTATACACAGCAATTCGTTATACACAGCAATTCGTTATACACAGCAATTCGTTATACACAGCAATTCGTTATACACAGCAATTCGTTATACACAGCATTTCGTTATACACAGCAATTCGTTATTCACACAGCAATTCGTTATACACAGCAATTCGTTATACACAGCAATTCGTTATACACAGCAATTCGTTATACACTGCAATTCGTTATACACAGCAATTCGTTATACACACAGCAATTCGTTATACACAGCAATTCGTTATACACAGCAATTCGTTATACACAGCAATTCGTTATACACAGCAATTCGTTATACACAGCAGTTCGTTATACACACAGCAATTCGTTATACACACAGCAATTCGTTATACACACAGCAATTCGTTATACACACAGCAATTCGTTATACACAGTAATTCGTTATACACAGCAATTCGTTATACACAGCAATTCGTTATACACAGCAATTCGTTATACACAGCAATTCGTTATACACAGCAATTCGTTATACACAGCAATTCGTTATACACAGCAATTCGTTATACACGGCAATTCGTTATACACGGCAATCATATCACTTCTTATTACTAGTTAATTACTACACTTCATAGGGTCTGCCTCTTATTGCAGATAAAGAAGAGGTTGGTTAATGGTATGATTCTTTGTAGAGTGACTCACTTCCTGCTCAGATTATAGAGTGACTCACTTCCTCTCTGATTATAGAGTGAATCACTTCCTGCTCTGATTATAGAGTGAATCACTTCCTGCTCAGATTATAGAGTGACTCACTTCCTCTCTGATTATAGAGTGAATCACTTCCTGCTCTGATTATAGAGTGAATCACTTCCTGCTCAGATTATAGAGTGACTCACTTCCTCTCTGATTGTAGAGTGACTCACTTCCTGCTCTGATTGTAGAGTGACTCACTTCCTGCTCTGAATGAAGAGTGACTCACTTCCTGCTCAGATTATAGAGTGACTCACTTCCTCTCTGATTGTAGAGTGAATCACTTCCTGCTCTGAATGAAGAGTGACTCACTTCCTGCTCAGATTATAGAGTGACTCACTTCCTCTCTGATTGTAGAGTGACTCACTTCCTGCTCTGATTGTAGAGTGACTCACTTCCTGCTCTGAATGAAGAGTGACTCACTTCCTGCTCAGATTATAGAGTGACTCACTTCCTGCTCTGATTATAGAGTGAATCACTTCCTGCTCAGATTATAGAGTGACTCACTTCCTCTCTGATTGTAGAGTGACTCACTTCCTGCTCTGAATGAAGAGTGACTCACTTCCTGCTCAGATTATAGAGTGACTCACTTCCTCTCTGATTATAGAGTGACTCACTTCCAGCTCTGATTGTAGAGTGACTCACTTCCTGCTCTGAATGAAGAGTGACTCACTTCCTGCTCAGATTATAGAGTGACTCACTTCCTCTCTGATTGTAGAGTGAATCCCTTCCTGCTCTGAATGAAGAGTGACTCACTTCCTCCTCAGATTATAGAGTGACTCACTTCCTGCTCTGATTATCGATTGAATCACTTTCTGCTCTGATTATAGAGTGAATCACTTCCTGCTTTGATTATAGAGTGACTCACTTCCTCTCTGATTATAGAGTGACTCACTTCCTCTCTGATTATAGAGTGAATCACTTCCTGCTCTGATTATAGAGTGAATCACTTCCTGCTCTGATTATAGAGTGACTCACTTCCTCTCTGATTATAGAGTGACTCACTTCCTGCTCTGATTGTAGAGTGACTCACTTCCTGCTCTGAATGAAGAGTGACTCACTTCCTGCTCAGATTATTCATAGAGTGACTCACTTCCTGCTCTGATTATAGAGTGAATCACTTCCTGCTCTGATTATAGAGTGACTCACTTCCTGTAAGAAGTATCTTCACTTCTTATACTAAATAATTTAATGAAATTAATGTAGTAATAGTTACAGAATTCAATCGTCTGTGGATTCAAGATGATATAAATAACAGTACAAATTATTACGCTACTACACATGTATACAGTATATGATGTTCTCTTATATGAGGTGAAGAGTATTTATTAATTGTAACATCAAAATTAATTGAGACGATCATCGAATTAGTTATATTAACTATTAAAACTTAAACTGACGGTAGATACGCACTTCATATAATGAAGTTAAGGCGCAATTTTTAATACGCATTAAATAGAAGCATGTCTCGTTTTTATTACCAAATCAAGACTCAGACTTATTGAAAATGGCAATGAGAGCGAGACATGATTCGAAGTTATTATTTAACAATATTAAATTTTCTATGAGTTATAATAAAAGGAAATGGACTTTATGAATGAAACTAACATTTATTGCATATTTTTGTGATGATTGTTCAAAGTAAAGAATGAATTAAACGTATAAGAATTCAATCACAGCTTAACTCTCACTCTGGTAATTAGTTTCATACTTTTATTTCTATAATTGTGGTGCATTGAACAAATAGTAGGAAATAATTTTAGCAGTGGGGCTAGTTTCGAGTCACAATTTTGAGCAGTTAAGAAAAGATACATATTAATTATTACTATTTAACAATTATTTAGATTGGTATCCATGATTTCATCACCTGATTCTGGCCCTCAACACAATTTTCCTTTATTATAACTCAGAGGAGACGAAAAATTTCAAAGAGTTTCAATTATATTATATCTTCGAGTCATGTCTCGCAATCACTACAGCTTTTTATAAAAGTGGGGTCTAATACCCAGGTAACATTGAGATATTCCCAGAATATTCCCTCTAAATCAATATATTCCCTCATTATCCGCTACCGTAAAATGGTACCGTGGGAATATTCCAGGGATTGTGAAAATTAGTTGATCCCCTAACGATATCGAGGGAATATTCTAGGAATTAGTGAAAATTAGTTGATCCCCTAACGATATCGAGGGAATAATCTAGGAATTAGTGAAAATTAATTGATTCCCTAAAAAATATGGAAGAAACGATTATAAAAGAAGAAGAAAGAATCAAACAATAAGGGACTATATTTTTTTTAGGTAAAATTAATTAAGAAATTTTCACTCTGATATATTTTCGATAAAATTTATAGTAGAGACTAAAAAAGTTCTAACACGAAGTTTTATATTATATATCCTATTATTCTTATGATTTCAATTATAGGATTTATAGTCGAAAATGCCGTTGTACGATAAACTAAGATTCGATTTCGTCGAATAATATTTATTGTCGTAACTGATTATCTTTTTATCTTCATTATCGCTGATGGAATACAGACAATATGCGATTGTGATTTTCCAACAGGAAATTTCTGCCTTGTATTACAATATTAAACAGTTATTATAGTCAAGATATTAATTCTTCAAACAATCTGCAAAAGAGTTACTGACAGAAAGGTTGGAATGTTCGAAAGTGCTAAGAAGTTCTCCCCATTTATTCACAGACCGTGAAGATACATTGTCACTGGAACAAATTATGAAATTCGCTGTCAAAAGTTGAAACTTTAACTCGAATTTATCTGCCGAAAGTTTAAAGTCAACATCTGGATTGTGATATTAAGAAGTTTCAAGATAACTGCATTGTCGAATAATGTAGGTTAAGCCTGCAGCCTCGATAAGAATAGAAGCGTAACTTTCGACTACTTTAGGATTTAAATGAACATTGGAAAGTAATTATTTCTATGTTATTATACTTAAAGAACGAAGACGTATAAAATTGTTCGGTTACTAATAAAACAAAATAAAGGATTGTTTCGAGAAATTACTTCATTAATTGTAGAAGCCATATCATAATAACATAAAAATGCTCGTAATATGTCTCTGTGCCTATGTTTTTTACTCAATAATACAGTTTATATGTTGTCTTATAATTTGGATTAATGTAATAATTTATACCCTTCTCAAAATGTTGTTGTAACATTTTTTAGAAATAATTGTAACATTTAATTCAAATAATGCATCACTATTATATGCAGTGTATATAAATAAAAACATGTGAATATCGTTCACGTAGATAATTAGTTCCTATTCAGCAATAATTTCATAAAAGTTGAGTTCACGAAAAGGCCATATTGTATATCAGATTGTAATACAAATAAATATTAATATGTAATATTTTGCAAAACTTTATATTCTCTGATAATATATTTATTCTAAACTCACCATTACAATAAGTTAGAGTGAGACTTAATTAGGAGTTTTCTAACGGTTATTGCAAAATTTATTTGAAAAATACGTGCACTCATTTTTAACCAAATATATTATAAATGACAGAAGGAAATAAGATTTTTGCATATATTCATCTGAAAGAATAATTTGTATTCCTAATGAATAGGTATTTTGTTGTGCTTCTCAACACACGTTTATTTTTAGTGGAATTTCATGAGTATATTCTATCAGGTACGAATTTCTTTATTTGGGGGTCAATTAACACGACAGGAAGTAGTTCACTTTTGCCAATGTTTCGTAAAGGGCCGTACACACGCAGGGTTTTTAAGGTATTACCACCAGACTTTTTGATAAGCTCCTCCTAGCTACTTTTTCCAGGATACTTAAATTTTTCACTGAAAGTCTGAGACTTTTCAACAACCTACCCTATAGATGTTCTTTTTTTTCACCCAGTCAAGCTGTGCACTTTTGGAAATCTTCTTTGTAATACTGGCGAATCATTAAATGCTGTAGAAAAACTGGATATAGGAGTTCATTTTATAGCCAATCTCTTCTTTTCCTTGAGTTCACAAATTCTTATTTATCCTTTTATAAACAACTGTCACTGAACTGGATAATATTAGTTTTTTACGGGAAACCATCTTTAGTTTCTTTATACAGGATTCAAAGTTTATTTTTTTTTTCTAAACATAACCTATTTTCATCTTTAGGAATATTCTGCCTAACGTATAAAAGTTCGAGTTAGATCAATAAATCCTATTTTATTATCTCTGAGTACTTCCCATCTTACTTTCATGAGATATAATCTACTCCAAGTTCTTTAATCTTCAAAATAATGAAGTTTGTCCAAAATTTGATGCGTTATTTTGGAAAAGTTTCATAATCTCAGCGCAATCTTAATAATATATGAAGATGATTTTGGAGACTCGCATAAAAACTTTGTAATCTTAAGAGGTTGAGACTTAACAGAACTTATAGAAGTGTATATATTTTTCATGCTATTTAACCCTATCCTTCCTCGAATCCGTTACTAATGGCGAAGAATTTATGTTTAAAGTAGGACTAAAAATAGTTTTGTTGCAGTTTCATATTATTTAGTTTATGCTATGTTAAGTGTGTTGCATAGAAACTATGAGAACTTGATTAAAAGTTACAAACTCAAAGACGTGAACTGCTCATATTAACTTCGGAAATTAATAATGGTGCTAGTACGTCAGAGATGAGATTCGACTGCACTCATATTGGCAACTTTGAGGCTTCAGGCGGAGTATGTGAATAGAAACTACCGTTAGCTGGAAATTACTAGGTCTAAGTAATGGAAATTACTAGGTCTAAGTAATGGAAATGATCTGTTGATTCACTATATCATATTTAGTATTGATCTTATAGTTTGCATTTAAATACAGTAACTATAGCAAATATATTTTTTCTCTGTTAATGAACAATTTCACCCCCACCAATATTATGGAATATACAAATATTACTAAAGAAATAACTGTTTGTATTATATTAATTTAGAAGAAAATTACATATTCCCACTCAATTTCCCATTTTACGTTAAGATTAAAGAAAAAAAAAACGGTTGTAGTTTCTAACATTTTTATTTCGTGTAAAGACTTTATATTTTTTCGTGGACTTTCATGTCTGACTGCTTGTTCGAGTCTCTTGTACTTTTATAATTTACATCAGCGATATAGCCTTAGATTCTGAAGAAGATGTAAAGCAAGACTCATTATGACTGCATGTAATTAGGTAAACAATGAAATAGAAGAGAACAAATATACTGGAGCTATAAAAAATTATATTATAAGGCATTATTTGAGCACATGAATTTTTTTCAATACCAATAACGAATTAGTCAGAATGAGTCATAACTCATACTGGACAGAGGACATGCAAATGAAGATATTAAAATATATCATTTCTAAGTACTCATATTGCATGAGACTGATAACAGTGGAATAAATTACCAATAACTAATGACAGATAAGAGTACACTGAACAAAGTTAATAGCTGTAATTAGTGATCGTAATTAATTAGTAATCGAATTATTCTGACTTATCTGAGAGAGACAAGAGGCGTATAGGAGAGTAATAATTTAGCGGGGAATTTTTATCTAAACTGCCTGAAGGTGAAACTTCACTATAAAAGAAACCAAGGAGAAATTAAACTACGAAGATATCGTGCAAATGAAAAAAAAATGTTGTGTGCATTACTTCATATAAATGAGTTAGGAAATAAATATTGAACTCTATTATGTTTTATATTAACCTAATTCACTTACAGACAGCTAATTTCACTTATTGTTTAATGTAGCATCTTCCTTATGTTGAAGCTGCGTGATATCTTATAAAAATAGGTATTCCTTTACATTCATACACATTATAAACTGTTATAAATCTATGTAATTCAAACAAATTTACTAGTAATTGTACTTTGCACCTGGTTTGCTTCTTGCTTTCAATGTGGGGGGTGATAGCAGTACAATGTACTTCAAATCAGCCTGCCAACTTTTAGCCATAACTCTTATACTGTGCGGGTACCTATAGGTACCTTTATTGCACTTTGCAAGATCAGAAAATAGTACTTGTGAGCACAGGGTATGGCATACACTAAGCATTGCATCTGGTTAAAGAATTAGGAGTGCAAAATGAGTTATCTTTATCTACTGTTACCAGAATTTCTGCGTTTATATGAAAACAATTGTATATATAATTAATTTAAATAAATTTTGAAGTCCCGATAATTGTATAAATTATTACGCATGAAATTAATTTAATCTCTTAAAACGGGAAAGATGCGTCCACTCTACTCATGGGTTTATGATTAGTGTGGACGCGTTTTTCTGCTCTTCTATGTTTTTCTCGCAGAGCAAGAAAAATCTGCTGAGGCTCTGGCAGCCTCCTTACTTCACGGACTGCCATCAGTAGAAAAGTGAGTCGTTCCCAGTAGTTCACAGTTGTACACAGTCGCTCACGGTCGTTCAGCACAATTCATACCAGCAGTTATGCAACTAAATTTGTTCATATGCTCCAGCTACACTATATAAAAACTTCACGGAGTTATAACGCTGATTTGAGTATATTGGCCTACTCACTGAGATGTTTAAATGGTACAAATTCCAAATGAAGAGAACGGTAAACATGAGAGGCTAAATTGGAGAGTCTGAGGAGAGGTAGCACGTATAGCTGGACATGACACCCAGTTGGGAGATCTGATGAGGCATTTCCAGGGCTGATGGATCGGAGGGATAGATTGATTCTACAAACGTAAGTCCACTATCTTTTCAAACCTAGGGTAATTGTGGACGTTTATTTCTCGTAGGGTTAATTTAAATTCCAGCTTAAGGTCTCTACTTTAAAATACTAATTTGATTAAAACTAATTTGATGAAAACTAATTTGATGAAAACTAATTTGATGAAAACTAATTTGATGAAAACTAATTTGATGAAAACTAATTTGATGAAAACTAATTTGATGAAAACTAATTTGATGAAAACTAATTTGATGAAAACTAATTTGATGAAAACTAATTTGATGAAAACTAATTTGATGAAAACTAATTTGATGAAAACTAATTTATTAACTTTTTTGTATACTATTAACTTTTTTCTATACTATTAACTTTTTTCTATACTATTAACTTTTTTGTATACTATTAACTTTTTTGTATACTATTCACTTTTTTCTATACTATTAACTTTTTTCTAGCTTAAGTTTGAAATACTGTGATCGGTGGTGTGACATTGTCTATCGGCAATACGGAGTTGTCACACTACCCAAGATCTAGTGTTTTGGCTTCCAGCTGAGACTAAACAAATTTAACAATTATTTAGCATAAATATTTATGAGTACTTCTTTTTCAGCATTGGATGTGACTAGTTGGCAGCTGGTTTGCTTGAAGGTTGCTGCTATTCACTTCCAATCCAGGGATATGTCACGCTGACGGGATTTGTGGAAGTTCCCCAATTTTTGCTAATACAAATTATATTAGTACAATCTTTCATTTATCCTGTTTGGTTACGTCATAATCCCTTAAAATTGCTTATGGCGCCCAAACAGGGACTCTAGCTGGAACTTCCCAATCCGATTTTGTCAGTTGTGGGGTGTCTCTCGGGTCTCTTGTATTTTATCTGTGTGTGTCTCTGTCTATTCTGTGCGTGCCTTCTCCCTCCTCTTCTCTTTGTTGCTCTTATTAATTCTTGTATATTTATCAGAATTTAATTTGAGGCTGTAAATGCTAACTGATTTCTTTAATTATTAAATAGTTATAACTGATGCAAAATGGAAGGACTTTCCTATTTAGTTAAATTACGTGGCTACAAGCGAACTCAGATTTCAAAATTATATACTAAAATTATAATTAGTGAGGTACTATTATCTGATGAAGACAGTTGCTCATGTAAAAACAAAGCGGAACAATTGCTCGCAGAAATTAAAGTCTTGGATTCTAAAATTAATAAGTTAAAATTTGAGAAAGAAACGGATGAAGGTGATTTTGAAAGTGAATTAACTGATTGTGAAGCTTATATTGATAGATTAAATGAAATAGTTTCTAGGATTGTGACTGAGACTACATTTAATAGTGCGAGCAATAACTCATCTCACGTTGTGAATAATTCTAAACTTAAATTACCTGAAGTCCCATTACCTACATATAGTCATTCACGATCTGAAAGTTTGGACCAATTCTTGAGGTCATTTGAGAGTATTATCTCTAAACATTCTCTTTCACACTATGAAAAATTTATACTATTAAAAGGACAACTAAAAGGTGAGCCTTTGGCTCTTATTGAGTCATTACAATTAGCTCAGCAGACTTATGAAAGCGCAAAGGACTTGTTGCAACAAGCCTTCGCTTCTACTACTCAGACTAAATTCGAGGCCATACTTCGGTTGGCTAAAATTAAGTTAGGAATGGACACTAATGTTTATGAATTTGTAGGTGAGATGAGGTCAATTCAAGGTATATTTGAAAACTTAGAGATAACTGCGGAAGATGTCCTTCATTATTTTTTCTGGAACTCTATGAATAGTAGTTTTCAAAGTCAGCTCATTAGCATCAGTAATTCTAATAGACCTAGTCTGACTGCTATAAACGATCATATTTTTCAAGCTCTTGATAGATATTTAGAGCTAGAGAAAGCGAAACTGGGAAGGCATAGTGAAAGATCAAAAACGGCAACTTCGTTAGCAGTATCCTTACCCGAAGCTAGTAGATTTTCGGGAAAAAAGGTATTTTGTTCACTTTGTAGTTCTCTTGCAGGTAGTAAAGATTATACTCATTCAACAAAAGATTGCGATAAATACCCTACCGCTAAAGATAAATTCGATCGCATTAATGAGATAGGTGCATGTACTAAGTGCGGGTTCATTAACCATATGGCTCGAGCATGTAATTTCATGTTTAAAAATAAATGCTCTCATTGTCAGAGAGATCATATGTCCTACCTTTGTAATGATAAAACTAATAGAGAAGATTATTCTACTAATGCCAGATCATGTGTCCTTTCTGCCTTAAAAACGGGTTTCGGGTACGATGCGCTACTTCCAACTTTTTCAGGAACAGTAAATGGACAGAAGGTTAGAGGCTTGAAAGATTCAGGATGTCAGCCTAATTTTATTAGAACTGAACTGGCCAAAGAACTCCATCTTAAAACTATAAAGCGAAATTTCCAAGTTACAATTAATGGATTTAATGAATCCCAAAACTATAACACTGATGTTGTAGAGTTAATTTTAGAAATTGGTGGAAGTAAATTTAGATTAGAAGCTATATGCATTCCTAACATGAATACCACCTTAAAGTTGCCAAAACTATCGATCTGTGCTAAAGAGTTTGTTAGACGAGGCTATAAATTGGCAGATCCTGACTTAGCTGATGGCAGTGACGAGGTTTCCTTTAACTTTATTTTAGGTAAAAGTAGTTCTGAAGTTTTAGTTGAACAGCAGATGGCATTCGGTAGTAAAGTAAAATCTGTGTACTCTGTAACAGAGGGAGGCATTCTGTTGTACGGTAATTTAGAAGTGATGTATAAAAATTTACCTAATTTGCAGTCTCTCTCTATTGATTCTCATGTTTCTGCCGTGCGCCCAGATATCGTGCACTGTGATTATGAGGGTGAGAATGCATTGGGGGTATCTATGCCAAATGCTTATGCCAATTACTCTTGCGTTGGTGCAACTGACTCTTCGTTGTTAGTGAAAAATTCAAATCATGATCATTTAATTTCTTTGGATAGGTTTGGCTCATTGAATAAGCTGGTTAAAATTTATTCTCTGGTTATGAAGTTCATACATAAGTTGAAGTCCAAAGTGTTTAAAATAAGCACAGAATCTGTTAATTTGAAAGAAGAATCTCTAAACTTTATTATTCGTAATGAACAACGGAAGTATTTTGCTGAAGAGTATAAAATCTTAATAAATCCTAATGGCTCAAATGAAATAACACCATTGATCGCGAAACTAAATCTTTTCGTGGATAAATCTGACCTTATCAGAGTGCAGTGTAAGTTTGGACGATTTGAAGATTTCAACTCTCCTATATTACTTCCCCCTTCCTCTCTATTAACCAAGTTAATCATAAGAGAACAGCACGAAAAGTTTCTCCACGTTAATATTTGTGCTTTAGTATCAAAACTGCGTGGGCAATTCTTTATTGAGAAAATCTATTCAACTGTAAAGAAAGCAGTGAGCGAATGTGTCTCGTGTAAAAGATATAACAGAAAAATTAGGATGAATCCATCTACAAATAGTAATGAATGTTACAGACCAGTTAAACATGGGCAATGGAGAATTGGTGATATCATATTATTAGTGGAACAACACCTGAATGCGAAAACCAGTATCCCATGGGAAGAGTTGCAAAGGTGTAAGAAAACAGTGAATATGAAAAAAGCGTCAACTTTTGCAAGTTAATTAACCCCGTAACATGTGATATAGATGTGTTTATATATAGAACTATATATTTATTTGTTTTACTATTGATATATGATTATTTATTGGATACAATTTTTTGAATATATACTTGTTGAATATATATTTATTTAAGAGATGTATATATTTATTTTCTGAAATTTTAAGTTGTTGCTGTAGTTAGCTTGTTCGTGTTCTTGTTTGCATAATGATTATCTCGTTCATTTATTTAACTTTATAAAGCCTATAATTGAGATAATAATTATTCTACATTTAATTCAATCTTAGAGATTGAATTCCTGCCTGGCGCAGTGTATAAATTATTACGCATGAAATTAATTTAATCTCTTAAAACGGGAAAGATGCGTCCACTCTACTCATGGGTTTATGATTAGTGTGGACGCGTTTTTCTGCTCTTCTATGTTTTTCTCGCAGAGCAAGAAAAATCTGCTGAGGCTCTGGCAGCCTCCTTACTTCACGGACTGCCATCAGTAGAAAAGTGAGTCGTTCCCAGTAGTTCACAGTTGTACACAGTCGCTCACGGTCGTTCAGCACAATTCATACCAGCAGTTATGCAACTAAATTTGTTCATATGCTCCAGCTACACTATATAAAAACTTCACGGAGTTATAACGCTGATTTGAGTATATTGGCCTACTCACTGAGATGTTTAAATGGTACAAATTCCAAATGAAGAGAACGGTAAACATGAGAGGCTAAATTGGAGAGTCTGAGGAGGGGTAGCACGTATAGCTGGACATGACACCCAGTTGGGAGATCTGATGAGGCATTTCCAGGGCTGATGGATCGGAGGGATAGATTGATTCTACAAACGTAAGTCCACTATCTTTTCAAACCTAGGGTAATTGTGGACGTTTATTTCTCGTAGGGTTAATTTAAATTCCAGCTTAAGGTCTCTACTTTAAAATACTAATTTGATTAAAACTAATTTGATGAAAACTAATTTGATGAAAACTAATTTGATGAAAACTAATTTGATGAAAACTAATTTGATGAAAACTAATTTGATGAAAACTAATTTGATGAAAACTAATTTGATGAAAACTAATTTGATGAAAACTAATTTGATGAAAACTAATTTGATGAAAACTAATTTGATGAAAACTAATTTGATGAAAACTAATTTGATGAAAACTAATTTGATGAAAACTAATTTGATGAAAACTAATTTATTAACTTTTTTGTATACTATTAACTTTTTTGTATACTATTAACTTTTTTCTATACTATTAACTTTTTTGTATACTATTAACTTTTTTGTATACTATTAACTTTTTTCTATACTATTAACTTTTTTCTATACTATTAACTTTTTTGTATACTATTAACTTTTTTCTATACTATTAACTTTTTTCTAGCTTAAGTTTGAAATACTGTGATCGGTGGTGTGACATTGTCTATCGGCAATACGGAGTTGTCACACTACCCAAGATCTAGTGTTTTGGCTTCCAGCTGAGACTAAACAAATTTAACAATTATTTAGCATAAATATTTATGAGTACTTCTTTTTCAGCATTGGATGTGACTAGTTGGCAGCTGGTTTGCTTGAAGGTTGCTGCTATTCACTTCCAATCCAGGGATATGTCACGCTGACGGGATTTGTGGAAGTTCCCCAATTTTTGCTAATACAAATTATATTAGTACAATCTTTCATTTATCCTGTTTGGTTACGTCATAATCCCTTAAAATTGCTTAATAATAATATTGAATGTTTCTTTTTTGTTCTATTAACAGACTGAGCTAATCGGACACATTTAAACTTTGAATGTAAAATATTGAAATATTATAAATACGTAGTACTTTATGAGTGAATCAATAGAATATTATCAAATGTAGTCAATCCAATACGCATAAAATTATAATTTGATTGATTTCATACAAATTGACACATAGTTGATGCGTACGAATTTCACTTTGGCTATAAATCAATATTCAATATCCGCTGACTGGGCAAAGAAAAATGTAGCCACATCATCAATTCCTTGGCGTTATAATATTCAGTGAGAATGTTAGGCAAGTATTCCTATTCTGTGGATCTATAGGAAGCCTCAGCCAACTTTGGACAATCTAACAACTCTCTTCAATCAGATAGTTGCCAATATTGCTTCACTGCGTAGCACTGATTGATGTAATTTCGGAGAAAACCTAATAGATTACAGGAACGTGAACGTGAGAGTAGAGCTTTAAAATTGGGACTTGAGGGTATAACTACTAATATAGAGACTTTAGAGTATAACTACTAAAATAGAGACTTTAGAGTATAACTACTAAAATAGAGACTTTAGAGTATAACTACTAAAATAGAGACTTTAGAGTATAACTATTAATATAGAGACTTTAGAGTATATCTACTAAGATAGAGACTTTAGAGTATAACTACTAAGATAGAGACTTTAGAGTATAACTACTAAGATAGAGACTTTAGAGTATAACTACTAAGATAGAGACTTTAGAGTATAACTACTAAAATAGAGACTTTAGAGTATAACTACTAAAATAGAGACTTTAGAGTATAACTACTAAAATAGAGACTTTAGAGTATAACTATTAATATAGAGACTTTAGAGTATAACTATTAATATAGAGACTTTAGAGTATAACTATTAATATAGAGACTTTAGAGTATAACTACTAATATAGAGACTTTAGAGTATAACTACTAAAATAGAGACTTTAGAGTATAACTATTAATATAGAGACTTTAGAGTATAACTATTAATATAGAGACTTTAGAGTATATCTACTAAGATAGAGACTTTAGAGTATAACTACTAAGATAGAGACTTTAGAGTATAACTACTAGAATAGGGAATTTAAAGTATAACTGCTAAAATAGAGACTTTAGAGAATAACTACTAAAATAGAGACATTAGAGTTTATCTACTAAAATAGAGACTTCAGAGTATAACTACTAAAATAGAAACATTAGAGTATAACTACTAAGATAGAGACTTTAGAGTATAACTACTAAAATAGAAACATTAGAGTATAACTACTAAGATAGAGACTTTAGAGTATAACTGCTAGAATAGAGAATTTAAAGTATAACTGCTAAAATAGAGACATTAGAGTTTATCTACTAAAATAGAGACTTTAGAGTATAACTGCTAAAATAGAGACTTTAGAGTATAACTGCTAAAATAGAGACTTTAGAGTATAACTACTTAAATAAAGACATTAGAGTATAACAACTTAAATAGAGACTTTAGTGTATAACTACTAAAATAGAAGCTTTAGAGTATAACTACTTAAATAAAGACATTAGAGTATAACAACTTAAATAGAGACTTTAGTGTATAACTACTAAAATAGAAGCTTTAGAGTATAACTGCTAAAATAGAGACTTTAGAGTATAACTGCTAAAATAGAGACTTTAGAGTATAACTGCTAAAATAGAGACTTTAGAGTATAACTACTTAAATAAAGACATTAGAGTATAACAACTTAAATAGAGACTTTAGTGTATAACTACTAAAATAGAAGCTTTAGAGTATAACTACTTAAATAAAGACATTAGAGTATAACAACTTAAATAGAGACTTTAGTGTATAACTACTAAAATAGAAGCTTTAGAGTATAACAAGTTAAATAAAGACTTTAGGGTATAACTACTGGAATAGAGACTTCAGAGTATAACTATAAAGAGTACAATTGTAAAGCTCGTACAACGCCCAGTACATGTACCGGAAAAGTGTCCGCTATGCTCTCAGCGTTCGTTGTAACGTCACATATATTAGTTTAGTTGGGGATTTAAACTTCGTAAGTTTTCTTAAACAGCATTTCAAAGAAACGCTAATGAAGGTAAACGACAGGCGCACTCCTTACTGAAATCGGCCGTCGCATTACCGACGTCACTGATGATGTGAGAGAGACCTTTTGGTTAGAGCAGAGAGTTGGTTTGGCAGTTCAGAGGGGCAATGCTTTCAGTATCCTGACGTCAGTCAAGGAGAAGTATGATGACCGCAGTTTGGGTGTTGCCCTGTGACCTGCTATAGGCACCTCACAGTCGGTTGGAGGCCACTACCATTGGCGATGGTCGGAGCCATGGTCGTAGAGCAGAGAAGCTTATCTTTCATTTTTTAATGTTCATTGTCTTAATAAAGATAATAGCTTTTTTTTTAATTATTTAAAGAAGGTTTGCTTCTTCTGGCAGGAGGCCTTTTTTAAAAAAAAAAAAAAGGTAAACATGCTCAGAAAATTCTTGTAGTATTTAAATGTACAAAATAGTACACACTCAGATACATCCTGATGCACTCAGGTGTTTCGAGTTCACCTTATAGCTTTGTCTCCAAAGCGAGGCACTTTAGTGCATCAAACTATAGTTTGGATGCACTAAAGTGAATCAGTTCGATGCACTTTAGTGTGGATGCACTATATGGAACATACATGAATAAGGCATCAAAAAGCTATTGAATCCCATTGCCCCCCCCCCAATAACAGAGGAGTCCGTTCCCTAATTGTTCCCAAGATAATTCACAGTAATGAGTCAGTTAGAGAATCTCTGTCACTGTCAGTCAAATTATTCCTCTGGGCATTCACTGCAAGTCTTTTAGCCCATTGGAAGATTGAGACAATTTATGAACAGTCCACTTGTGTTTGCATACAATATTAGATTGGCAATTAGCAAATTAACATTACATGATATCAAAGCTTGAAGATGAGGAAAGGACATAAATATATATGATTTGAGACAAAAGAATCAATCTAACATGTGTATTACGTATTATCACAATTTACCATACCAAAAATACGTGCCAAAATTTCCGAAATGTTGCAGCCACAAAAGAACATTACCTCAATCTTTTAATGAAGTAACAAATAAAAAGTATGATATTTATAGTTAATATGTAACAATAAATTGAATCCTTTACTTAATTTAAGGTGATTGTGAATTGAAATCGCATTTAATTTGAATTTTTGATTTTTTTAAATATGAGAAATGTTATTTTATGCTAATTAGTTCAGCTCTATTATTGCCTGTAGTAATTGTTCAGTCAACACATACTTTGAACTCATTTAATGTTTGATATATCAGAGTGCAAACAAGGTACCTAGAGGATGTCATACGATGGTAATGCAGTGACAACGGTGGAAATAACACTCAGAGAAATTATGATGCACCCAGGTGTTTCGAGTTCATCTCATGGCTTTGTCTCTAAAGCGAGACACTTTAGTGCATCAAACTTTAGTTTAGATACACTAAAGTGAATCAGTTTAATGCACTTTAGTGTCTTAGCTGAAGATGACGAAAAAATTATTTTTATCATTTTAGCTAAGGAAAATTTGAGACACTAAGGTGCATCGAACTGATTCACTTTAGTGCATCCAAACTATAGTTTGATGCACTAAAGTATCTCGCTTTAGAGACAAAGCCATATGGTGAACTCGAAACACCTGGGTGCATCAGTTGGAGTTGTTTATTTTTTCTCAGTGAACGACATCGTGCCGCTAGATATGTTTGTGTTAAATAAAGATAGTATGAAGTAGAGATTGGTAGAGTACATGCAAATAGTAAAGTCACTGAGTTTATGTATACATAATATTAAACTCATAGTATAGTGATAATTAGATAGAAAAAATTACAAATGGTGAAAATTTCCCGTTCATTTTCTAAATGAATATTACAACTGCATATTACATTCAAACTAACAAATGACGTCATGTAGCTATTACTAATATTTGCAATTATTGCTGTGCAAAAACTATAAGATGTGAGAGATATGAATATCCGAATTATGAACACGTAATGTTCGTTAATTGAATTTTGACAAGTTTCTCAAAAGTTATAATTATTGGTTCAAATGAAATATTGCAAAAATTAAAATTTAGTATTAACGATTCAGTTGATTTAGATTAACTTTGAAATGAAATATTTAGTAAAATATTGCATTAACGTAGGTATTAAATTACAAAATGTGATTATATCGTGTCATAAATACATATTGGAAAAAAGGCGTTTTTCAAGTTTCCCTCTGCCCCATAATTCATACCAAGCTGCTAAGGGAGATATCTTCCAGCAAAAAACTTCCATCCAATTTGTAAATAGATTGGTTAAGGTAGCCACCATCTTTTCCCTGTAAATATTATATGTTACATCTAAATAAATAGGCATTGCAAAACCTATAGGTACACAATGCAGTAACTTAACATCATTATAAAAATATTATATGTTATATCTAAAAATGTTATAAACAATTTTTGTATATTATCCTATAAAAATACCTTACTTTCAAGTCTTCTTAACTATATAAGTTTAAAAATTTATTTTAAATTCCTTAGTACATAAATAAATAAATTGTAAAATGAGTCTATCTTTCTAACAGAAAAATATTATTAAAGTTAAATAAAAAATTACCTTTTTGATTCTAAACCGAAAATCAATTTAAAAAATCTACTGATTTTATTATATATGGACGAAGTGTATACATGCAGTATACACTTAAATGATATCCGTTTTATTTTAATAATAACAAATGTACATAAAAGCAATATCCGAAGGTTTTAAGCCAAATGTAAATAAAAGAGAGAGAAGGGAGTTCAGCTCCCAAAAAGCACGCCCCTCCTCCACTAAAAGATGCATCAGTCTAAAAATAACACCGCCACAGCTCTCAAAAAGACACATCTATAAATAGAGCAGTATTATGAACCTTGCAGGGGAGAACAAATGGACTAATGTGATTAGGATTTCATTAACAATTTATCATTTAATTTTGTTCAAATTGAGAGCATATCACGTCGCAGTGAAGATATAAGCTTTAATGTTATCTAAATTCAAACAATAAAGTGTAAAAATAAAAAGGTCCATTGTCTACAATATGTGACTACAAGAGTGTTGTAAATAACTCAGTCATTATTTCTGTTCAATTCGTTCGAATTGTCTTGAGAAATAATTAAACCAATTCACAGTCAAACAATTACAGTACACAAACCTATTACTTCAATAAATGTACATGTAACTGCATTCTATACACAGGCGATAAATTGACATGCACTATATTTTTGTATTTGTCTTCGGTGTTTGCCAACATTTTGAAAACAAAGAAATGTTCCATTCTTGTGATTGACAATCAGGCGAACACCAAAACAGACACACAAACACTGAATAAACGAAGAGATCAAAATGGTGTGAACTTGGATGTATGATTTCTTTAAAATAGATTTCTAAGCGAAAAGAAACAAGAAAATGTTTTCAAATAAATCAGCTTTAAAAGTAATAGGTTTTACAATTCACATCATTGACCGAAATTATAAAAAAAACGTTCATAGCTTTAGAACATCTTTACTAGATTCAAATAAATTGTTGACACTTTTATATTATATGATATTTACCTATTTTTTTCATATCAAACCAGAAAAAATATCATACCATAACAATATGATAGAAATTCCAGTCGTATGTTATATGGCCCGAATTCATTTTAAGACAATTCTACAAATACGGTGGCTAGAACCTCTACAAAATAAAGATTCATTTTTGGTATTCTATAAGCTACACGACTTGAATTTCCAAATAACTTTATGATATAGTTTCAAACAACTACTTTTCAATGTTGTTCATCTTGCCGCTAACTTTAGTCCATTTCTCCTTAGATCTCTTGGAGTAAATCTACTCTAGATCTTCCAGGATCGTCTCAGATCCTCGTAATAAAATGTTACAAAGTTCTTCACGTTTTCCCTGCAAATCTCATGTCATCAAATAGCTCAAGAAGAATAATCTCACAGACACTAAAGATTATTTAAGATGTGAAGAGAGATCTATGAGAGCTATAATAGCATTTTGTCATGATATTTAAATAAGATATAGTTAATTAATTATTGGAATGAAAACTAATGAGACTAAATAGTTTTTAAGCCCTATTAGTATTAGTAACCCTAATGCATTATTAAACCTTGGTAATTAATTAAATAGCTTCTATTATATACGGAGATCTTTATATAATGTCTTGTCTAATATTTATATTCTAAAATATATTTGTATTAATTTGTGCGAGGTTTCTGGCAGTGATTTAATTCAATAAATGTAAAGCACAGACCAAAAAGGTTAGACACTGCCATTGACCTCATTCCTCATTAAGTAATTAGCTATCTAGCTATGTTTCAGAGAGTTACACCTGACCAGGTGATAGAAGTATCTCGTTCGCTGTCCTACATGTTCAATTGGCATATCTGGGGGCTTTGGAATGTGGTAAAGGGTACTCATTAGATAACGATAGCACAAGGTGCGATAAAAAAAATCTCCTGTTATCAACCTGTGTTAAAAAGCGAATCCTACAGCCTGTCATTTAAAAAGCTAAACTATGGGAATATAGCGAGAGTCTGAATTACGGTTGTAACCGCATAGACCATCTAAAAATGCCGCCTACTCTCTAATTATCCTAAGTGAGACTAGTAATATCTACGATTGGCTTATACCGCAATATACTGCATTCCACTTATACAATGGAAATAATAGTGTCAAAGCCTGGTGCCAATAGGATGACCGGCTAAAACTTCCCTTTTGAGATGTGACTGATGTGGGAATTGGTGGCATGAGGCGATTCTTGGGGTGACAACTGCTGATTCCACTGGCGTTCATGGTACTTGAATGTAAGTGCTAACCTTTAATATAATTGGTCTGTAGCCAGTCTAGTTTTGATTATAAATCTAAATGACTTAAACTATCCCTTACCTAAATATTTAATTCCGCAAATATCCTGCCAGAATTTATTCCGCAAATCTTACAAATTTCCTAAATTACTATTTCCTAATTACTATTTCCTAATTAATATTTTCTAATTACTATTTTCTAATTACTATTTTCTAATTACTATTTTCTAATTACTATTTTCTAATTACTATTTTCTAATTACTATTTTCTAATTACTATTTTCTAATTACTATTTTCTAATTACTATTTTCTAATTACTATTTTCTAATTACTATTTTCTAATTACTATTTTCTAATTACTATTTTCTAATTACTATTTTCTAATTACTATTTTCTAATTACTATTTTCTAATTACTATTTTCTAATTACTATTTTCTAATTACTATTTTCTAATTACTATTTTCTAATTACTATTTTCTAATTACTATTTTCTAATTACTATTTTCTAATTACTATTTTCTAATTACTATTTTCTAATTACTATTTTCTAATTACTATTTTCTAATTACTATTTTCTAATTACTATTTTCTAATTACTATTTTCTAATTACTATTTTCTAATTACTATTTTCTAATTACTATTTTCTAATTACTATTTTCTAATTACTATTTTCTAATTACTATTTTCTAATTACTATTTTCTAATTACTATTTTCTAATTACTATTTTCTAATTACTATTCCCTAATTACTATTACTATAAACAAAAAAAACTACTTAGTCTCTATAGTGCATAGCCATTAAACTCTAATTCAATTATAGAAAAATCTTCTTTCAATAGGTATATGATTATTATTTTATTTTCAGGTAAACCATATTATTCCTAGCTATTATAATTTACTTTGCAATATTTCTTTACAGGTGACTTCTGGTCTTGGGAGCGATAGAGTGGCCATCTCCTCCGTCCAAACCACCAACCAGAAGTTACTACTCCAACCTATCTTATAGTATATATATTCGCAATTCACTATCATTACTCTAACTAGTTTATTTTTTATTTTTGAAGAATTAAAATAGTAAATAAAGACAATAAATTATTTGACTGTATTATTATTAATTTAAAACATACAAAAATCTTGATATGTCTTGCATTATCGCATTATTTATATAAAGTAATTTTTGGTTTGATAATTTACAATGTAAATTAATGCATCATAAATATTCAAAGTATATCAAAAATATAAAATTAAATAACATTACATTAACAGTTCGATAATATACATATATATATTTAGAATTCGAAGATCTCTGTTCTATCTTACTGTTTGAGATTCTCGGACTTTATTATCCCAGCTAACCATATCCTCTTTGTCCCGCGTGGGACAGAGGGGGACATCCCTCGCTAGCGAGGGACAGAGAGGGACGGGGGATTTCAGACGTCTCCAGACGTCTGAAATCCCACGTCTTTCCAACGTCTGAAATCCCACTCACGTCCCACGTCTTACACAAGCGGGATGTCCCTCGTCTGTCCCACGTCTTAAATCCCACTCACATCCCACGTCTTTCCCACGCGGGATGTCCCTCTCGGTCCCACGCAGGATGTCCCTCTCTGTCCCACGCGGGATGTCCCACGTCTGTCCCACGTGGGATATCCCTCTCTGTCCCACGCGGGATGTCCCTCTCTGTCCCACGCGGGATGTCCCTCTCTGTCCCACGTCTGTCCCACGTGGGATGTCCCTCTCTGTCCCACGCGGGATATCCCTCGCTGTCCCACGTCTGTTCCACGTGGGATGTCCCTCTCTGTCCCACGCGGGATGTCCCTCTCTGTCCCTCGTCTGTTTTACGCGGGAAAAAGTTATACCAAAAAGGTATATCTATCTCAAGCTTTATTTACGTATCATAACTAGGTAGGTATTCATAAACAGATGTAGGTATCTAGGTAGGCATTGATGAATGATACTAGGTAGTAGGTAAGTAGGTACGGATTGATGAACACTACCTAGTAGGTATACTAGGTAGGTAGGTATTGGTAGGTATCTAGGTAGGTATTGGCAAACAGTTATAGGTAACTAGATAAGCATTGATAAACACTAGTAGATAACTAGGTAGGTATTGACGAACAGTTGTAGGTAACTAGGTAGGTATTGATGAATACAAGTTGGTAACTAGGACCTAGATTGGTATTTATATACAGTTGTAGGCAACTAGGTAGGCAATGTTAAACACAAGAAGGTAACTAATTAGGTATTGATAAGCAGATGTAGGCAACTAGGTAGGCATTGATAAACACCAGTAGGTAACTAGGTAGGTATTGACAAACAGTAATGTAGGTAACTAAGTAGGTACTGATAAATACTACGTAATTGGTAAGTAGTGATAACCACCAGTAGGTACAGATTGGTGGTAATCAGTTGTAGGTTACTAGGTAGTTATAAATAAATACCACCAGAAGATAACTATAGGTAAGATTAATTAACAGTTATAGGTAATTAGGTAGTTAATAACATTAATTAACATTATCAATACAAATATTAATAAATAACTTTATACACATTCTCATTATTTACATTAAAAAATAAAAGATACCAAAATGTAGAATATTAAATTATATTTATTTAAAATAATTTTAAGAAGCACGCAAGTAATCAAGTTGCATAAAGATCATTTTAATACTACTTCTGCCATGTCCAGGATAGCTGAGTGGTAGCATCGCAGGCTTCAATAGTACATCATACTATAGAGTCTTGAGTTCGATTCCCGAGATCACCACTACATCCATTTCTTCCCATTTAATTTCTATATAACAATATGTAATATTAAAATAATTGATATACAGCCAAATGTACTCTATATGCGATATAGTAAGAAATTGCAATAATGATTAGTATGATCTTTTTTTATTTCTTATACATATTTATATACCCCAATTACCCGAAGTAGTTTGAGCCAAAAGAGAGATATGTCCCCCTTGCAGAGGGGGACATCCACACTCTGTCCCACGTCTTACAGAGGGGGACATCCGCACTCTGTCCCACGTCTTGCAGAGGGGGACATCCGCACTCTGTCCCACGTCTTGCAGAGGGGGACATCCGCACTCTGTCCCAGGTCTTGCAGAGGGGGACATCCGCACTCTGTCCCACGTCTTGCAGAGGGGGACATCCAAACTCTGTCCCACGTCTTGCATAGGGGGATATTCCCACTCTGTCCCACGTCTTGAATACTCACTCTGTCCCACGTGGGTCCCACGTCTTATTTCCCTCTTCCCTCTATAGCGAGGGACATCCGAACTCTGTCCCACGTGGGTCCCACGTCTTGAATCCCTCTATAGCGAGGAACATCCACACTCTGTCCCACGTGGGTAAGACGTGGGACAGGTGGATGTCCCCCTCTGTCAGAGGGGGACAAGACGTTGGATCAGACGTCTTGCAGAGGGGGACCTTGTGCAAATGAAGAGGGTTAGACCTCTGCAAGACGTCTGATGTCCTCCGCCTCACGTCTTGCCCCACGTCTTAAATCCCTCTATAGCGAGGGGTATCAGACGTCTTAAGTCGTGGGACAAACAGCATTTGGTTAGCTGGGATTTAGTTACTTTGGATTTTCTTTCCCGTACCTAAGTTACATGTTATTACTTATAAAGCAGACAATTCATTTAAATGTCAATTAAAAGGAAAATGTTCCATATTTTGCATTTGTAAATATTGCAGAAAATAGATACAAACTTGATTAGCCACTTGTAGAGCGCATAACTTCACCTCCGCATATAACCTTCATCATCGAATAATTTGCCTGAGTTATAAAATTAATGTCCTTGACCATCCTATACCCTTGACCCTCTCACTCCAAAAATATAATCAAATAATTCCTGTTGCCAATCATCCCATCAAGTTTCAGGCAATTTTGTTCAATACTTTTTGAGTTATGAATGACCATGACCTTGACCTTGACCTTTGTTGCAATTTATCCCAAAATATAACAAAATTCTTCATGAACATTAAACAATCGTCCCATCAAGTTTCAGGCAATTTGGTTCAATACTTTTGTAGTTATGTGAATAACGTGTTGATAAATAAATAGAAAAATACCGTCTAAAACATTACATTCCATTACATACTGCGAAAGTGATAAAGCTTTTTGCTATTTCAAAAATCAAGTGACTGAATAAATGTATAATTACAAATTTAACTGTTGCCACTAGACGAATTGCTTCAAACAAATTTTCTTCTGTTATTGAGCCATTTTACAAATAAGTCTTCAGAGAAGCACTATGAAATTGAAAAACAACAAATCTATTTGATTAGCCACGCCTCCACTAGACAGAGAACTAACTTATACTATTAGAGACTAACAAAGATATAGACATTTATTCCAGTTCCAATATTTAGCGAAATTGATAAGGTAAATTTCATGCTTTTAAAAACAAATGAAAAATATTGAATTGGTTGCCAGTGCAGTATCAACCACAGTATTAAGAAACATTTTTTATACCAATGCGTAGTTATGTGGTATTATTGCAATTCTATTCAATAATTGCGGATTTTGTGCAAAATGCAAAAACATTCAAATTTTCTACATTAGCGTCTCAAATAAAGTGCATGCGTATCACTTCCTTTCAGTTCGTACCCTCGTTATTTATGCTCATTGCAGTTGAAAAGTTAGCCTCATTCTTTCAGGACAAACTAATGAGGACTTGGGTGCGGATGAAAAAATACCTTAGAAATATGGCCCTATTCCTTTCACAAATTGTGATGGAAAATAGAAATTGGAATATTTCTACATCTGAACAACTTAAATTAAATCAACATGTAAACAAATAACTTTGAAGAAATTGAACACAAATATCACATTATCTGGAAGTTATTTTTTAAGATCTTTTATAGCTTTTATTTTATTATGTTCATAATATAACTGTTACGCTTTTTCTTCTAATAAAACATCAAAATAATCAATTACAAAATAGAAATAAGAAATCAAGACATGTGATGATGCAACTTGTTTATACAGTAAAATTCTTCTTTAATTAAATCCTGTATAGAGAATGTAGTGTCCTGAGTAAAGATGTAGCTTGATAAGTGAATAAATTTTCTTTAGTCCGCCATAAAATGACCATCAATTTTCTATAGCTGAAGGCCATTTTGAATTTGAATTTGACTGGATACTCTTTGTTCACTATACAGGACTCTACATTCACTATACAAGATTTCACTATAAAGGAGTTCTCAACTTGTACTGTATAACAAATCACACCGAGTATATTTAATAATCAGTTTGCAACTGACACATATTAGTCACACGGGGAAAAAGGGATAAAGCTCATACTTTGTTAATATTGTATATAGTAACACAGTGTGTCCGCGAAAAAGGTATCCAATGCCATCTAATATATTATCTTATAAGTACTATTAATAATTCATTAATATTATTCTACGTATCTATGGTGATGAATAGGGTTGTGACATTGCATATCTTGCATATGCTTTTCTAAAACGCATATGCTTATTTGATTCGCATATGCATTTATCAACATGTATATGCAATTATAAATATGCATTTAACAATATGCATATGCAATTACTAATTTGCATATATGCATTTAGCAATATGCATATGCATTTACCAATATGCAAATGCATTTACCAATATGCAAATGCATTTACCAATATGCATATGCATTTACCTATATGCAAATGCATTTGCCAATTTGCATATGCATTTATAAGCATGCATATACTTTTATCAATATGCCTATCCTGAAGCTGTCTGTGACGAATGGAAGAGAAGGGGGGTGGCGTCCCAATTGGGCCCCGAACTGTTGTAATTTGGATTATGGATTGTCTTTTTTTTCATTTCTATTATATTTATCATTTTTTAACGCTACTTGCAGTTTTAGAGGATGGTTTGCTCTTCAACTACGAGGTCTTTGGTTTTTGGGTTTGGTAGGCTCGTAGGGTTCATTTTCTATCACATCTTCATTTTCCTCTTCCATCCGTAAGTGCAGCCACCGTTATTTTGTGACCCTTTTCGTCACTGCATTCACTGAGTAGCTTTTCCGCATCCATGAGCATTGTCACCGACACTAGTAAGTGACTTTGTTCCATATAGAACCACTTTCCTTTCTGACTGCTTCTTCTAGTCCCTTGTATTTAATTTCCTTTTGACGTCAGCGACATGACCTTTGGTTCCGAAACAGACGTTACACCCCTACTAAATTAATTAGTAATATGAATTTGCATATATTATGCATTTAATAGTAATGCTCCAAATTTAAAATGTCAAGTATTTCAAAAGACTTAAGTGTTTCAGAGAAAGACACATATATTGTTGGTGAAGTGAATATTCATGGCTACCAGTTATTTAAGAACAGAAACTAGGTATATAATCACGGGAAACGGACTCTTCCCAGCCGGACTATTCCTCGCCCGCGGACTTTTCCCCGCCAGGACTTTTCCCCGCCGGATTTATTTAAAATTAGACTCTGGAAGATAATTTAATGTTGCAATTCTATATTTAATTTTCGAAAATAAATAGTTTTGACAAATAAATCCGTTGCCACGAAATTATATGCCGAAGTCTGTCGTCTCAAATAACAGACTTTTTTTTTAAAATTTCTTCTTTAATATTATTGTCACATGGGAATAGGTTCCTAGTTGACTGAAAATGGGTCACCACCAACTTTTTGAACCGAACCAGTTTTGTATTGGTTACTCCTCGATTACTAGTTTTCGTTGGAGAATTTTACGGAAAATGTACGACAATATATATAAATCGTTCTGAAACCTGACAACGCAAAAAGTCTTGATTTAAGGATTTCTACACTCTAACGTACTTAGGTATTTTCATAATAATGGCTAAACCATTGTAAGATTTTTAAGGTACAAATATTGAATATACATATTAGATAAATATTAAATAACATATAAGATAAATTTAAATATACATATTAGATAAGTGACACTAAAAAAGAGGTCAATATTTAGTGTAATAAAAATCTATAGTAGGTTTATTAATTATGAGGTATAGTAATTAATAAATTAAATTTGAAAGAGTAGTTAATAGATCGCCATTTTATGTATAGCTGAAAAATAAAATAATAAATTCACGATATAGAAAACTACAGAGTTTAGATAACTGAACAAATCGAAGCTGCTTAGAGTACCTTGCGACACTTGGTAATCCTTAGTATTGCAATAATGTTCGTACTTTGTAGCATCTCCTAATTATATACGAAAATACGAAGGCACAGTCTTAAAATCGAACGAACAATATGGACACATAATTACGGGAATCAAATTCTGTTAATAAAATGTGTTTTCTATTAATAAATTTTGTGTTTTATCAAAATCATACTTTAATAACCTAAATTACTGATATTTTATTCGACGGGGAAAAGTCCTACTGCCATACTGACCACCTGTGTCTATAATCTGTTTATATTATTATCCTATTCTTTATTTAAATTACTGTGAGTGTTACTTTTAGCTTTATGGCGCCATTTAGTTAACCATATTATCTAATTTACGAACAAAGATTTAAAACCATATTCATTAGGAAAACTAAATGATAGAATACCTAAAGGCATATAACAAATAAATTAGGGGGTTTGTTCAACCTCCCACCAGATATAAGCAGCTGGAAGTGCATATATTGCCCTCCTTTCTGTTTCAAATGCATATGCCTTTTCTCAAATGCATATGCCTTTTCTCAAATGCATATGGGTTTTCTCAAAAAGCATAAAACCTGTTGCATATGCAGTATATTTCCCAGTGCATATACTGCATATTTGGAAATGCATAATGTCACAACCCTAGTGATGAATAATGCAGATTCAAGGCAGTGGATACATTTTTTCTGGACACACTGTATAATAGATATGTATAAATATATCATTATTCAAACATTTTTTCCAAATATCAATTAAAATGTAGAGGCTATGCTATGCACAGACAGAGGATCAACAAAGTACTAACTAATTTCACAGTTCAAAATCATGTAAGCCATTGCATTGGTTATACTTTGCGAAAGGAGAAAATATTTGAATTGTTCCAATATGATGAGTAACGATGAAGACAATTTATCAGCTCCTGAGCTGCAGTTCATTATTCTTCTTCGAAGGCTATTTCCTTGTCATTGTTGCTAAGAGTCTGCAGATTACCACACAAAAAGATAGCAAAAGGACGCATATAATATATATTATATAGAAACGAAAAAGAGAAATTATCTTATAACATACACTTATTTATTTAAATGGTAAATACAGTATGTAGATTAGAATGAAACTCTGCAACTTCATATCTCGATGTTTTGTGATAATGTTTGCAATCTGGGATATATTTATACTAATGGAACGTACTGAAGACTTAATTTTCTCTGTTATGTTGGTTTTAAGTCACAGTAAAAAACAAAGAAAGTCATCACAAGGTATAATTAATACTTTAATATGCAATTTAAGGTATTTTTCTTTATTATCAGTGCGTGAAATCGGAAATGCATGTGGCAGTTGAGTGTGGCAGTTGTGTAGTAGGGTAAAGTGGAAATAATCTTCAGTTGATTTGCTTCTTCAGACCATCTTCATAAAATCAATGAAAGTGTAATTAACAATGATTTGATGAGATAGAAAAGCTATAAAAGAATCGGTGACAAAACAAGAGAAATTTATTTGATATAAAATTCACCATTTCCATACTCTATGAATGGAAATTGAAATTCCTAAATTTTACCTGAATCATTTGAAAATATTAGCCAGACAATCATGGGACATACATATTACATAATTTTTACATAAATGCAGAGAAATTGGAGAAAAACGTTCCAGCTTGTATACCGCTCGATTCAAGGATAAAACTACGTACCTTTATATTTTTAATAGCCACTCTATACTTGGTTGTACCTTTCCTGTATAGATAGATTTAGAGTATATACAGAACGTAAAGGAAAATTCACTGCATTAAACTATATCAATATAAAACTTTAAATATAATAAGTATATAAAATTATTTCATCGAGAAAAAAATACCCATCTCCTGCATTCTTGTTTTAAAATTATTCCTCTGAGATCTGGTGTATCTATCTCCTTATTTTTCTGTCTCAGGTGGTTTTGAAATAAATACCTAAGGTAAATAACTATAAAAGAGCAAATACAAATATACACAGCAAATCAACAGCAAATTCACTCTTATTTCCCTTTAAATTCCCTGAATAGAATTCGTGAGGAGAACTGCTTCCGAGAGACTAAATATTGGCATTTTCAGTTCGCAGGGGATTTTATTTTCAATGCAATTGAATAAAGGACTCTGCAGCTCAGAGTTCTCTTTATTTTAAAGTAAATAAAGTCTCTCAACAAATGCATGCACATGAAAATGTTAAGAAAAAAATATAAGAAAAAACAAGCTAAAATAAAAAAAAAATATTAATATAGAAAATTTAAATAGAAGAGGTATTAGCTACCTTGTTCCAGAGTCTAATAAATTTTTTTATAAAACAGACCTTCATTAAATAATAATTACATAATAATTTAAAAAAATCTCATAAATGTTTGACTTGAACCAAGACGATAAACAATTTCTATAACTTGAACCTCTTCACTCAATATAATATCTAGTTTCCTGTCGAATATAACTGACTACTATATTTTATGATAACCGAAATTATTTCTGTTATCCGATTTCTCTATTTATCCGAATTTTCTATTTTCCATATTTCTGTTTTTCCAGATTTTAAATTTTCAAAATTTTCGGAATTTCTTCTTTTAGTATTTTCAGATTTTTTTAGTATTTTCAAATTTTTCTGGTATTCTTTTTTTTCTGACTTACAGTGTCTACCAGATTTTTCAATTTTTCAAACTTTTTATTATTTTGAATTTTCGTTTTCCGGTTTTCCTGTTTCCGTATTTTTCTGTTATCGGCATTTGTTCTGAATATTACTTAAAGCTTTACAGACCACAGACAGACAAATAAAGATAAGGAAATTATTTATGGGGTGATAACAAATGCAGTCAATAATACAATAATAAATAAGTCAGCAATATTGGAAATGTCTCAGACAGCTCACAATAGAATACAGAGGAAAATATTTTTTGCCACAATATTCGTGAGCATTAATTCCAAGTAATGACATATATACATGTAATTATGTTGAGAATGTATGTATATATATACATAAGTATATATTGTACCTATATATATTGCATTCTTCGATTGGCAAGGAACTACATTGATTTCAATTAGTGGGAGGAAAAATTATTAGGCTTCGGAATGATAGATTTTATATATTGATATAGGTTAGTATATCCCTTTATACTGATGGGTTAGTATATCCCTATATACTGATAGGTTAGTATATCCCTTTATACTGATAGGTTAGTATATCCCTATACATATATTGATAGGTTAGTATATCCCTTTATACTGATAGGTTAGTATATCCCTATACATATATTGATAGGTTAGTATATCCCTTTATACTGATAGATTAGTATATCCCTATACATATATTGATAGGTTAGTATATCCCTTTATACTGATAGGTTAGTACAGGGTAGGGCGTAAGTTTGGAAGCAAATGAAAGTGCATATTATAATCCAACGAAAGATATATTTAATAATTTACAGTTATGTATTATTACATAAGGGTTTTAAGAATTCAAAAATCATAAATTTATTCAAAATGTCCCCCCTTGTTTTTAATAACAGCCTCAAATCTCCTCCGAACTCCTCCTACTGCGGCACGCAACTGTTCTTGTGAAATTTTCTTCCAAGATCTCTGGAGCAAACGCTTTAAATCATCCACACTGCGATGGAATTTACCACAGGCCTTTGATTCAAGAATGGACCATACCGAAAAGTCCATAGGATTAACATCTGGGGAGCAGGGAGGCCACATTTCTTTGGACCAAAACCGTGGAAGATGGTCATGGCATCAGTTTTGAGTGACATTTGCAGTATGTGAAGTCGCACCGTCTTGCTGAAATGTCCATAGAGTGTCATTACCGAAGTGATCCTTAGCTGACTCCAACATTGGCGTCAAAATATTCTCAATATAACATTTAGCATTATTTTGGCGCCTTGTTCCACAAAAATTGAAGGAGATCTCCAAGTTTCTGAAACGGTGGCCCAGACTGTTACTGAAGCAGGTTTCATGGTTCTGTGGACAGTTTTTTGGTTGTATGGGATGTCTTTTGCACTTTTACCAATTATTCTGTCATTCCTCCGGTTGTGAGCCATTTCCACTGTGAAATTTTTTTCGTCAGACCAAACAATTTCACCAGCCGTGCCAGACTTCAATTCTCTCAGAAGTGCTTTGCTTCTCTCCAATCTCTTTTTCTTTACAGCTTCTGACACAGTTTGTCTCTTTTGGAGGGTGAAAGAGGACATCTTTAGGTCTTCTTTGACAACTCTTCTCATTGTTCTGGGACTCACATTAGCTGTTTTGGCTAACAATCGTATTGACCTTTTCGGGTTCCTCCTGATCTTCTCTCGGGCACATTTTATCAGTTGTTTGGTGCGTTGTGAGCGTGGTCTACCACTTCTTGGACGATAAGTCAAGTCTCCTCTCTCATTAAAACGCTTCACACACTTCCAAACAGTCGATCTTGCTATTGAGAGAGTCTTTGAAATGACGGAATCTGACTTCCCGGCACGGTGTAGAGCAATAATGGCTTCTCTTTTGTCTGACATTTTTGAATTGACTAAATTTTTGTAAAAAATAACACTGCCACGTCATAATGTAGTGTCTCTACTATAGTTCAAACCCTTTCACCTACTTAGGAACTTATTTTTAAGAATTATATTAATGTTTGAAAAATTGCTTCCAAACTTACGCCCCACCCTGATATCCCTTTATATTGATAGGTTAGTATATCCCTTTATACTGATAGATTAGTATATCCCTATACATATATTGATAGGTTAGTATATCCCTATATACTGATAGGTTAGTATATCCCTATATATTGATAGGTTAGTATATCCCTTTATACTGATAAATTAGTATATCCCTATACATATATTGATAGGTTAGTATATCCCTTTATACTGATAGGTTAGTATATCCCTATACATATATTGATAGATTAGTATATCCCTCAATATTTCGTACCCTCACTCTATGCCTTATTTATGTGAATGGGGTACCATGCGGTTAAGAGAAACCAATATAAGACGTCACAAAAGTTAAACCTGTGAATGATCAGAAAGAAAAACTAAAGTGAATAAAATGCAGTTAATATGCATTTACTGTTAATTAATATTACAGTTAGTCACAATGGCTAACAAACTAATGAATAGTTGTTACCTGACTCTAGCAGAGGACTAAGAGAGCAGCTCTATAATGCTATAAATTGTCTCAATCTTCCAATGGACTAAAAGACTTGTAATGAATGCCCAGAGGAATAATTTGACTGACAGTGACAGAGATTCTCTAACTGACTCATTATTAGCAGTTAGGGTACGTACGTACACACTACAAGCGGAGCAGCGCGGAGCGTCGTTAATATTATTGTTTATTTGCAGCGCCGCTCCGCTCGCAGTGTGAACAGCCAAGCGTTTCTGCATAAGAATACCAAACAACATTAATGGCGCTCCGCTCGCGCCGCTCTGCGCCGCTTGTAGTGTGTGTTTGAGCCCTTACACGGCATTGCATTATATTATTATTTGGTGAAGACTATAAGGCCCCTTTCACACGAGTCACTCAGTGACGGTCACTGAGTGACTCGTGTGAAAGGGGCATGAGAGTATTCAGGTCAATTAGATTATGAAAATCTTTGCCAAAATTAATTTATTCGATTAAACAAAAATTTAAAAATAGTCAATCAAATTATCTTTCATATATATGTTTTTCTTAGATAAAACAACTAAACAGTAATAAGCGTATGAGGCCTTCAAATTTTCAATTAGCCAACGACCATTTAAGGGGACTTTTTAAATTTTTCCTTTTGGAGCCCCTCTTCTCCGTGGGGGCTGAAAAGCCTGTCTTTCGCCCCCCCCCCCCTCAAACGAAAAGTCTCCAGACTCAATGGGGGTTGGTCCCAAAGCTAAGATCGTCAAGTGAGCTTTATTTGAATTTCGATCTTAATATTTAATTAGTTACTTCATAATTTTTCACTTGTTTTCTTTTTAAATAAAAAAAGTTAGAGATCAAAATTCAAGAAAAGCTCACTTCACGATCTTAGTAATTTCGAGCTAAATTTTTTTCTCTAGAACCAACCCCCATTGAGTCTATAGAGTTTTCGTGGTTCTAGGTAAATTGCTCGAAAACAATTGCTCGAAAACAATTGCTCGAAAGACAATTGCTCGAAGATAATTGCTCGAAAAACAATTGCTCAAATGAACAATTGCTCGAATGAACAATGGCTCGAAAGACAATTGCTCGAAAGAGAATTGCTCGAACGAACAATTGCTCGAATGAACAATTGTTCGAAAGACAAATGCTCGAAAGACAATTGCTCGAACGAACAATTGACCGAATGAACAATTGCTCGAATGAAAAACTGCTTGAATGATCAAATTGCTCGAAGTGTTCAAATTTATAAAGGACAGATAATTATGAAGTTGGATCACTTCGATTAGCTGCACCTAACCATCCTGGTCTCTAATTAGTAATTTATAGTAACAGTATTTCATATTTTTCATCGCTACTTATACTGATTTTAAATTTTAGTCTTTCTGGTTTTAATAATTTTATCGAACATGAATACTGCTGCAATTTTGGGTACAGTAATTTTCGTTTTTTTTTTGTCAGTCAATAGCTTCAGTGGGCTCTGACGAGATGTTCTTGGGACTAGGTTAGGGTTGTTAGGTTTTAGCAACTTGGACTATGGGAACTGCCGATAACAGGAGAGAGCGGTTTTTCACGACACATTTAGCATGACATCTGGTAATCGTGCCACTTTTTAATTTTCCTCTTTTTGGTAGCCATTAACTGGTTTACATTTCCTCTTCTTTTACATTAAGCAATTGATTATTCGGTATTTGATTATTTGAGCAATTGTTAATTAGAGAAATATTGTCGAAAGTCAGAAAGTCATGAAGTGAAATCTCTTCGATTAACTGTACCTAATCGTCCTTGTTTCTAATTAGTAATTAATAATAACTGTATTCTATTTATTTTATATTATCTGAACGATTGACCATTCGGTCAATTGTTCGTTCGAGCAATTGTTTTCGAGCAATTATCTTTCGAGCAATTGTTTTCGAGCAATTGTTTCATTCGGTCAATTGTTCGTTCGAGCAATTGTTTTCGAGCAATTATCTTTCGAGCAATTGTTTTCGAATAATTTACCGGTTACCAGCTTTCGTGGGGGTGCCGAAACGAGAATTTTTCGAAGATTGAATTTGCTTTAAAAAGTCTTGAATTTTTTGTTTAGTGTACGTATCAGGTTTTTTAATTTAAGGTGTTATTTTTTCATTAAAAATATGTCCCCACTACCAAAATTGGGAGGTTATTACACAACAACTCAAAAACAAACAAAATCCCCCCCTCCTCCATTATTCGCACCCCTAACCCACTATTTTTCTTTAGACTGTTTTCTTTGGAACTAAAGTAAAGAAAATTCAGCAAAAATTGCAAAAATCCAGTAAACGATCCCCTTATATTTTATTTCCTTTTTCAAATATCTTTGCTATTTTGAGGGTTTAATAATCAATAATTACCTTAAATTGTTTCTGAAGATTGTGCTATTCTCAAATTTAACCTTGTATAAAACACAGAAAAAAGGAACATTTCAAATGATAATATAAATAATACTGTTCCACTGGTGACTCGATATATAGAATGTAACACTCATGGCTAACTCATCGATAGCTATAATGAATAACACCCTATTTAATGTTGCAAAAAGTCATTAGTACAATTACCAAGGGACGAAATTAATTCGGAGACAGTAAGGACCATCACAGTGAGAACAAATGACAAACGTTAGAATTAATGACACTGCCTGTAATTAATCATTCTGGTCATTGTGGTTACTTTTATCAATACAATAGAAGACAGGATGGTAGTTTACATCAAGAATAACTTGCCAGTTATCAGCAAGAGGAATATTTAAAAGATGTTCAGTGGAAGAATGAAGATAGGAAAAGAGAGTGAAAGAGCAAAGGGAAGAGCATTTATTCCTGAAATATTAAGGGAATATCCCAGGAATAAATACTTCCTGCCTGGGGAGAGGAACTATTTGAACGAAGACAGATAAAACCAAACTAAATAAGATATGATAATCAAAACTTGTCATATGAAAGTCAATTTAAAGAGATGGGTGGCAAGATGACCAACTAATCATAAACCCCCAATATCTAAATCAGACTTCTGCATTTAGAATTTTAACTTGTCAAGCCTGCTGTTATATGCCACGCGAAATGAATTACAGTCCAGTCCCCTATTTCTTGGATAGGAGAGTATCACAGCTGGAAATGAGCATTGGAGCATCAATAAATACAATTATGTGGATTTGAATTGTCACCGTAAAGTTGTCACCGTGCAAAGCTCAGAATTATTAAATGGTTCACAGTGTCCAGTGCTGTATAAGTAGAGTAGGAAAATATATTATTATTTTTAGTGATGCTTTCATTCTTCGAACACTTTTTAAATGTCTGTGAGAGGTTGAATAAAAATAAATGTTTCTAAAAAATAAAGGTACTATAACACCATGAGACAATCTAATGCAAATAATAGAATTATATAAATTACAGTAAAAAGACTAGATCTCATTGAATTGAATAGGCAGCGTGAATCCCGTATTTGATCATTTATGACTCCTGATATACCTTTTTGAAATCGCTTGAATAAATCCAAACTCCTCTCCCCTCCTCTATTCTGCAGTTCCTAATGATATAATGACTATAAATCCTTTTCAAGGAGAGAACGAACATGTCCTCAGAACTCTCGATTAGTTTACAACGCTAATGTTTAAATAGCATTTAGAAATGAAGAATGAAATGAATACAGAATACAAATGGGTGAACAAAAAGATATAGAAATATTTTCAGCATCACTGTACTGCGAATATTACCATTTATTAGACAATAAAACTCGTGCCACCCAGTTACAGAATTTTCGCAACACTGCGTTATGTAGATCAAAGTTCTACTATTTAGCTTCATTTCTGTGTGACAAAGCTGTGTGTTTAGTTATAGAGGAAATCGAGAAATTATTCATTGAGGAAATTTTATTGGCAAACAAGATCCATATTTGGCATAAACTCAGTGAAGTGGTCTCCACACTTATTGTGTCGCACCTAATCTTTATATATGTAGTTCAGGAGCTATTTAAATTGAGCTATGTTATTCAACATTATATTATAAAAGTTCTCTCAGATAATTCTAGTTGAAGTTATTCTTTTTATCGAAGCTATTACCTATACTTCAATAATTATCAATGTACCTCATTAATTATCTTCCCCGTTTTTATGTTCCTATTTATCCGGTCGCTTTCCACAATGAAATCCTTTGTACTTTTCCTCAATCCATTTATTTATACCCTTATTTTAGTTCATTGCAATAATTAATAAATATATCATTCCACTACTTAATTTACCTACTCCATATTTAAATTGAAAATAAATTTATATAAATTAATATCAACACAAATCATCTATACATCATTTCGAACACGTTTACATAAATTCGAACATGCTTATAAAAGTATTCAAACATGTTATGGACTCATTTAATGTTAATTTATTTTCCTACTTGATTAACTAAATGAAATATTGTATACTTTCGAATAAAAACCAATTTCAAGTTGATAACACATTAATATATTATGCATGAATATATGACTGATAGAAGCTTATCGAGTTGTAACTAAAAAGAAATACGTGGAAAGAATATACCCAGTCGAATAATTAATTTATAATCCGCAGATCTTCTTTTATTGTCGATAACAGTAAATGTTATGATCATAAAATTTCCTTATTTACCGTATATTTCCAATGATATATCGCTATGTTCAGTATCGGTACTGCCTGATGTCGGACTGTATGGTTCTTAGATCGAAAGATCACCGGTAATAGACGCTTGACTGACGACGATAATTTCTGATTATTATTATCGTATTTCGATGATGTTCAACACCATATTGATACCACCGAAACTGATCTTTATGATCTATTATTGTCGATGGTATGCTAAATTACCAAATTACCGTACAGCGAAGATCTACAATAATTTACCATGATAAATTTCAACTACACAACCCCATGATGTGTAGAATATATGCTTTTGTGTGTGTAAGCTGAACACATCAACACGGAGATCAAATTTGTAATACTTGAATCAACCGATGTGCACAACTGCTCATTAATATTAATGTTAAATGAGATCAAACTTCACATTATTTTATTTGAAAAATTTGAAATACGAAATTAAAATATTTGGACTGTTGTTTGAAACTTGAATTATTAATGTACCTTTTTATATCTTTCTTACAGGTTTCCTCTATGAATTCCTTTATACTTTTCTCTCATCACTTTATTCATACCATTATTTTAGTTCATTATTATATTTAATAAATACATCATTTCACCTTTTCTTTCAACTAATTAAACATATCAACAACAAACCAAATAAAAAATCAAATAACAAATCACACAATATAAAATTTATCAATTCGATCAGAAACCTTCAATTTATGAGCAGTTATTCAAAGATAAAATGTTCAATTTTTTATCTATCGCGTTGAGGTTATACTTTTCGAGCTATAAAATGGGATAGAAGGATGCAGGTGATATTTATATGGATTTCCAATGAAAATATACTGATATATTACCATATTATCCCGACTCCTGCCTTTTATCATCGAATTTTGATGATAAAATATTCTGACATATTGTTGCCAACGGCTGTAAATCTCTGCCTGGGAAATACTGACGTTTACTTGGAGTTAAGTTAACAAAATTGAAATGCTAACTGATTTAGATAATTTGCACGAGATGCACAAGACTTTAAATATTTAGGCTGCTTTCTAAATTATTAGTCGTCCAGACCAATGTACATATGAAACAGAATAGCTTACACTAACATTAGGGACATCTTCGATTGTAAATCTATTAAATTTAATTTAATGAGGCTTGAAAAGGTTATTCTAAAAAAAGGTATACATCATCTGTTCGATCACACTCAAAATAATGAATTTAAAAATAACATCGATATCAGAGATATGGCAGAAGACATTTTGATAGTGTAACGTTATTATTACGTCACATCGAGGACTGTAACGTCTAGTACAAAATCCATATCATTGTTATATAAACGTAGTTGCTATAGCAACACTGAGTTCCTATCATAACTTCTGTTAATTGGAAAAAAATTGTACCTACTCATCATGCATTTGGTCATCACTCACCGACTACTCGCTATTATTAAGAGTTCAGTTATACTAGACCCTAGTAAATTTAACCCAAGGTGAATTCCACCCCTGTCTATATTCAGTAAATTATACATTTTGTCACCATTGATGTTATCCAGGGTCCCCCAAATGGACCACCAATTAACCTAACCATAGGAGGTGAATAGTGTATTTAGTATTTCCTGGTGTGGAGTTGCCGGTGTGATTATTGAAGGATCCGAATATATCGGCCACCATAAATAATTATTGCACAATACTAATTATTTCATGCAGTGAAGAGCATATAAGAGAGCAGGTGGCATATGACATCAATACACTTACGTAACAAAATTACTAATATGTACCGCATATTATACAGGGTGGCGCAAAAAAAAGGTAAACCAAAGGTAGAACTTTTCTAAAACACAGTTTTATTCGTTCATTTTTTCTGCATCTATCTTGATAATCTGTTAAAAGTTACGTCAAAAATAAAAAAACATCATGCAGCGAACTAAAAAAATGGAAATAAAAAGGGCTTGCGCAAGGATGAAATATACAAAAAAAATCATAATAATTATAATTCATTTTAAATGGATGTAAAACATTAAATTCTATTGTTTTTGTAACAAATAAGAGAAAATAAAAAAATAAATTACCATTTGAAAATTGGTTTTTGAGATAAAATTGATATCTTTATAAAATGAGTTCGTCGTTAATTTTTATCTCCTATTCGAAACCCTCCAAATGCAGCTTTCAAAATATCAAAGAATTTTTGTGGTGATAAGTTATTCGAACACTGAAAGCTTTGAACAGGTTCAAGCTCATTTTGAACAACGCTTTCTGAAAAGGTTCCCACCAACTATAAAACCGTATTGACAAATGTTAATAAGTTCAAAAGAGAAGAAACCACTTTAAATTTGAACAAAAAGTGATCAGGTATCAGGCGAAAAGAATGAACACATTAAAATTGTTCTTGAACAGCCTATTAAGAATCCAAAAATATCAATCAGAAATATCAGGATAGAAATAACACCAAACACACATTTCATCGAATTGTTAAACACGATTTGAGATATCATCCTTTGAAGAAGCATGTAAGACTCGAACTCTTAGAACTAATTTACCGCACCGACTAAATTTTGCTATATCGTTTCTGCAAAGAAATGCACATTTTGTAGAAGACATCGTTATTGGGGATGAAGATGTATTTCCATTAATGAAAGAATCAATAACTAAAACTTTAATTGAGTGAAAAATAGTAGATGTTTTTACTAATACCATATCGAAATAAATTATACCTATTATGAACTTTTTGTGTTTTTCGTCCTCGCGCAAGCCCTTTTTAGTTTCATTTTTTTAATTCTCTGCAGGATGTTTAATTTTTCTCGTAGCTTCTAACAGATTAGCAAGATAGATGCAGAAGAAGTAAACGAATAAAACTGTGTTTTTAGAAATTTTTTAGCTTTAATAGTTTGAAAAATAAACCAATTTGAATATGGGTTTCCTCTTTTGGCGCCACCCTGTATATATATTATATATATATATATACTGAGAAAAAAATACGAGTCAAATTGACTCAAAATTTGAGTTTTCAGTTCATCCCAAAATCGGCACCAAAAAATGAGTCAATTGTACTTATCTTAGTGTTTTACACAAAACAAGGGTCATATTGACTCTTAATTCATAGTCAGATTGACTAAGGAAGAGTCAATCAAGAAAGAAAGACTCCAATATTTGAGTTTTGCAGCCTTGACTCAAGCGATGAGTCAGGTTGACTCGCAATTTTTTTTAAGTGAAGAAACATATTAAACGCTAAATTCTACACAGACTGCCCCTAGAAGGTCCATCTCATGAAGATGTTACCCAATTCTATATCTATATATCTAAGAGAACTCAGATCTCGTAAATATAGAAGTTAAACATTACACAAATGTATAACAGTCGAGTGGTGATGAACTTTTGGGATGTCTACTGTTGATGTATAGTGTGATATAATTGCTAATAAATTTTTTTTGAATTAATACTTTTCGATGTAGTAAGAATATTCAATACAGTATATCTCTGATAATGAAATAAATCGTGAAATTGGAAAATATTACTTTTACTGTTGATAGTATCAACAGTTTTTAACGAAAACTGTTTCTTCATATCATCTATCTGTATTTTCTTTGTTTTATTTGAATCTCTTTTGAGAATAATAACCTCTGAACTACATGCAAAGTCACAAAGTATTCCAGTCTCTGAGAAATGTTCAGTCGGAAACATAAGCACGAAGCTTGTTCTACGTCGTGAGGGAGGAATTGGTTATGCTATACAAGGTAAACCAAATAGTGAGCCCTCTCACTATAAAAAGTATTTAAGCGAAGAGTACAAACCAATAAACGGATCAAAAATACGCAGTGAAAGTTTCATCAAAACACACAGCTTATAATAAACTGAATTCAGAAGCTAGTAATAGCAAGACTTCAATGTACCGAATGCTCGAGAACAAAAACATTTAAAATGCTGGAACATCTTGAGCTAAGTGACCATCGCGATATCATGGGAGTGAGATAGCAGATAGTACCTTTACTTGGTGGTGACAGCTGAGAAGTGGTGAACCAACAGAATTAAAGAGTTTGGAGTTTTTCCAGTTCTGTCAAGTGTAGAATAATTGTGACGAGACGACAAAATGCACATTCTGTGATGGATCAGGCTTCTAGTACGATCACTGGAAGATTCTTCGGACCCTCTTATTTAGGTCTTGTGGGATTGAATTGAATTCTGAACGGTACATTTCTCTTATTTGGGAATCAAAGATTCTACCATAGGTTAATTAAGGAACACTTTCAGGGTTCAGCACGAATCTGAATTGATTCAAGCATGAATATTGAATGAACATTCCACCTTTTAACACTAATTGAACTAATGAAATTTAGCTCTCTGAAGGACCGAGTGTCGGGGATTTGCAACACAATTTATATTCAGGAAACCAGGGGCTTGAATTGTATTATTTTTTTGTCAGATCATAGCTTTTTTCATATAAATGTACCGTGGGACGTTTTATGTACTCATGATTGATAGGAACAAAGTTATTATATTGAATGTATTCTGTATGAACTGTTAAGTTATTTGTAAAGGTATGTGTGACACAGGAGGATGAGACACAGCGATAACACACATGTTTACTCTCTGACTCTGTCCCGTATATGCTAAATTGGGCACTAGCACTTCGAAATAGCACTACACAGTACACACTATTGACCATAGTGCAACGCGATATTTAAACCTGAAGTGAACACTTCCACACTACGGTTTGCTATGCTAAATCTGGTGAAAAAAGAAGTGCGTATTTCAATATTTTCATGTGTACTAGAGACCGCCCTAAAAAATTAATGACCACACTTGTCATTATTTTCAGTTTAATTTGATGTGTTCACTCATTTTCCATGGTAGTGGCCTATGGATCTTTTTGGTGTTCATTAACTAAAGGTATCATAGAGAAATAACGTCAGGAACGAACGCTCATGAATATAAGCGTGCATTTCGCTTTACTGAAGACCATTTTGATACTTACTTTTCCTTGTCGGTAGAGACTGATCGAGAGGTCATTTTCTAACTGAAAAAAAAAATTAGGTGTTTTTTTACTTCACTCACCCGTATGCCATTGGTGTGATTGATGGAACTTTGATTCGATCCTGACAAATACATGTAAAGGTATTCCATTTATACATTGTAAATGTAAAAAGTACAACAGCTATTTACAATATAGTAAGAGCATGTTGAAACGGCACCCTTCAATACCTACCCATAAAATCGAAAAATAATAAGATTCCCCTTACTAATTGAGACAACCGAAGAGGGGGCAAATTCGACAATGCTTGAATATACATGAGGATTTCTTTTTATAAGTTTTCTATAATATTTATTATCAAGAAGTTAAACATTTATGAGAAAGAACCAATATTCCACTTTCCATGCAATGATGTACAGTGGTGTACGGTTTAATTTTCGCATATCTGTTGTATTGATACATTATTCAAACGGATGGTGGTGGCTGAAGGTGCTGATTATTGGGGTATTTACCCTACACCAAATAACAAATATTATCTGTAAAAAAAAATTATAACACATTTTTTCAGGTATAGTTTTTGTTCTTTGGTGTATTATGTGAAATATTATACGTTTTTTAACCAGTGGACGGGAACCACTACGCTGTACAAGAACTAATAATTTGAACACTAGACCGAAATTTCTCAAAATACCTGGAAAGCGTAGTGTGGCACTTCAGAATTTGTCAAACAGCGAAGTAACACTAAAAAGTCTTTTTGCATACGAAGCTGTAGTGCGATACTTCGCCGTGTAGTGCTACTTTGAAGTGCTTAGTGTGTAGTACCAATTTAGCATACGAGAGAGACACTCTGAAGTGCGCAGTGCTACTTCATAGTGCACTGCTAGTGCCCTATTTAACATACGGCCCTCTATCAGGACTATCTCATGAAATGACAAGAATGCGTACGTGATAAAATACAAATTCCATATGCAATGTAATGTACAACTTAAATATTAATAAATAATAGTTTAACATATTAAATTATATCCAAGAAATCTATCAATTGGACGTTTTTTGGTCCGTTGTGGTGTAATTGAAGATATACACTAGGCGCTTGCGCGTTGCCACATCTGGAGGTAGCGTCAAAGTGCGCTATGCCAAGTGATGGCAATGCACAGGTAAGTGTTCTTGATGGCAACTTAGAAAAATTTAGATTATGACCATTTACAAAAATGGTTAATGAAAAGAGTCACGAAATCTTAGTTGATTCACAGCTTTTTATCATATTTAAAGGATCTTATGAATAAGCAACGATGTCAGATCAAGAGAGAATCCAGACTTCAATCAGTTGCACTTTTCCATCTGATCAATTTTGGAGGACTCATCTGTTGAAAAGCAAACTGCAATTGCAATGGTAAACAATATTTCACAAGAAAAGGTATGTGCAGCTTGCTATGGCTTTGTTCTGAAAACTGAATTACGTAATAAAGATAATCGAATTGTTTAAAATAAAATGAAGTTGTTTAAAATAAATGAATAATAATGTACATCGTTTTATAATTATTCACTTGCCTACTAAAATCAGTGAAATAAAGACTGAACTTTTGAATTAAATTTAATTATACATATATCAAAACTCATAAAGACCCAGTAGAATGTAAATATATAACAATTGAGCTTTTAATCAATTCTAAAGTGGGTTTTTAAGGCAATCTTCGTAGTTTTGTTTCCAGTACAAATTTATTCCGACACAGACTCTCAAGTCTCGAAACATTGCTTCATAAGGCTGCAATAAATGCTAATTCAGTTCCCCTGGAAGAAAAAAGTACAACGTCATACAACTGAGAAATTTTTGCCGCAACTCACTGAAATTAAAAGCTTGTGCTTGCTGCAAGAATTTCAGTTGCATCAGTAGAGTGGGAAAAGCAAACCGGTGATAAACTTAATGATATGGTCACAATGATATGGAATAGATGAGAATGACCCAGAAGCCAATAATTGAAAACTGTATGAATATCCCTGATATTTTGAAATATCGATTAACTTTTCAGTCTAATTCAAAGGATTCCTGAAAAGGCGAAAATTAAGAAAGTTTTTATCTTCATGCATGAACAATATTCTATACTAGAGAATTTATGCAGTAAAATACAAATTGTTGCGCGGATCATCTTTATGCGCAGCGATATTATGAAGTTTTGATAGCAGCTGACGTCGTCTAAATTGGTCCATTGTGTCCCCATTCTGAGCCTCATTCACTTTAATGTCTGGTAATTTGAGCACCAGGTCCTGAATTTGATCTATTTGCTTTAGTATGAAACAACAACGTCCAAAACTATTAACTAATCATTAATGTGATGGTAATTACTATCGATAGAGAATCAATTATTGGAATATTAATTGAAGGACTATTTCCCCAGATGAAACAAGGAAATTTCCTAAATTGTTAGATAGATTCTTAATCCTAATTGACCATCTATTGTTGTACATATATATTAAAGAGGTTAATTAATAATATGATTATATGATTCAATTTAATAATAAGATTAAATAAGATCATATAATTATATTATTAATTAACCTCTTAGATTGATAAGAATGATTGATAAAAATTTAATACGCGTATTAAAATCACGTATATTTATATTTATATTTTCACGATGTTATCAACATGCTTAATGCAAAATGCCTATGTAATATCTAGTGTACATAATAAAAATTAATTAAAAATATGATGATAATATTATAGGTGAAAAAATAATATATTAATATTGAAAAGTACATATAGTTATGAACCTACTTGAATTTCTTTTCTAGCTCAAGTGTAGCCCAAGTAGTGAATTAAATGAAAACTGAGCGGAAAATGAGAGCAATAGAGAGCAAGCGAGTATATTTCTACACCAGGAAATATATACCGAAGCAGTCTCCAGAAAGTAAGAGAGTGCTTTATCAACCAGTTTGCAGAGCGTGGCAAATATCTCTCAGCTTCGTATATTAACGACCTGAAAATCCACCAATAATTGAGATGAAAGTTAAATGGAAAGATTTGGAGGATTTGGAACACGTGAGGTGAATAGGAAAGAAAGAGTAAAATCAAGTACCTTTGAATTACTGTAAGAATAACGGCTTAGTGAGTAATAAGTCACAGTAACTGTTGACTTAATTCTATCATTGAAGTATTATAAATTAGGTGAACATGTTCATTATTTTGAAAAAATATTCCATTGAAAAATTGATCACTTCGGTGTAAAATATATAACTACTGAATATATTTTTCAATGAATATTGCAACTATTTTTTCATTCATACATTTTGTTTGCATCAACATCAGAGGTTGTGTTTCTTTAAAGGTGAGTAATGCATTATTAGTCATAAGGGTTACTTTAAAGGTGAGTAATGCATTATTAGTCATAAGGGTTACTTTAAAGGTGAGTAATGCATTATTAGTCATAAGGGTTTCTTTAAAGGTGAGTAATGCATTATTAGTCATTAGGGTTTCTTTAAAGGTGAGTAATGCATTATTAGTCATTAGGGTTTCTTTAAAGGTGAGTAATGCATTATTAGTCATTAGGGTTACTTTAAAGGTGAGTAATGCATTATTAGTCATTAGGTTTTCTTTATAGCTTCAGATAAGGCTGTAAAATGTCCATTAACAGCTTGGAGGGAATTTCCTTAGAGTTACCAATATATTAAACATATGATGTGATATTTACAAATCAGAGGAGAAATGGTAAATCTATTGAAATGTTCTACAGCTAGTTATATATAGTATGCCCCTTAATATTATTAATATATCAATATGATAAAAAATTATATTACTTTTATTCACGATTTACGTATAAAAATTTAAAAGTTTTTGTGATTGCAATATCTTTTGCATATCATTTTCTAATAACTAATATTGAAAGTAATCACACAAATATCTAAAGTTCATGTACCTATAATCATGTTTGCTCGACTGACAAAAGATGAATAACATTTGGAAAACATTACCTACTTAAAACAAGTTTTCTGATTTTTGGATAAGTATTATGTGAAATATTTCTATTTATCGTGTCATGCTTTAATAGATTCGAATATATAATTGATATAGTATATAACCAGCATCACAGGAGAATAGAACTGACATCGGACGTTAAAATATGTATTCAAACATTTTATAGATGCAGGAAATTTATTTATAGTATCTAAACGTGAAAAAAGTTAACCCTATAAATCTAAAGCCTTAATTGGCATTAAATTTCATATCATTAGTTTTTATTCAATTAGGGTTCAATTTCTATGTCTCTAAATGGAGAAAGTACATTTAACTTTTCCTATAATTTTACTTGAGGTCTAATTGCATTACAAGTTGGACTACTACCCATTTCATTCCTTAAAATATTTCTTTTCCCCGAATTCATTTAGCCACTCAGTGTGCCCCAAATATGAAGTCATAAAGAGAAGAGTCTATGCGAAGACTCAAACCTTCTACGGGAAGTTGAAATCCTGGCTCCGTTCTACAATCTTTATGTGTTCATAAACTTGGCAGAAGTTTTTCTGAAATTCTCGCAGACTTTTCAATTTTTCTGAGAGGTGCCATTCATTCTCCAAGTTTGGAAGTGGCGAACAACGAGTTAATATTTTCGACCAAAATTTCGTCAAGTTTTTAAGTTTTTAAATCAAATATCGAAGTTCATGTTTGTAAAATGAAGAGTAAATCGCGAATCTTTGGAAGCATATCAGGTATGTATATAACCTCTATGAAATTTGCGGCTGTGTGCGGCAGTATCAGATCCTTTCCTCTGTAATATTTATTGAATATACTAGTATTATAATTAATTATGATTTATAGAAATAGTAACTTGAGGGCCAGAGTGGGCACTTGGAAATATTAAATTGTATATATATATAACTTTTGTTTAATAAATTCTAATATATAAAAACAGTATTTTCATCAATTACATGGTCTTCTACAAACTTGAACCTCTTTTTGTGTAATGTGAAAAGTTAATTGAAAAATGAAACGTTTGAATAAATGAATCACCATATGTTTTTATCAACATGGATCATCAACTTAGCCACTGATGTAAATATTACTATTGCAATTTCAATGCCTATTAGCTACAGCATCAATAATTGTTGGCCGGCTTTGCTTTCTTCATTTCTAAATATCCTCTTTTGAAGTAAAGTTATGATATTTCGCCTCAATTACTAAGAGAACAAAGATATCATATTATTAATAGCTTTATATTATTAACATTAATTATTAAATTAAATAAATTTAAATCACTAATCGAAAATATATCACCCACATTACTTCGCTATTTTAAAGTATTTAATATTCTTCCGGCACGCTACATGAATTACTTTCAATGTTTTCGTGACCAAACAATAACTTATACTTTGGTGATTTTCAACACACTTTGTGTCAAAAATATTTATGTTGTGAAAATGTATTATTAATTTTTATTTGTTTCTAATTAGTAACCCTAATGAGTTTGACTATCAGAATGTATCAGAATGTTTGACTATGTGTTTAAAAAACACATGTTTTATTTTAAAATCTACGGTACTGTATTTTTTACAATTTGTATTAAAAACTAAACTAATAAGTATCAAATTTCAAGTAAAAGCATCATTTAACATATAAGGAGAAATATATACATAGATATATAAGTTATTAGCAACTGAGAGCTGAGCTGTGATTGGGTGGAATATGACCCAATCAAAGCTTGCACATACATGTGTGTGTTCTCCATGAAAACATGGACTGTAGAATGTCTATAGCGTACAAAACTGTAATTCTACGTTGCCACACGTCACCACATTACAATTAATCTCCCAATTTTTGTGATTTTCGCCGATACATAAATATTTTTTAATTTTTAAGTACAAATATATATTTGGTATTTATGTAGGAACAAAGTCAAGAAAGGCCGATGAATAAAAAAAGAATGGCATGAAATACATAGAGCAATTTAAAAAGAATGTACTTACATAACACACGTCAAACTCATGGTTAAGAAATATTCAAAACGGCAGAATGAAATATCGTCAATCTTAAAATACTACAAATACAAAATAGAAATAAACCAAATAATTTACAATAGCTTTACATTATATAAAAGCGTAAACTATTTCACTTAGTTGAATAATTCGAATAGCTCCGTTCTTCTGCCAAAATCCTTTCACAAAGAAACCAGCGGAGTGTATAAATTAATAACTGGAAGAGAAAATTGTTATGGCTTTGTCTTGTTGACTCAGATAATCGTGAAATGATTTTAACGAGTTGTAGAATTTTCCAATTAAAATGGAGAGAAAGAAATACAGAATGAAGACAAGAAGACTTACCACTTAAGAAAAATAATTCTTCTCAATATAATTGAATTATTAAAGTCTGTACTACACAAGACAAAGACTCGATTCTATAATCTTCACATGAGGTCAAGTCAAGACCCGATGGCGGGTTACTGTTATATTTCACCAAATAGATAATGGTTCAGTACAGTTTTCATATCACACCTTATGACAAAGTTGTTGTATTAATAGAGGTCTGGTACATATAGTACTATTTTATGTGAAATCGGAAATAAAGGATATTTAGAGGTGTGATAATTCTTATTTGATAAGACTTATGAAATAGTGTCACTTAATTTGACCAGAGGTTAAGCTAATGTGAGCTCTTGCGAACATGTGATGTATTATTATGCATAAGTATTTGACCATAGGTATCCATAACAATTATCACTACAAATATAACCTTTGTTAAGTACATACTGTATAAACACTTAAACAGGTATATATATGTAGCTATGCTAACTGTAATAGTGCAGCTTAAGCTATAAAGGGCACGTAGATAATATCAACAATTGATTAGGCAGACAATCACTCGCAGATCTACAATGATCGTTAATGACGTTATCTAATATATTGCCGGTACTTTAATTATTGGTGATGTTGCCAGTCCGCTAATGCTAATACTAACATCACCATTACTTAAAGTGCCGGCAATATATTAGATAACGTCATTAGCGATCATTGTAGATCTGCGAGTGATTGTCTGCCTAATCAATTGTTGATATTATCTATGTGCCCTTTATAGCTTAAGCTGCACTATTACAGTTAGCAGAGCTATATATATATATATATATATATATATATATATATATACCTGTTTAAGTGTTTATACAGTATGTACTTAACAATGGTTATATATGTAGTGTTAATTTATTATGGATACCTATACTAATCACCAATGGCCGCTATTCAATGGCCAACATTTATCAATAGTGAAATATGTATTGGGTCAGGAAATTTAACGACGACAATTTATCGTAATCTATCATAATAATAATTGTATCGACGATAATCTGTCATTCGGTGAAAATTCCCAACGATCATATAAAAAATATGATATTTCACACTAAGAGACAATCAATGATCGTTATAATCGTGTTGAATATTGAATTTTTTAATCCATAATAATAATAACAATAATCCATAATAAATAGAATCACATGTAGAATAATCATCCCAAGAATTCCCACATGTAGAATGATTATTCAAAGAATTCCCACATGTAGAATTGTCATCCCAAGAATTCCCACATGTAGAATTGTCATCCTAAGAATTCCCGCATGTAGAATTGTCATCCCAAGAATTCCCACATGTAGAATGGTTATTCAAAGAATTCCCACATGTAGAATGGTCATTCAAAGAATTCCCGCATGTAGAATTGTCATCCCAGAGATGACAATTTACTAATTCACTATAGGTAGTTAAATAAAGTTTTATAATATTAATTTTCATTTAATTATTTCCTTAATTAATTTATTTACAAATAGCCATCTTATATACCCATATCACACATATAAACGTTAAAATACAATAATTATACCAGTGAAGTAAAGCCAGCGCCATTTCACCTCAGCTTATCGACCAAATATGTTATTTGTACGGGGATAAAAATGAGGTTTTCTGAATATTGGAGAATTTTATTATTTGGATCCTATTATATTCCTTGTTGTTAAGTTTATTGAAATTCGTTAAATTGTGATAAAAAGTTATGAGTTAATTAAGGGGTCCGTCTCCTTAAAATGAAAAAAAGTTTATTGATTAATATTTGACATTTTCAGGGTTAACGCAACTATTCAAATTACGTATTTTTATTTAATTTTTTTTTCAAGTTTAAGAGAATTTTTTCCATTTTTTTCCCAAAAAATTTTTTTTCCCGAAAACATTGATAAAACCCGTCTTTATCTTTGTGAGCAATTCATTTATGAAGAAAATGAAACAAACCCTATGTCTCTAACTCAAAAACTGTATGAGTTCATGACTTTTGAAGTCGAAAAAATGTACTTTTCAGGAGAGCCAATTTACTGAGTTTTCTTGAAAATGGTCTAACTCAAATAATTATGGCTCCTTAAATTAGCGTCAAAACTCTTAATTGTTTGGGTGTTGTGTCCTCTTTTGGATGCATCTATTTTGGACAGACCTGACAGGTATAATTTACAATATTATCCATCTGTTTTTGAAGCAATTCTATATTGTTTTTAGCTTTATTATTTTAACACGTTATCTGGGAGACTATAAGATATCATTTTATGCATTTCGAGGGGTTGTTAGTGCTCTACTCCAAAGAGACGAGGAAAAGCACTAAAAAACCTTTCGAAACGACAGGCACTGAGGCACTGACGTGAAAACGACCAACGTTCTAATGTACTATAAAAGGAGAGATTAGCAATATGATGCTAATTTTTTAAATCACAGTTTCTCAGTTTCCTATTGTTTTCAAATTTTACAAATTTGTTATCATGCACCCACACTAAATTTGAAATATCTACAAACATAACGATTAATAAAGTTTAATTTATAGAATATATAAATTAGTAAATTGTTTAAAAAGAAATACAACACTCCGTACATTGTGCCATGCCAACAAGTATGTTGGATCAAAACAGTGATGCATTGATTGTGATGATAGATTTCCTTGGGAACCGAATTGCAATTATAAACAGAAAAAAGGGTAGTAATAAAAATTTCCATTAAAATACAATATATTCAAGTTTTCTTGAGCACTATTTTTAGATGAAATCAAATGCTCAAGGAATTGATGACATTTTTTATCTACTACCCTTGTATTTCTGCTTATAGTTGATTGTGATGTTTCATTTTCTCATATGGGAATTTGAAGATCAATAATTGATCATTTAATCCCGTGTTTATATCAGGGTAACATAGTCCCACAAATAAATCAACATTGGTACTATTGTAACAATATTCGGACATTGCTAACCAAAGAACTCTGTTACCTTAGATACACTTATACACATTGTATATAATAAGCAAATGAATCATTTCCCGTAATGACAAATTTACATTACAGAATAACAAACGCTAATATTCAGTTATTCTTCTAGAGCCTTTTCTTTTCAATTTCCTCGAGGCGATAAACTCTTTCCATCTGTTAACAATATTTTATGTTCCAAACCTTCCTTTCATTATCCTCCACAATAAAATACGGAATTTGTCTAAATTTTCTTATGCTTTTAATCCTTCCAATATCCTCTAAACTTCTCTCTCAATCTCCTCTCATTACGCTCTCGCAAACAATTTTTCTCTTATTTCCGACCAATGCTGGCATCGCCTCTAGAACTAACTGGCGCCTACTTCTCTTAGCAGAAAAAAAGAACATTTGGTGTGGCGTGAACTGGTGTGGGACTTATTGCAGTAAGAAGAGAACAGTTTCTGTCATTGGGCGTGAACTGGTGTGAGACTTATAGCAGTAAGAAGAACAGTTACTGTCATTGGGCGTGAACTGGTGTGAGACTTACTGCAGTAAGAATAACAGTTACTGTCATTGGGCGTGAACTGGTGTGAGACTTACTGCAGTAAGAAGAACAGTTACTGTCATTGGGCGTGAACTGGTGTGAGACTTACTGCAGTAAGAAGAACAGTTACTGTCATTGGGTGTGAAGTGGTGTCAGACTTACTGCAGTAAGAAGAACAGTTACTGTCATTGGGTGTGAAGTGGTGTCAGGGGCGTATCTAGGATTCGGTCAAGGGGGGGGCACTTTTCAAAAAAATTAACGTTTCTGAAAAAAATCTACGGATAATTCCTCAGACTGGTCAGCTATTTGATTATTTTAATTGCTTTGAACATTATTAAATTGCCCTTTTCCTATGGGATTGATAGTAAATTATCACCTATTTTCTAAGTAGATGAGGCTAGTTAATAAACTTATCCCATAGAGCAAATTAAGTCTCCGGGTTCTTTAACAATTATTTGTATTATCTTAACTTGAAGAGACTCGGAGGTAATTGATTGAATTCTATTAAACTGACAAATGACTAAACGGTAAAAGTTTTTAGGAAGTAAATTAAACACAAGGAAGTTTTAAATGGGTGTACTTATATTAAAGTTCGAATAGTACAGAGTTCTAAGACTTACGCACAAGTCTTTAAATAACACAACACAAGTTTTAAATAAACTAGCGGTTGAGTAAACTTAAGGGTTTAAAATAAACAAGGGTCTGAGTTGCCAACTCACGAAACCCGTGGATGGACAAGTCCGACCGGACTTGGTCCGACCAACCAGTCTTCAAGAGACCATCGCGAACTATGAACACTTTAGTTAGGTGCCAATGGTATTTAAAGGTTGACCTGGAGAGTCCAACCTTCCAGTGAGTGAATAAACTTCTGTTAAGGTACTGATAGTACTTTTCAAAGATGTTTTTCTACTCACTGCAGATAGAAATAACACACAATGCATTATTCAAATTTAACACGCTAGTGGTAATGGCTTTCTATACGATTAACATATAGATCGATCAGATTTACTAATAGTTCATTTTAGTGAAACCTGATTTACTAATAAACATCCAAATTTAAGCATACTATTTCAGAGTCCTGTTTAACCTATACATGATCAGAAATGTTACAAGTTCCTAACTATTAATTAAGTATTTCAATTAGAATAATTGAAGTACTTACTTAATTTCTTTTTAAATTAATTAAGTATTAATTTCAATTCTATCTATAGAAAAAGAACTCAATATTCTAAGTTGTATAACTGATTTACAAAGTTCATGAAGTTATATAACTTAGTACAAATTATAAAGTTATATTCTGAGTTACAAGTTATAGCTCTGGGTTACAAGTTATAAAGTTATGTTCTGAAGTTACAAGTTATATTAGCGGCTTACATCAAAGCTATTCGTTTATAATTATATTCGAGCTCCTAGCGAGAATAACATGACCATAAATTTAAATAGCATTTCCTTCTAATGAACAGTGTACAAGATTAAAAAGATTATGTCTGATTAAATGATTATCAAATTATAGAAATTGAAAGATTAAGTAAAGATACAAGTTCAGCGTATTAACAATCTTTCTATTGTTAATATCACTCCCCCCTTCATGTTTCAACCGACTTGTCGGTTGAATTTCAATTTCTAAACCCTTATTATCGAAATCCAATCGAAAAATATCCAAAGAAATTTCGAACAACACTCGGAAAACATCCTATGAAATTTCTTAAAATTTCTAAGTCCGAAACACAAATTATATCTATTAAAACAAAAGAAATTTAATCACTCGATTCATGTATTATGAATTTCAGATTAAAATTTGATCTGCTAAATAGATCAGTCTTTTCATCATAAAATTTGTGTGTACAAAAATATGATGACAAGACAATTCCTATCATATATGTAATCATGAATTCTACCTCTGGTCAAGATATTAAATCAAAATAGAGTAAAAATTTATAAGTTATTCTACTCATATTCAGAAACATACATCAAAAATATATTTTCATTATTAAATTGCCCTTTTCCTATGGGATTGATAGTAAATTATCACCTATTTTCTAAGTAGATGAGGCTTGTTAATAAACTTATCCCATAGAGCAAAATAAGTCTCCGGGTTCGTTACAATTGTTGTATTATCTTAACTTGAAGAGATTTAGAGGTAATTGATTGAATTCTATTAAACTGACAAATGACTAAACGGTAAAAGTTTTTAGGAAGTAAATTAAACACAAGGAAGTTTTAAATGGGTGTACTTATATTAAAGTTCGAATAGTACAGAGTTCTAAAACTTACGCACAAGTCTTCAAATAACACTACACAAGTTTTAAATAAACTAGCGGTTGAGTAAACTTAAGGGTTTAAAATAAACAAGGGTCTGAGTTGCCAACTCACGAAACCCGTGGATGGACAAGTCCGACCGGACTTGGTCCGACCAACCAGTCTTCAAGAGACCATCGCGAACTATGAACACTTTAGTTAGGTGCCAATGGTATTTAAAGAGTGAACTGGAGAGTCCAACCTTCCAGTGAGTGAATAAACTTCTGTTAAGGTACTGATAGTACTTTTCAAAGATGTTTTTCTACTCACTGCAGATAGAAATAACACACAATGCATTATTCAAATTTAACACGCTAGTGGTAATGGCTTTCTATACGATTAACATATAGATCGATCAGATTTACTAATAGTTCATTTTAGTGAAACCTGATTTGCTAATAAACATCCAAATTTAAGCATACTATTTCAGAGTCCTGTTTAACCTATACATGATCAGAAATGTTACAAGTTCCTAACTATTAATTAAGTATTTCAATTAGAATAATTGAAATACTTGCTTAATTCCTTTTAAATTAATTAAGTATTAGTTTCAATTCTATCTATAGAAAAAGAACTCAATATTCTAAGTTGTATAACTGATTTACAAAGTTCATGAAGTTATATAACTTAGTACAAATTATAAAGTTATGTTCTGAAGTTACAAGTTATATTAGCGGCTTACATCAAAGCTATTCGTTTATAATTATATTCGAGCTCCTAGCGAGAATAACATGACCATAAATTTAAATAGCATTTCCTTCTAATGAACAGTGTACAAGATTAAAAAGATTATGTCTGATTAAATGATTATCAAATTATAGAAATTGAAAGATTAAGTAAAGATACAAGTTCAGCGTATTAACAATCTTTCTATTGTTAATATCACTCCCCCCTTCATGTTTCAACCGACTTGTCGGTTGAATTTCAATTTCTAAACCCTTATTATCGAAATCCAATCGAAAAATATCCAAAGAAATTTCGAACAACACTCGGAAAACATCCTATGAAATTTCTTAAAATTTCTAAGTCCGAAACACAAATTATATCTATTAAAACAAAAGAAATTTAATCACTCGATTCATGTATTATGAATTTCAGATTAAAATTTGATCTGCTAAATAGATCAGTCTTTTCATCATAAAATTTGTGTGTACAAAAATATGATGACAAGACAATTCCTATCATATATGTAATCATGAATTCTACCTCTGGTCAAGATATTAAATCAAAATAGAGTAAAAATTTATAAGTTATTCTACTCATATTCAGAAACATACATCAAAAATATATTTTCATTTTATGGAATTTATTTAACTAATAAAGATATTCAAATATCTAACCTTGTTTATAATTATTCAAAATTGAACCTTAAATCCCATTTCATTCATTTCTAAAATTCAAAACATGAAATATCAAATCTCAAAATTCAAGTTGAACAATCATAAAACTTCAATTTATAACTGCTAAATTTATATTTTAATTTTTTAAATAAAAGTAACCATTACCTTTCTAAAAATTAAATATGTATGTTCTCAATTCTTAAACACTTAAATGGAAATAGTATCCAGGTGAATGTCTAGTCATTGAAAACACTCTTAAAGTTTTTCTTCAAAATATAAAGTTCGTTTAATACTTTACTGCAATATAGTCCAACTATAAACATCTTACTTTCATTCAAGAACCAAAATTATAATGCTTACAAATAAGATTATCAATAAAATCTAAGCATACGATTATAATATATCTACTATTATTATATCTTCTACTTCAAGCATCGTAATTTGAAACGTCGGAAATAAAGTTAAGTAATTTTCAGATGAAATTAATTTCAAAATCAATAGAGATTAATTACTTTTCATATTTCCAATGAATATAATCTATAATCAATAGAACTTAGTTAACTTTTATATCTCAAATGAATATAAGCTATAGTCAATAGAACTTAGTTAACTTTTATATCTCAAATGAATATAAGCTATAGTCAATAGAACTTAATTAACTTTTATATCTCAAATGAATATAATCTTACATCAAAATCGGAACTTCATTATAGTTTATTCTAATTCCAAAATATTCATTTCAAAATATATGAGTATAACTAAATTCGTTATTACTTATCTTAAACTTCTCTTTTCTTAAACTATGGTTATATATGTTATGTAATATCATACGAGCTATATTATTGGTTAGTATTCATCTATACTATTGTTAGCCTTACATAACCTATTTTTATTCGTATTGAATAAACATATTCAGATTTCGTTTAAAATATCCAATGAAATTAAAAGTTACTTTAAATCAAATGTTCAACTTCGAAATCTGTAAACTATCAAATGAAATCTTAAGTAATCCTTTAAAGAATTAATTTTCATATAAACATCAATGATTAAATGCTCATAACCTGAATGTTTCAATAAGCAATTAATATATAAACTTTCTTTAAAGTAAATTCAAAGTATAGAAATCTAAGATAATTGGACTAAAGTAATAATCCAAAATTTAGAATAATAAGATCAAGGTGAAATGATCTAAATGTGTCGGTACCATCAGAGAAGACTTCTCAAAGTAGGTACATGAGAGTTGAAGCCCCCATGTTCATTCTCCTCCTTCAGAATGAATGGTTCCCTCAGGTTACCGGGCATCGGTTTGTGACGTCACCAAGTATGACTGTGAAGTCGTCACCAAGTATGACTGTGAAGTCATCATCAAGTATGACTGTGAAGTCATCATCCAGTATGACTGTGAAGACATCAACAAATATGAAAGGGAAGTCGTCACCAAATATGACTGAAGTCGTCACCAAGTATGCTCCACTGATCAGCCTTCTCGTCACCAGGCGTAGCTCGGCTTATCCTTTTCGGATCAACAAGTTACTGGTGTTGGATTGTTCCAACATCTGGTTTGTTATTGCTCTGCTCCAGTTTCTCGAGAGATGTTTTTCAAGTTTTGGGAATAAAAATAAATCATTAATTTAAGTATAATTAGGATTATATTTTTACCTAACTATTACTTTTAGACTTACAGTTGAAGGATAATATTACTATTTTACTATTGCTAAAACATGATTGTTTTAATTATTTCCAAAATTTTGTACAATGATTCTACAAAATTCTTTAATATTATAGTATTGTTATAATCCTTCAAGTAATATCATAGTTTGATAATATATATCTCACATAACATTTATTTCAAAATATACCTCATTCAGTTTACAATACATATTCCTATTATTATAAAACTGTAAAGAAGGGGTTAGTTTATATATATAACATATTTTTCACTTAAAACTAGGTTCATGAAAATCTTGGACACAATCAAAACTGTTATGTTTCTTTTTATTGTTACGTTACTTTACAAGATTTTCACTTATAGTGATAAATTCATAGTAAAATCAAGTAATTCACCTTCAACCGATGTCTTGCCCCTAACGTCAGATCGTCAGATGGATGGGGTTCATTGCTTTTGGTTAGCCTCCTTTACGTGTGTTTCTGCAATTACAGGTGAACTTTACTAGCTTATACAAGAAACTTACATCTTACATAGATTATTTATCTACTATTACATTACATTTCATCAATAATTATAAGTGTTAGTCAACATAATTTTCTTAATTACTCTTAACTTACAAACACACAGTTATATATATATATTTTATGTTTCACTAAACATCAATGCTTTATATATATAATTTACATTTCTTTAAACATCAGTGTATATTGTAGTTACCCTTAAGAGTTAATGTTATTGATCTAACCATTGAAAGAAATTAATTGAACACAAACTATGTCGTTTTTAGCTATTCATTATATTTCGTTATGTTCCTTTTATAATCATAAATTCTCGTACAGAATTAAATCTCATTATTTTTTTCATTTGCTTTAACTCAAGTTTAATGTATTCATTAATTTTTCAAGTAATAATTTAAATATCATAAAGATTCTTGCTATCATTAAACTCAATTCTCAAAAATATTTTCGTAATTCCCATTTATCACTGAAGAGCCTTTTACTCTTATTTCAGTATCATTAAACTTTTCAACAGTTTTCTTTATATTGAATCCTTACATTATTTATTAAATTATTTAACTGTCCCTTTTAAACTCAAACTTTTTAATTACATTTAAACTGCTATACTGAGTTTAATTAATAAATTCATATACGTAACATGAACGTATTTTACAATTCTCGTTACATTTATTTTTATGAAATAAATCCGTTCTATTCAATCGCTTTTATTATTTACGATTTCATTTTAATCCTTTTTATACTCATGTAAAATCAACTACATTCATTCTTTTATAAATCTGGAAATATTACGGTTCCCCCTTGAAATTTTTCTTTAGAAGAAGATTTTCTTTGCAGGGTATTTTCTGTACTCTGGTTGACCTTTGAACCTGCAATTACTGTTTTCTCTTAGTAATATTTACCCTTACAGTTTAGAATGAATATTCTTTATGTATTAGGAATATCCCTTTTTTTCAAATATCAAAATATAATTAATTATACATCTTGACTCATATCTTTCTAATATATTTATCTCACAATTCCATGTATAATCACACTTAATTACACTTCAATCCATTATTGTAATCTTTTTGGGGTCTAATTTTATTCTTCACTCTGAGAGGAATAAATAGAATGTTCCCCTGAGATTATTCTGAAATTCTTTAGAGTCTATTTTATTCTTCATTCTGAGAGGAATAAATAGAATGTTCGCCTAACTTATGTTTGGAAATTCTTTAGGGTCTACTTTATTCTTCATTCTGAGAGGAATAAATAGAATGTTCCCCTTAAGATTGATTCAAACATTTCCTTCATAACAGAATGGTTATATATTTATATATTATCATATATAAAAGTTTTAACGAACTATATTTTTCAGCAATTATTTTTTATATCATTGTACATAAACATTAGAATTTAAGTACATGTATATTATATTGCATGTTTTCATTGTTCATTATACATTCAATAATATTCGACTATTTATTTAGAATTCATTTCTAAATTTATATATCAAGAATTCAGTATCTTTATTTTAATTAACAAATACAAACATTTTTATTTATCATCTTGAAAATCAAAAATTCAACATAAAATATTACACTTCTATTATAAATAAAAGAATTCAAATTAAATGTGAAATAATATTAATTGAAATATTTGCTTCGTATCTTGTTATCATTCAAATCATTCGTTAAACTCTCCATTTGTTATGGTGTTTCAAATATTAGTTCCTGCTACATCTTGGATTGTATAACAATACAGTTCATAGAGAACAGTAGATTGATTTACTGCATGTCATTTAATTATAAATAACTATTAATTCTTATTCATACATTGTTCTTACAGGTTCTAATTCCCACACAAGTAATAACTTATATTACTTCAGTTCCTCAAATTGATCATATTATTAAATTATGATATTACACTTATTTCATGACATTAATTCCATGATTTTATTTCGACGAAGAACCTGTAACTCTTTTATTTATCAAACATTACAGTTATCATTAAAAGAAATCATCAAGAGCTCTCTTTCAAACTCATTTATTTATCAAATAATTAATTAAATAATTAATTATTAGTTCTCAGTAACCTACTGGAATAATCACATTAATTCCTATATCTTTTATTTTCCATATAATACTCATTATTTTATTCATATTATATCCTTGCTATCGTCAACTATAGTGTTACTGACTGTACCACCTCGACTAATTTTAATAGCTCTGTTGACAATAACTTCCCACTTGAAAATTTACATCGCTTCCTTCAAGATTACGTTTAGTCTTGACTTTTTACTAGTCAACTATTATAAAATCAAGTTTCGTTATATTTTTACGTTAAGTTATATTTTTATATATATAACGTTTGCTATATTTTATACTTTATTAATAGAAAAAGAGTCTTAAGATAATTGTTTTATCTCTTATACATTAATGTTCGATTGCTTGCATTTAATTCACTATTCAAATCAAGTCTTGCAATTTAATTATAAAATTCAGCAAATCTTTGCTCTTATAGTATTTTCTTTCTCAGAATTATCGTCTGACAAATACAATTGTCTGAATTCACATCGTTTTTTATACGATTATTTCGTTCATATGAACTAATCACCTATGTGATTATTTTAAGTTATTATTCGTCACTGGAATAATTACAACAACTTCTTATTTAACAGTTAATTATTTATACTCAATATATACTCAATATACGTAAACCGCGTTGAATCTTTCTTATATCGTTGTTTCGTTCATTATTGAGTTACTGGGGATTTTACGTTAAAGCATATAATTATTTAATTACGTTAAACAATAACCTTTAATCAAATCAATTATTTCTTACTTTTAATTATTACAGGAATATAGTTTGAAACTAGATCACATATTGATTATTTAGTATCAAAGCTACTTTTCCCCTCTAGTTACCACTTATTACCCGATATTCCATTAACTATGGTTAAGACGTATTGACCTCTAGGTAACTTTAAATCTCTTCAAAAATATTTAATATACAATATTAATATCAAAATAGTCATTTAAACATTCAAGATATATATATATATATATCTATATCATTCCTTGTCAATCCTTTAAAATGTTTCACTCTTTTTATACTGAGTCACACCTCTGAGTTTAATATTTACGTTATATCTTATTTACGTTAACTCATTATCTGACTTGATTGTCTTAAATCACTGAAACGATTGACAGGTTCCTTTTTCAAACACTGCGATTATTACTATTTGAATAGGAATACATCATAATTATCAATTGACTTCATCCCTGAAAATTAGGTATGATTCGTTACATATGTACGTTACGTGCATATCATAGGTATTTCCGGTTTACCTGAAACCTTGTTTATTTTTATAAATATAAATTGACATTATAATTATCTATTGACTTCATCCCTGAAAATTAGGTATGATTTCGTCATATATGTACAATACATGCACATCTTAGGTATTTGCGGTTTTACCTGAAACCCTTTTTATATTTTATAATATTACAACTCAATGTTGTATCTTAGGTATTTGCGGTTTTACCTGAAACCTCGTCTATATTTTATAATATGACAACTCATTTGACTTTCACTGACTTAAAGGATGTTTTGACCCTATAGTCAGATATTCACATTCGTGACTGTACTTTCGGTATATTTCTATATGATATAACCGTTTCTATGATATCAACTTCTCTCGATATCACTTTCTCTTGATATTACCTACTAAATAAAACAGCGTAATTTATAATTTCCAAAGATTTTTATCGACGTTATTGCTTTTTAAGCCACAAACAATAAATATCATTTCATTAAAATATGCAAAATTAATGAAATACGAGAATGGGTTAATTACTTCCATTCCAGTACTAAAAATATGGAAAATTACCTCGTTAATATAAAATAGGTATATCGTTACTTTACCAAATTCACCTTTGGTTATTTACATGACAAATTCACAGGTTATAAGACCCATTTAATTTATCATCAACTTGGAATATTTTTATTCTCTTTATCTGTGAATATACAGTTACATATTCCATCTGTATCTCTATTTATGAGTACACAGGTTACTACTAATATATTTGCAACTATATTAGCTCATTTAAACATTGTTTTAATGTTTTTTACTTAATACTTTAAAAATTCATACTTTCAAAATAGTATTTTAAGTTCGTTCTCATCATTTGAACTTTCTCTCTTAAGCTTCTTCGAAATTCTTATATACGATTTTCTGAATTCCTTTATAATTATTTATTATAATTATACTTCGCCTTTTATATGACAACAACAGTTATTTTGTTATATAACGTGCTTTCCACGTTATTTGCAATCTTCGCACATTTATACAACTTTCACTTTCTGAAACATACGTTCCATTAGTTTTCAATGATTTTACTTATAGAATAATTATGCAAAATAAATTAGATTTAAATGTCGTTCTCAGTCAGATGATTATAAAAGTACTGAAATACATGGTATTTTTAGCCTGTCAAAATGTAAATAGTTTTCACTATCCCGACACATCTAAAACATTCTGTGCAATTAATATATTCCCAGATTCAATTATATCTGTTAAAAGTTTATTACCTTTAAATGATACGCATTGACTAAAATTGTCATATCATCTTGCTTTACTACTAACTGCGCTATTTGAGGCTACTGGTCTTTGACACTACTTTTTACTCCACTATTTGAGACTATGATATAAATCTATCATTCCCCCAGGAATGTAGTGTCATAACTACACTTTATATCACTAGGAACCTTTGTGGCAGGTGGTAACTATTTGTGTCGTATTTTGGTGAAGCCATTCTTTATTACATACTACCTTATCTAACAAAACCTTTCAATATACACTGTAAAGATTAATAATTAGTAAAGATTAATAAAGACAATATGAAAATTCACAATACAAAAATATAAGTAGACATTATTATATTCCAGACACAAAATTCATTACAATATATTAACTTTAGGTTAAATAGTTAAATAGCATCACCTAATTTGCCTCTTGTTGTTTAGCTGCCTGTTTACCAGATGGTAGTGTAGATTATAAATCTCATGTAGGGTTGCCTCATAGCTCTCCTTTTTTCTGGAGTCATTCGATTTCTTCTGTTCTCCCGTTTAGATTGTAGATTTCATGAAGTATTGCCTCGTAGCTCTCCTTTTTTCTACTTGCGCTGTTTCTTGTCCTCTTCTTACTGCCTTTCCTTCGTAATCCCTTGGGTGATTACCGCCAGGTAAAAGTGAGTTTCTGTCGCGATGTATTTTTGTCGCTGTTAGTACTTTGTCGCTGTTAGTACTTTGACGTTAGTGCCTAGCCACCTTCACTTAATTTGGCGTATCCGTGCCCAGCTCGAAGTTTGTGTTGCAGCTTGGATGATTGAGTTTATTTATACGCACCGCTCGTTTTATACTCAGCTCGAATTTTCTCACCGGTCTTTAGAATATTAATGGTATTCTAGAACAGTTTTTATAGTTAACTGCTGTTAACTTGAAAAGTATCCTTTCACATGTCATGTGAATCTTTTCTGTTGCTTTTCCTTCCTTTTTTATGAAGTGCTGCAGGACTTCCGTATGTGAGTTGAAAGAGTGTGTTCTCCCATATGTGATGGAAGAGTGTGTTCTCCCATCGGCATTGTAGAGTTGCTCCCGTAATGTCCTTTTATCGGAAGGAGTGTGATTGGCTAGTTCACTCGCATTACATTCAATGCTTACCTAGTGATTAACACTGTATAACACTAGGGTTTCATAGTTCTGGTTTTGTACCCTCTTTATCACTGACACTGTCTTTCCAACTTTCCTTTTACTTCTCTAAAAAATCTTTAAACCATTTATATTAAGTCAGTTCTTTTCGTTAATAGATTCTAACCTCTTTTTTCCTCCCTCTTTTCTTCAAGACCGTTTGAAGATGCCAATATTAAATTGCCCTTTTCCTATGGGATTGATAGTAAATTATCACCTATTTTCTAAGTAGATGAGGCTAGTTAATAAACTTATCCCATAGAGCAAATTAAGTCTCCGGGTTCTTTAACAATTATTTGTATTATCTTAACTTGAAGAGACTCGGAGGTAATTGATTGAATTCTATTAAACTGACAAATGACTAAACGGTAAAAGTTTTTAGGAAGTAAATTAAACACAAGGAAGTTTTAAATGGGTGTACTTATATTAAAGTTCGAATAGTACAGAGTTCTAAGACTTACGCACAAGTCTTTAAATAACACAACACAAGTTTTAAATAAACTAGCGGTTGAGTAAACTTAAGGGTTTAAAATAAACAAGGGTCTGAGTTGCCAACTCACGAAACCCGTGGATGGACAAGTCCGACCGGACTTGGTCCGACCAACCAGTCTTCAAGAGACCATCGCGAACTATGAACACTTTAGTTAGGTGCCAATGGTATTTAAAGGTTGAACTGGAGAGTCCAACCTTCCAGTGAGTGAATAAACTTCTGTTAAGGTACTGATAGTACTTTTCAAAGATGTTTTTCTACTCACTGCAGATAGAAATAACACACAATGCATTATTCAAATTTAACACGCTAGTGGTAATGGCTTTCTATACGATTAACATATAGATCGATCAGATTTACTAATAGTTCATTTTAGTGAAACCTGATTTACTAATAAACATCCAAATTTAAGCATACTATTTCAGAGTCCTGTTTAACCTATACATGATCAGAAATGTTACAAGTTCCTAACTATTAATTAAGTATTTCAATTAGAATAATTGAAGTACTTACTTAATTTCTTTTTAAATTAATTAAGTATTAATTTCAATTCTATCTATAGAAAAAGAACTCAATATTCTAAGTTGTATAACTGATTTACAAAGTTCATGAAGTTATATAACTTAGTACAAATTATAAAGTTATATTCTGAGTTACAAGTTATAGCTCTGGGTTACAAGTTATAAAGTTATGTTCTGAAGTTACAAGTTATATTAGCGGCTTACATCAAAGCTATTCGTTTATAATTATATTCGAGCTCCTAGCGAGAATAACATGACCATAAATTTAAATAGCATTTCCTTCTAATGAACAGTGTACAAGATTAAAAAGATTATGTCTGATTAAATGATTATCAAATTATAGAAATTGAAAGATTAAGTAAAGATACAAGTTCAGCGTATTAACAATCTTTCTATTGTTAATAAACATGCTTACACTGTGTTCCGTCGGAAGCGTCCTTTTTTAAATTGCGAAATGGGAGGACGTCATTATGTTCATAAAGAATAGATTCTATCCTATTAATATTAGCATTTTTCCAAAACCTTAAAAATGTTTTTGAATTCAAGAAGAAATGCATCGTCCTGTAGTCGGTGTTTGCCAAAACACCTTCTTCTTCAACAGTATGTCGAAAATTCATGCTTCACTCCATGACAAGTGGAAGGCTGGCTAAATCTTACCACCTGATAAATTTCACAAGAGTTCGTGGTCTATTCAATGAAACTGGTTCTATTCACGAGAAAAGCAAATGATAACAAAACCAAAAAGAACAGAAACAGTGATTCAGGAGGTGAAGAGTTTCTACGAAGAACCACCAGAGCCCCCAGTTTCTCAGTAGATTTCACCAACCATAACTTCGTTGTGGAGAATCGTCAGGAACACTAATGAAAATCCCTGAAATATCAACGGAATAAATGATGGGTATGATGCTAAGGTAATATCTTTGTTGCCATTATTAATTGAATGGATATACACTATACAGGCATCCCCCGCTTTAGTTACCAAATCACGACTCAGTTTAGTTACCAAACGGTAACTAAAGCGAATAAAAGTAACAAGAAATTTATAATTGTCACTCCTTGATTTATAACTCATTTTCTATGAGTTATAGAAAGAAAATTCATTATTAGAGTAAAACGTATCTAAGCATATTATTAATAATATACAGTCTTTCATTGTATGTGACTGTGATTAAAAAGTTTAAAGTCGTGCATTCATTAAATGTTTTAAAATCCATCCATAGCTTAACTCTCACTCAGTATAGGTGAGTAATTAATAGATACTTAATTAAACTTCTATAATTGTTGTGCTACATTTAACAAACAGCAATTTTATGTTTTATGAAATATTTTTGGAAGCAGGGTACTAAGTTCCAAATTATTGGTTGGTTCTACAATTTCGGACATGTCAGAAAAAAAATTATAAATTTAATTATTATTTAACTATTCAAAAATTATAAATTTAATTATTATTTAACTATTTAAAAATTACAAATTTAACTATAATTACAATTGGTATCATGGTTATCAATTTAAATAATGATTGCTATATATAGATTTTCACGTGTTCGAAAATATGGAACCGTGCAATAACACGGAACTAACCCTAAAATGGGACATGTTGAATTTCTGAACCAATTGCTTCTAATAACCTTATTTGGATTATAATTTTGATTTTTTTAGTTACCGTGAAAAAATCACAAAAAATTGTCTCCGTTTTCTATGTCTACGAACGGTTCTTATTTCGAAACATATGACTCGAAATAAGTACCACTTTTGTTAAAGTGAGTTGTACTTAAAGCAAGGCTTGCCTGTAATCTTTCATGCATTCCTTGATGATGATGGCAACTTGTTATCGGTTAATGGTGTTTCATATCTCAGATTGCTACAGGACATTATTTGGTGCTAGTTTGCTTTGCGATCTGATCATCATTTACTGGTTTGGCATGCGATCTATTTAGAATTTATTAGCAAATATAAAAGATACAAACAGGTATACGAGATACCAAATATATATAGTATTTTATTTCCTTGAATAATTAAATACCATTTACATATTCAAAGCCTTATTATGGAAATACTTCAAGAAAATATCGTTATATAAACTAACTTATTTGAATATATAGTAAAAATAAGCAATCAATATATGTTTTTTTACTTTTAATGCATTGTGACAATATCATCTCGTCTATATTGTTTGTTTTGTATCATAGTTACTTAAAAAGAAAAATTATCATAATTATTAAAATTAAAATACTAAAGCATTATCAGATCACATTAACCTCATAGATCGCATACCAAACAAGCAACCCTTGTTTGGCCCATACTGCACCATTCTGCAACTCGTTCTACACTTTGGTGATGCAAGACGGCACTCCACCACATTGAACAAAATTCAACAAATGCAGTTCTAGAATTTCTCATTGAAAAGGTTAGAGGTCGATTCATTAGCAAAAGAACGGAAAATTCCTGGCCAGCACACAATCAATATCTCAACCCTTTGGATTTTCACTTCTTGGCTGCTGCACAAAATCGAGTTTATATATGAAAAAAAATATTCCATTGTGTCTCTTATACAAAGTATTTAAAGTTTCGCTGAAAGGTATAACCCGAAGACCCCTAAGAAATTTGAAAGAATGTTTCGAAGTTTGCTTCGTTCTGTCTTCATGCTAAAGGAGGTCATTTTCAACAACTTCTGTAGGGCCTCGGGAGATGTGGTTCATATGATATAGCCATATATATAGGACAATAAATGTTTAATAATAATATTTTCTTTGCCATCAACGTGGTGTATCTATGATGACAATTGATGCATTAGAAGTGCTTCTAATTCGCAATTTAAAAATGTCGTTTCTGATGGAACACAGTGTGTCAGTGGATGTATTGTATAGTAAATAAGCTGTACATCAAGTCCAATAGACTGATAGTTATTTACTTAATCACAATATTCAATCATTGGCTGCAGCAAAAATAATCAAAACCATACTGCTACACTGTGTTTCATCAGATAACGTAATTTTTTAATTGCGGATTAGAAGAACTTACAAATAATTCAAATACCATTATAGATGCATCACTTTGGAGGAAAAGAAAGGATTTTTATTATTATTAAACATTTATTGTCTTATATCATATGAGGCACATCTCCTGAGGTCCTACAAAAGTTGTTGAAAATGACCCTCTCCGATGTGAAGACAGAACGATGCACGCTTCAGAACATTCTTGCATACTTTCTTGAAAGTCTTATTGTTATATATTTAAGCGGAGATTTGAGCACATTGTATAAGAGACTCATTGGGATCTATTTTTTCTTATATATAAACTCGAGTTTGTGCAGCAGCCCATATGCAAAAGTCCAAAGAGTTGAGATGTGGACTGTGTGCTGACCAGGAATTTTATTTCCGTACTTCTGCTAATCACTCAACCTCGAAACTTTTCCTTAAATTCTAGAGCTGTCTTTGTGCAATGTGGTCTTGCATCCACCAAAGTGAAGAAGTTGTAGGCTGGGCCAAATAATGTGCTGGAGCAATCAGAGTTTTGAAAACCATTAACTGGTAACAAGTTGCCATATTCGTTAAGGAATGCTTGAACAATTGGAACCATTCTATTAATAATTGCAACGAAGATCATTACCCAAGCATCATACCTATCATTTGTTTTCCAGATATTTCGAGGATTTTCATTCGTATTTTTTCGATGTGTTTTTGATGGAGGCAAATTAACTTCTCGATCGTCTGTCCAAACGATTCAATTGGCAATGCTGGATGTTTGCTGCATAATCCACTTACAAAACCGCTATTCATGTGGTTTTCGTTAATGGTCGAACTGAAGTTCAATGATAGAAATGGAATTTAAATGAATGTATGACGATCCTCCACCACGTGGTTTTGGTGTGGATGAAATCTGCCGAAAAGCTTTTCTGAGAGAAAAACTAGTGTGTTTTTGGTTTGTGTTTTTTTTGTTTTTGTTTTTATTTACTTTTTCTTGTTAATAGAACCAGTTTCATTGAATAGACAACGAACTCTTGTGAACATTTCAAGTGGTAAGATTTAGCCACCGTTCCATTAATCTTGGGAAAGCATGAATTTTCGGTGTACTGTTGAAGAAAAAAGTGTTTTTGCAAACTACAGAGTACAGGACGATGCCTTTCTTCTCCAATTCAAAAACATTTTTAAATTAAAGAACAATGATAGAAATTCACTCTCTATGGACAAAATGGCTTCTTCTACATGATACGACTTGAAGCAATTTAATTTCTCCCATTTCGCAATTTAAAAATGACGATTTTGATAGAATACAGTGTTCAAGCATGTCAAAAACAATTAAAAATAATCAAATAATTGACATTTCTTCAATTTGGAGGACTAATCCATATATTTTTTAAATCCGTAGATTTATTTTTAAAAAGTTCAGACCTCAAGGGGGGGGCATCTGCCCCAAATGCCCCCCCCCCCTTGTATACGCGCCTGAGTGGTGTCAGACTTACTGCAGTAAGAAGAACAGTTACTGTCATTGGGTGTGAACTGGTGTGAGACTTACTGCAGTTAGAAGAACAGTTACTGTCATTGGGCGTGAACTGGTGTGCGAATTATTGCAGTAAGAAGAACAGTTACTGTCATTGGGTGTGAACTGGTTTATAAAAAAACAATCTAATACCAAAATTATAACATTCTAATGCTCATTTCTTAAATTACTAGGTGTTCAAAATATACATAGCAAGTACATAAATAGTCCAGTGAAATTTATATGCTGTATGCAATTACTGAGACAAGAGCCACTAAACCTCAGTGGACTATCCATCGGCAACTTGTAGTCTTTCTTTCTCTGTTGGATAAAACTGCTAGATCTATCATAGATCCAATGTGTGTGGTTATACGAATTAATCAGACTAATGAAATAAAATATTCTTCACTTACGATGAAAAATATATTACAGGCAATGCTGAAATTTAATGAAAAATACCTTGATGTACTAGAAGATAAGAATCCAATTATCAATAATTAAAGCATACATAAATAGAGAAATCAATACTCCCAGGTAGCAAATGATTATCGGGCCAATGTTGTCCCAATGTTATACCAATATTGCAAATGTTGTCCCAATATTGGCCTAATAAAAATTGCTGCCTGGGCTGTTGTGAACTAAAGTTTTAAATAGAAAGCCTCTCCATTAAAAACTACAAGTACAGCTGTACGTGTTCAAATCAAACATTGCTAAAATGCATTTTAATGGAATCAGTACTATTGAATATATAAATATGATATATACTCTGTTCATCTAAATGATGACTATTTAAAAATAGAATAAAATAGTATTTGATTGAAATTAATAATATGACATCAAAGGTCAAATGGCACAAGATTTAAGCAATTATTTGCAATCGGTGCTAAAGAACGTAAGCAATTGAGTTCGATCAAGTTTATATCCTTAATTAGGTTGATATTTTGTGAACTTTGAAATTGTAATTTCATATATCAGACTATCGCTTAAACTTATGTTAACAAGTAAATCCACTATTTTCAATAAAACACGGCAATTTCACCCGAAATAGGTCATTTCCATAACTAATTATCTTACTTTATTATTATTAAGTAAGTCATGATTCCTTGAATATCAGACTATTTTAAAAAATTTCATATGAAATTATCGCACTCGCCCTTTGAAGAAAATCCATGAAATTAGAAAAGAGGAACAGTTACGCATCAAAATATTTCTCCGGAGCAGAAATAAAGCAAATATTTTGTAAAAGCTAAACCATTTGCTACATCTTTCTATGAAAGTAGCCAAGAAATCTCTTGAGTCGAATAGAGCTCTTCATCCTACATTGTATTTCAATTGTCTCTAATCAGATTGTATTTCAGGATTAGAGTTCAGCTGCAGCTACAGAAATGAAATATAAAGGGAAAAGAAAGACACAATGGAACGAGTTTATAGAAAATAGGAGCTGTACGAAATCATTGTATTACATGACAACAAAAATATGAAAATATAATTTTCCTTCTTCTTTCTTGTGTTCGTGTACAATATCTTGAATTATAATAAAAAGTTGCGAAAAAACAAGTAATTTCGTCATTAGAATAATTATAGAAGCTGAAATATGGGCTTTATTTAAAATTACTTCTCCAAAGCCTATTGTTAATTACATTAAGTTTGAGTAAGAAAGTAAAGTTCTGCTAAATTCCAGACTGCGAGAAACAAAACCGCGGCAATGAACTCCCAAAGAAAAATGAAGACTGGAATGTGACTGAGGAGAGTCTGCAGGCTTAACTATTCGGAGAACCGCAAACAACCATGAGTGGGGACTATTAAAACAATTAAAGTTGAGGTACAGATATCAGATAAAAAAAATAATTCATACAGTTTGATGAGTTCAAAAAATCATAATAAGCATATTAAATAGCATCATTAATATTGAAGTGTTATATTTCCTAAATGAATTCGTAATTCCGAGGAATTGTTTTCTTTTACAAAATGGGAATCATCACAACAGATTCATTATGCATAATTATTTATAATGTACCAATGCATGGTTACTATATATATGTATATGGAGACAAATAAGCAATGAGAAGACAATTGATAAAATAGAACAATAAAATTCTCTCTTAGAACTTACCTCAATATTGATTTAAACTTCTAGTCTGATTTCTCAGATGCCCCGCCCAAAAGAGGCATTTACATTGATATTATGATAAAAGACTTGAATAATATAATCTAGTATGAAATGAGAAAATTAGGCACAATTTCACATCAGGAATTCAATTTCTAAAATACAGAGAAATGCTGTATTAACAAAACAATTATAAATTCTGCAACGATAGAACTATTCATTATTACTATTATTTTAGGTTTTCAACAGATCTACCTATCCACTACGAAGTGATCCAAAGAGACACGAAGAAAGCTTCGTAGAATGATAGAAGAGAGTATGAAGGTTTCCATTATTTAGCCTAATTTAATTCCTTCTATCAATTTGTATAGAGTTGAATGACGAGTAGATTTTTGGTAGTTTTTATTTGACTTCAGTACAGGAGTGATACCTGTGAATGAAAACAGTTATCAGAATAAATACAATGAACAAATCTTAATTAAATATCAAATAACATAGTGCTATAGACAAAACCTAAAGATACAACTTCTTCGTTTAGGGTGACTACCCGTATTAACGCGAACAATATTATCTCAAATAGTTATGCCTATGATAGTAATAATGATTAATCGAACATACTGAATACTAAAGTTTTAAGTATGAATAAGTAATGGTATAAAGAAATGATTCAATATTTATCAATAAATTAAATAGTTAAGTCCTTTTTGGAATGATACTAAATAAGATTGCGTAGGCTATAAATCATTCAAGAATCTCTAGTTTACTTTTAACGGTAATAATTATTATATAGTTAATTTCTAATGAGTACATTTCTAACTAAAGGCTTATATATAACACAAAGTATACAATAAATGCTATGCTAAACAACTTACCCTTATAAGACAAAATGTTTATCACTAAGGGTCAATCACTGTACAATGTATTAAATCTAATAGACAACTGAATGAATGTATAGTTAGCTAGCATAATTATTGGGTAGTTTTACGTATTATTAGAACATATTATTGGAACCGATTATGACGATATATTGGTGCTAGGACAATTGCCACCCGCGGACAATTGCCACCCGCGGATAATTGCCACCCCCGGACAGTTGCTACCCGGACAATTGCCTCCCTCATACAATTGCCACCCAAATAATGAATACCAGGTCACTTAACTTTAAAAATGGTGATAAAATATGTATATTATTGTTGTACGATTAATTATTAATTATATACAATATAAGATAAAAAAAATATTATTCGGTTTCTGAATGTGCTTTTTAAATATAATATTTTTTAAATCTCATGTTATTGAATACTTTATACCACTTCTTCAGAACGATTCAAAACTGTTTAATTCCCTTCGTCTATAACATTTTCAGGATTTAGGATTTTAAAAACATATTGTCACAACCCTAATAATATTTTCTTAGGATTCTTAACTTGTAAATTATATTACTGGGTAGTAATATAAATACCTATTGTTTTTCCTTCAGCAAATAATTTTAAATAAAGACCTATTCCGGGCGAGATATTTTAATTCTATTAATGGAATATCGTCTGCTCCAGAAATTTGGTTTACTAATGACTATATCATTGACATCAAAAGGAAATTAAATACAAGGGACTTGAAGAAGCAGTCAGAAAGGAAGTGGCTCCATGAACAAAGTCATCTACCACCGTGGGTGACAATGCTCATGGATGCAGAAAAGCTACTCTGTGAATGCAGTCACTTAAAAAGGAAAATATTAAATGTGGAATGAATCTTCTTATCTTATAATGTATACAAATAATAATTAATCGTACAAAAATAATGTACATATTTCATCTCCATTTTTAAAGTTAAGTGGCCTGATAATAAATATTTGGGTGGCAATTTTCCGGAGGTGGCAATTGTCCGGAGGTGGCAATTGTCCGGGTGGCAGCTGTCCGGGGGTGTCAATTGTCCGCGGGTGGCAATTGTCCGCGGGTGGCAATTGTCCGCGGGAGGCAATTGTCCGGTCACGCGATATATTAGTATGAAATCGGTCTAGTATTCAAATTTGGTTATTAGAAAATTGTTCTTGGAAATGAATGGTTAACATAAAATGATGAATGCTACCAGTACTTCATGACTCTGCTACCACAGGTAACCGTGTCCACCCAGCGCATGGATGGCAAGAATCGACAACCATTGATAAGAAACCTACAGTCCTACACGATCAGTCTGCTTGATTACGATTACAGAACAAAATCTCCTGTTCAAAAAGAAAAACGCGGCCAAAAATAATAACCCCCTGAGCAATAAACCCCCAGTCAAATACCCCCTGGACAAGAAAGAGTAAGAAACCCTCGGTGCAAATAAAAAAAAACATCAAAACCCTTCACATTCAAGCACCGATAATATCGAAATATAATACAAATTATCTAAAGATAGTTTTTGAATTAATCGAACAATATTCATTTCTATGTTCTGTAAAATATACATTTCATGGCTTTGGAACTAGGCCCTTAAACTCCCCCAATCGGATCGCTAACCTAACCTCTGGTGAAATATTACTATTAATAATTAATTAATACGAAAGTATTTAATATTTTAAGTATTTGGACACAAAGACAATAATTTAACAAAGATATTGAAAATATTGCACGATCGAAGTAACCACAATTAAAGTAATGAACACTAATATTTTACAAGAAATGATTTTTTCAATGCATTACAATAGAATTCCTAAATAAGTACTTCTGTTTAGTGAACGATCCTGATTAGTAGAGCCATGAGAATTGAGTAATGATCTGTAATAGCAAACGATAGTTATAGTACTGCATTATTTTGTTCGCAACGAATAGCTAATGTTCAACAGCTTAATAAAATGAAGGCTATTTATATTGAACAGAGATTTTCGCACCGACGGTTATTACTTGTTTTTCTTTTTGTTCAAGGGGGTATTTGGCCTGAGGGTTTATTGTACTGCGGTTTTTGTCCGGAGGGTATTTTCCTCGGGGGTTTTTTGACCGCGGTTTTTTTTTTCCATGGGGGTATTTGTCCTGTCATCAGTCTGCTCACCCATGGATGCACCAAAGAGGAAGGAGGAGGAAATAAACAGAAGAAATCTGAAGGAAAAGGGGCAACTAGTCAAAAATCTAAACAAACACATTACATATTCATTTTGGACAAATAAATATTTCACAATAAGTTTGGATAACTAAGAATATGAGATGGTAATACAAATCAAGAAATAAGTAATTAAATCTGTAACCAGAATTTGCAACATCAGACTTGTTTGCTATTTTCTAACAATGAAGCAACTAAACCAGCATGAATGAGTCCGTTAAAAATAGAACAAATTATAAACCTTCCTTCAAAGTGATTCTATTTTGTGCAACTGAAAGTAACTCCCATTACGAAGTTAGTTGTAGTGAGTCCGTCAAAGCCAATTGTAACAAACAAAGCCAGCAGGAGAGTGAGTCCGACACTAACCAGCTAATTTGGGGAGAAGTCAGCCTCTCTGAGACTCACTCCATTGGAGTGTATAATTCACAGTCGAGTTGGAGTCATTTGTAAAGCACATTAATGTGTATCTTTGCATACCAGTACTTGGCTGCAGGCCATGCTTTGATATCAGACTCAGGAACGGCAGTCATATATTATTACACGAAGTGGATAGCATCCACTTTTTAACATTGCTGTAAATTTCGAGAGTTACATACCATTCTTCCGTTGGTGTTTATTTAATAATTTAGCTTCCACAAGACGTTTCTTGCTTCCGAGATTTTCAGGTGATGGTCAAAGTCTGGTATCTTATGTACTAAAAGATAGTAGCTCGAACTGTAGAAAACACTAAAAATAACATTAAATTTCATTTCAATTAAATTTCACTACATAATAAATAATTTTAAATTCTTCAGAATCGGTGTCTCTATCACAGTTAATAAAAGGGTCTCTGATAAAACCAGCATATTTCAATTGTGGCCTTTGCAGTACGGTTATTGGGTAATCGACACAATAGAATAGTTCCAAGTGATCTGGCTATAAGGCCAATAATATTTACTCACGCAGTTCGAAACATTATCAAAGGTTCTTCTTAAATTATGCTTCAATTTGATATCGAATAAGAAATATATAGTCTCTAGTCTTCGTCAGTAGTTGTGAATTCCTTTGAGCATCGTGCTGAATACTATATATATACGAAGGAGTTTCAGTGCTACCTTCTAGTTATGTTCGAGAGATCTATTGAATTGTCACTAAACCACCTAGCTTGAGCGAATTTAATTCTAAATAACGGATATTCATTATATTTTTGACATACATGCATATCACCAAATAGTTAACAGTCTTGGATTTTTTCAGTTTATAGGCAGCTTATGAGGGTCCTGAAGAAAAGGACGACGATTTTTTAGAAAATGAGTTTATTTTAAAATAAAAAATAAATATTTTAGGGGTAACACTAACGCTTTGTATATGCTTAACCTTTTCACTTAGAGACACGAGAAAGGATTCATTTCAAAAAGGAAGAGTTATTTCTCGATATTGCACTGAGATATAAGAATTTTTAAGAGTTATTTTTGAAGTTATATTTGAAAACAATTTTTTTAGCATACTTTTCAAATTCAAAGTTTTTATTTCTAATTAAGATATCTAAGAAAAAACTAAACGTTTTATTATAAAGCACCTCTTCGTTAATCATCTAAAAATATAAGTTTTCATGAAGGATTGAAATATATCTACTTTCAGGTCATCTCGTTATAGATTCCTAAAAGAGTGTGGCACTTAGACAAGCGATATATTCTCCTCATACAAAAGTCAGTGCGGCACTGAATTCTTATTGGTGCTTAGAGTGAAGGGGTTGTTTGCTTGCCCCTAAATCACCCCAAATCAACACCTTTGGGGTATAGAATGGCGGATACGTTCCTAGTCATCCTTAACTTATCACCCCCACTGTACGGGCTACAGACAAGCTACGACTGTAATATTTACAGTTTATTCTTAACACTGTGCTGTTTGAAATTTTGTTTGATTTTTAATATTTATTCAAATTTTGTTTTTTTCTGAAGAGTATCAATCCCCTTCAAGGCTTACATGCTCCCAGTATACCATTCTTTGACAAAGGTCTACATTTTTTAGACTCCATTAAATATAATCTATACGCAAAATGGTGTCCATTGGATTTCATGCATGTGCAATGAGGTGGAATTGGGATGCTTTTTGGCTACAATAATTGGTAATGAGCTGGTTGTACCTTTCAGAGTGAAAAGATTAATACTGAAAATTTGAAGTGTTTTCTAGCAGGTATACCTACTAAAAAACACTTCAAATATAATTCATTGGACAGTCTGCTCTCAAGATTTAAATCCTATGGAAAATCTGTGGTGCATCCTAAAACGATAAATTTACTCCGGTGGAAGGCAGTACAACTCCAAAAATGAACTTTGAGATTCTGCACTGACTGCTAAAAATTAAATTTCACCAGATTTAATTAACTGTTGAACACCGTAGATGGGCCAATAGCTTTTTTCTCTCTTTAATAAAAATAAATAAAAATATAAACTTATAATTAGTGGATACATATTTTATAGTTTATTTTTAATCCTTGATATAATTATAAGGATTACAAGATAATTCTTAAACAATCTAAACATATCAGAATACATTTTTAATGTAAATATACTATTACATATCGTTACTGAAACAAAGAGTAAGGTTTACTCTTTAATTTCTTGGTCTTAGATTATAAGGACCTTTGAAACCTTTTGTTTCCTGTAACTGTGGTTTAGGTTTTTCTACTAGTGATTCTGGTTCTGGAAAATTTGATTCCTTCAAGTTACCCTTAGTTTGAGAATTAGATTCAATTACAGAATTATCAGGGGAAGAATATTCCTTCGTGATAAGGGTATCAGGATGCACCTCGTATTTTACATCAGAGTTTGCCTCCTGGAGTGTGATCTTGTTTCCTTTTTGTTGGAGAACAATGAATGGCCCAGATACTGGCAAATCTAATTTGTTCTTAGGAATATGTTTCGGTAATTTTGCATAAATGCGTTTACCAATTGTCACCTGTTTGTCCTTTCTTCTGTAATTAGTCCTGTCCGTATACTTATCTTGGATTTTTCGGATGTGTTCCCGACAATGCTTCCGGATTTGCGCTACTCGTCTAAGCCTGACGTCACTTTCCAGTTCACTGTAATTCATTCTTGGCTGGGATAATGTGATCGTTGGACTATCATAACCAAATAAACTGTAAAATGGTGATTCGTTTATGCTTGTATTCCAAGAGTTATTTATAGTTAACATTATTACTGGTAGAAGATAATCCCAATCCGTCATGGCCAGTGAGTTGGTGTATATCCTTAACACTTTGTTAACCTCCCGGTTAATCCTTTCTGACAGTCCTTGGCTTGCTGGATGGTATGGAGCAACTTCAAGCTTTTCGATGTTGTAGAAATCGCAGAAGGTGCGGAGTTTAGTGGATTTATACTCCTGTGCATTGTCGGTTAGAATTACCTTTGGTGATCCATAATTAGATATTACCTGTCTGAATCCTTCTATAATGGATTCGGCTTCTTTATTAGGCAAAGGTAATATTACAGTGTATCTGGTAGTGTAGTCTCTCACCACCATGATATAACGGTTCCCTTGTTCCGTGATAGGTAACGGTCCCAATAAATCTGAACTGAGAGTTTGAAACGGTTTAATTGGTATCGGATATTTTCCGATGGGAATAGGTTTAGCAATCCCTTTAGCCTTGATACAAAGCTCGCAATTATCACAAAGTTCTCTCAGTATCTTGCTTTCGTTTCGGTTGTAGAAGTTTCGAACGAAAATCTTCAAAGATCGTTCGATATCTCTATGACCAGCCGTTGTTTCGGTATGTACCGTTTTAAATGCTTTTGGCATTAAACTGTCTGGTACATAAGGAACTATGTGAACTTCTTTCTGTTTCTGTCTTGTGATATTTCTTACCACAAAGATTAAGTTCTTTAGAATTTTAAAACTTGCTAAAGCAATGGTTTTTTCACGTTGGTTGGATAATATTTTTCTCTTGATTTCTATGCAACCTTCGTCCTTTTCCTGGTGATTCCTCAGTTCTTCCTCACTGAATGGAGTTTTCACCGGAAGTAGCGATGATAACCCTTCGGTTAATTCCGGGTTCTCCTGTGTCTGTTCTATCTTATTTATTCTACTCACCAATTTTTCTTCCAGTTCCTCCGTTACGTCAGTACAGTTCTCCTCGACTTTAGATAACCTAGAGAGGGAGTCTGCAAATAAATTGGACTTACCTGGCAAGTAGAAGAGTTGAATGGCATACTCCTGAGCTAACATAGACCATCTATTTATGCAACTATCTTTGGTATTCTTTTTCAGAATACCAAGAAGAGGCATGTGGTCAGTATATACTGACACTGGATAGCTGAGTATGATATTTCTATATGTCTCTAAAGCAAAAATCAATGCTAGGAACTCGCGCTTAGTTGCGCTATAGTTCCTCTGAGCCAGATTTAAGCTTTTCGAGATATAAGATATGGGGTGGAGGATATTATCGTATTCTTGCATAAGGCATGAAGCTATCCCCGATAGGCTTGCATCACAATACAAATGGAACGGTTTAGAGTAGTCCGGGATTTTCAAAACCGGACTAGTAGTGAGCATTTCTTTAAGTTTATCTACTGCTTCACTTTGTTCTTTACCCCATTTAAATTTTACCCCCTTTCGTAGTAAAAGGTACAATGGTTCTGCCTGATGGGCGAAACCTCTCACAAAGGTTCTAAAATAGTTACAAGCTCCTAGGAAAGCTTGAACTTCCTTCTTAGAAGTTGGGTATGGCATTGCGTTTAATGATTCGATTCTAGACTCGTCCATTTTTAACCCATCGGAGCTGACTTTATAGCCTAAGAATTTGATTTCTTTTGCAAAAAATTTGCATTTAGTCAATTTTATTTTGAGGTTGGCTTCAGACAATTTCTGCAATACTGCCTCAATCCTTTCTAAATGAGTTTCTTTATTTCGTGAATATACGATAATATCATCCATATAAGCAAGTACATTACATCCAAGTAGATCGTACAAAACTGAATTGATAATTCGACTGAAAAAAGCTGGACTACTTTGGAGCCCAAAAGGCACTCGGTTAAACTCATATCGAGTTGAATTTACAGTGAAAGCCGTTTTGTGTCGATCACTTGGTGTTATTAAGCATTGATGAAAGGCCGATGCAAGATCTATTTTTGAAATATATTTGATTTCATCTAATGACTTTAATAAGTCGTTTATCCTTGGGATAGGATATGTTACAGGTTTCATGACCTGGTTGAGAGCGCGATAGTCAATGCAAGGCCTAATTTCATTATTAGGTTTGTTTACTATAAGCAAAGGTGCGTTAAATACACTCTTTGATTTAGCGATAACACCTGTATTTAACATATCCTTAATTACCTCATTTAACTAACCTTGTTTGGAGTGCGGTATGGGATAAGGACTCCGGTTGACCACCACGTCATCCTTCAAGTCTATATCCAAGGTGTCACCTGTAAAAACTCCTAACTTTTCACCCTTTTTCCAACCTACCTGTCTGTACTTTTTCAGGAGATCTAGTATCTTATCCTTCATGCTGTCATCTTCACATATTATATCCTTTTCTTCCAAGGGTTCAAGTTCCTCTTCTCTTAGTTTTTCCCTTGGGTCTTCTTTGTTGGCTAACGTTACGGCATTTATCCTTTGTTCATTAAACACACTTCCAGTAGAAATCTTCGTTCCCTGGGTCAATACAATGTTATCGTCACTTATATTTATGCAATTAATGGTTATTCTCCCCTTGCATACTCGTGCAAGTGTATTGGGAATTAATATCTTTTCCTTTAGTCGCGAGCTATGGATTAATATCTCTTCACCATCTTGTGCTCCTGCAATTTTCATATTGCACACGTTAATTGCATTTCTTTGGACCTCAATGTCCTCTATTATGTGTAAGTTGAAGTGTCCTTCATCTTCACATTCCTTTGTGACTATTTTATCCACATTTATTTCCTTCTTTTTATTCCCATTCGTACATTTGGGATAATTATGAAGGTTTTCGTTTATTATCATCATTTTCAACTGGTCCATTCCTTTTGAGACCTTACAGTTTTCTGTTTCATTTTCCATGAAACTTATCTTACCTTCTGGTAAGTTTATATGAGCTCTCCTCAATATATTCATTCCAATCAGAATATCCATTCGCAACGCACTGGTATTGCTAAATATCAGTACATTTTCATGAAACTTACCTCGTGGATTTACAATTTCCACTGTAGTTTCTCCCACAATAGGGATAACGTTGTTGCTAGCATCTCTTACCTCCTTTTTATAAATTCTAACCATGTGTTTATCCGTCAGTATTCGTTCTGACATCAGACTAATTGACGCTCCAGTGTCAACTAATCCCTTATATTTGGATTGTCCTATTACTATCTCTACGTGTGGATTTACCAACGTTTTGTTTGGTTCCTGTATACTTCCTAGTCATTCTGACTGATCCGATTCCTCACATTCGTGATCAGGGTTTTCGTAATTTCCATCCTCTAGGACATTAACCCTGTCACCATTCCTTGTGAGAGTATCTCTAGGTCTATAGCTGTTTGATCCAGCTATTTTCCTCTCTTGTTTGGCTCCTTGCTCAAACTTACCCTTACGACAATCTTTATTTTCATGGCCAATTCTATGGCAGTTAAGGCAATAGGGGATTTTTTTAGCTATCCTTATTTTGCAATACTGCGCAGAATGACTGAGTTTTTTACAATACTTGCAGGAAATCTTTTTCCTGCACTCTCGGGCAAAATGCCCGGCTTCGTTACACTTGAAGCAGGTCCTTGCTGCCCCTTGGCCTTGTTCTCTTTTCTTGTCATGGGAAGTAGTGGTTACCTGGTAGAGAACATCTTGCTGTGTTGCGATGTTCTCCTTTTTCTTTTTTAGCTTCATTAGCGCTTCTTTTTCGTATAAATTCACAACTTCCGACATTAGCTCTGTACTGGAACAGTCGGCACATATGTCAGTGATTTTTTCGTACATTTTTGTCGGTAACTGATCACCAAGTATAAACTTCATTATGAGGTTTTGAAATAACCCCATTAGTGGCAACTTTAGTACTTCCTCCTCATCTTCCTCTTCGCCGCTAGGGAGTGGAACTACCGTTTCAGGGCTTATGTTGATTTTTTTCATCCCTTCTGTTGAGAGGAAACTTTCCACATATGCTCTTGTCGATGCTTCTAACGACGTCATGCCAGCAAAGAAGTTCGGCTTGTGGATGTCACTGGTTCCCAATACTTTTGCTGCATGTTGAGTGTCCTCTCTTTGATGATTTGGATACATCTTGAGGAATTCGCGTTCTACACGCTCATAGCTGTACTCTTCGCGTCCAGCATAGAGGTCTATCAAACTCAAAGCGTTTCCGCTTTGTTTGTTTACTTGGGCATATAGTATCCGGAATTTTACGCCACCATCTGTGATGTCGTTTTGCAGGAAGTAGTTATCTAAAGTACGGAAAAATGTCCTAACATTAGGACCTGGCACAAATGCATCCTTTTCGTGTGGTAATGGCGCACCTTTGAATTTAGGTAGGTCATTTAACACAATCAAATTGTTGTTAGCCATCTTGCAATAATTGGAAACTATTTTCCTTTTATTATTTTCCGTTCAGGAAGAAATCTTATTTTTATCCTTTCCTTTGATTATTTTCCCTTTCAGGAAATTTTTATTTTTATCCTTTCCTTTGATTATTTTCCCTTTCAGGAAATTTTTATTTTTATCTTTTCCTTTAATTATTTTCCCTTTCAGGAAATTTTTATTTTTATCCTTTCCTTTGATTATTTTCCCTTTCAGGAAATTTTTATTTTTATCTTTTCCTTTGATTATTTTCCCTTTCAGGAAATTTTTATTTTTATCCTTTCTTTTGATTATTTTCCCTTTCAGGAAATTTTTATTTTTTATCTTTTCCTTTGATTATTTTCCCTTTCAGGAAATTTTTATTTTTATCCTTTCCTTTCTCTTTGTTGACCCCTTTTCTCTGAGTGTCCTGTTGTGGTCAACAGCTGTAGACTATTTCTTGTCTTCTTCTCAGCTTTGGATCCGCTGCGATGCGCTGTTTTTATACTATTACTCAGTATATGAAGTAGGGCTCCCAACTTTATTTGATGAAGAAGAAAATAACTCGTCACTCAGTTAAAGTAATTTCAGTCACTTACTCCGAAAGTGATGAGACGATTTAATTTACTTTAATTCGTTTTTTATTTGAGAGTGAGTTTATCACGACCAAAGTAGCTTTGTCGCCGTACCAGTTTTTCTTGCCACTAGTACCCGAAGAGCTGATAGTACGCAGGTAACAGCGCGTTACTAGCGTAGCTAATGAATTTTTACGCTGCCTCCTTCTTCTTTAGCACAAGGAGTGATTGTAGCACTTTAACACTGGTGTTATTTTTCACACCGGTATAACACTGAAATACTTTACATCGGTATTTCTTGAAAATGTTATTAGTTATTAGAATACTTTTCACATGTCACGTGATATTCTAAATAACCACACTATAACCGCATTAGTGTTTCATACGAAAACTTTCATACGGGGAACAATATTCTACCCTTATCGAACACTTCACTTTTTAATTGTTAATTGTGTTTCCCACTGTAATTGATTATTGATTATAATAAAAGCTGCTTTTTGTTAATTTTTGATCTCCGTCGAAGATGCCATTATTAACTTTCTTTTCTCTGATTCTAGTCTTTGTTTTATTTTCCTCAAAGACGAAAAAGACTTCTTAGTTAATTTGCAGGTTCTTAGTCTTCGTAAGTCAGTTGATCAAATTAAATAACAATTGCCTTTATAATTCAATAATTACAATTAAGTGGGGTAAATGAAAAACACGGTAACACAATCTAATATAATAAATCAATTGGTTTACACTGTATAAAGTTTGAGTAAAATATCGATTAATTAACTTGTGTTTATTTCTTCCTTGAACAGTGTTAGTAAGCTTGATTAAAATAAGTCTATCGGCACTTAATTCACTCAGTCGCTATTATGGAATGTTATTCAAGAGTTAACTGATCAAGAGTTCTAGATCGATAGAGCTCGAACACTTTATGTTAGACACACGGTGTACCGGCGAACACGTCAAGGAGTGACGATGAAGGAATAGAACTGAACAAATGAAATGATTCTCGATTGGGTTTTATAGGGAGGTTGAAGGCCAAATGCGCCCAGAGTTTTCCCAGCTCTTGGGTGGTAAGTTCGGCTTTATCAAAGAGTTAAGAACGGCGACATCAAGTTAATAATATAATTGAATTCGTGTTCTTGCATGAGTTTACATGAGTTTGGATCTGAATAACAGAGTCATAAATATGAGTCGATGTGAGTGTTCTCACATGAGTTTGGGACTGAATAACATAACCATAAATATGAGGACTGAATAACATAACCATAAATATGAGTTGAAATTTCCTAACACCTCTTCCTTGATTAGCTATTGAAGAGTAGTACAGGATTATAAAGTTTATAATCTTGTTAAAGATTATAATCTTTATAAAGATTAAAATACTTCTGCGTATTAACAATAGATCAGTAAATTTATTAGGTCGATTGTTATAATCAGATCGATTGTTAATAATAATTATATACTATATTGATTGTGCAAATAATCATATTTACGAGGAATGTTCTGAATTATTGTTTTTTTTTTCATTTACACATTGCTATTTTAATGAAGGTTTTAATTTCTTGTCAACCTTTTGCTATACACAATACTTTAACAAAAGAGATAAATTTATGTTGGCACGCTAAAACAATCGCAACCAATACACATAGGAACTAAAAAATAAGGAACTGAAAGGAAAAATGAGGAATTAAAAGACAAGTCTTTTTACCATTGTGCTGATCAGCTTAAAATAGGTGTGCTCACGTTGTATCACTGTTTTTATGTGAAGTGCCAAATTTCACTAAGTTTTATTGTAAATTTACAGAATTGGAAGAAAGAATTGATTTGCGAATAAATCTGACACGGGGTGTAGTCACCTGGATATAAATCAGCCAGAAAACCATTTTGAAATGCTAAAACTTTTCAAACATTTTATTTTAACTTTTCAACTAAAGTTTAAGAAGTAAAGTAAATTAAATTGACTTCTTAATAGTTAACAGGATAAACTATCTCTACAAAAATTTATATTATTCAATGCAAAATTAAATTTTCACGTAAGATTAATTAAATATCATTAGATTATTTGAGAACATATCTTTTATGATAAGTCCGAAACTATTTCTATAGATTGGACTTCATTCAGTCATTAAAACGTCTGGGCATATTTTTAGCAGATATTTTCGTAGAGAAAGTTACGATAGTAGAATTCATCCAACTTCCGTAAACAGACGAAATTTCTCTGCAGATTTTCCTTCTACAGCTGAAATAAATGAAGGAGAAATAAGGAACTCGCTGAAGACATTATACAGCTTCTCAATTTTATACCATAGAACTAGAATGGTGTTTTGTTTTTATTTAACTCCTTTATAAGTGATACGTTGAAAAAAAATTCTACTAGTTCACGTACATCTGTACTAAATGAAGCTAAATTTGTACAGTGTGCATTTTGTTGTACTCAAAGGATATTGTACTTAACTCATGTTGTTTTACTTACGTGGAATAATTTACAAATAGGTATATGAAATGAAGAAAAATAAATTGTTTCTATAAAATCTTAAAATATATGAAAATCAGACTAGCATCACAGAGCATTAGTTTTCATGCCTCATTTCGATTTAACTGCAAAGGTTATTATTCATTTAGATTTAAGAGTTCACTCTAATGGCCCCATTCTCAGTAGAAAATATAAACCTAGCAATAAAACTAGAATAAAACTAGTTAATGTACACACATTAACCTCGTTCATTAACTTTGAGAAAATTGTATTTTTTTCCATAGTTGACGTTCAGAAATGCCTTATGGTTATTGAGATATCTTTTCCATCAATTCTTGGCCTCTATTTCAGATACTAGGAATACCTAAAGGTGATAGTTCGTTATGTTTTTATATTTCATCTATTATGTGTATAGTAATATGTAAAAGAAGTTGTGCCATATGATCATTCTCACTGACAGGATATGGTACACTATAATTTCATCCATCTTCAATGTACTTAAAGCTTTTACGAGAAATAGATCGCCAATAATTCCACGTTCGCTTACGATTATGTAATTAAAGAAGTCCTGTTAGTGACAGAATAAGAGAGAAGAATTGCAGTCAATAAGAGAATAAAAGTGACATACTTTACCGACTGCTCTTCACATTAGAAACTTCAGTAAAAATATTTATGATGTCAGTTCTAACTTTAGTAATTAAGTGACCCAACAAAGTGGTGGATTTTTGCTCTTTCATTTTAATGAAATGATTATAATAGTTTGAAACTTCAACTGTCATTTGATGCACTCATACGAATATATTGAGAATAGATAGCAATGTTTTTTCAACTAATTAATTTAGATAATAATCAAATCCCTTGACTTGAAACAACAATATTGTCTATTATTGTCGATGACGATTAGTATATTTCTAAGTATTTTATCATGATTTAAGACGTTATCGCAAGCAAATTCCAATGAAAGACGATAGACAACATAAGTGTTTGAGATTAAGGTAAACCACGAATTAATTTTTTTTTCAAATCATTTACTGTATTATTTGGTGCTCACGTCAATGTCAATTTTAAATTAGTCAGGAATGAGGAAGAGTTAACATGTGGCACTGGTAATACACAAAGAGTGGAAGAGAGAACATGTGGCACTGGTAATACACAAAGAGTGGAAGAGAGAACATGTGGCACTGGTAATACACAAAGAGTGGAAGAGAGAACATGCGGCACTGGTAATACACAAAGAGTGGAAGAGAGAACATGTGGCACTGGTAATACACAAAGAGTGGAAGAGAGAACATGTGGCACTGGTAATACACAAATAGTGGAAGAGAGAACATGTGCCACTGGTAATACACAAAGAGTGGAAGAGAGAACATGCGGCACTGGTAATACACAAAGAGTGGAAGAGAGAACATGTGGCACTGGTAATACACAAAGAGTGGAAGAGAGAACATGTGGCACTGATAATACACAAAGAGTGGAAGAGAGAACATGTGGCACTGGTAATACACAAGGATAAGGATAAGGATAATTATGCTTAGCCTCCCACAGCACTCATATCGTGCTGTGGGAGAGGTACAGATGGAAGAGACTTCTATGTCATGAGGAATATATATAAGGCTATACTGATCCTATTACTGATGTAAATATATACCATTGTTTTATTAATTAATGGGAAAATGGTAATATAAAACAATGCAAATTATTTAAATTTTAAACAACTTTCAGTCTGTTAAAGCTGCTCTCTATTCTTGTCACCACAACCTAACAAGCTGTTTAATAGCTACACACAGAAATTAATTTATTGGTAGAAGTTTAACGTCTGCTTCGGAACCAGAGGCCATATTGCTGACACCAAAAAAATATTGAAACAAGGGACGGTAAAAAAAGTAGCCAAGAAGGAAAGTGACCCTATGAACGAAGTCGCTTCTCACCATTATATGTATGGAGGCAGAAAGGATGAATTAATAGTTCACATAAATATTTCATTCAGGGATGTGAAATAGGAATTGATTTAGGGACGCAAACTAGGAAGGGGGTAAAAGTCATACTTAATCGGAATTGTTATTTAGTACAACATACTTGGTAATTTTGTTCTATTTGAATGATATATTAAACAACATACGTCAGACATCTTTGTTTATTTGTTTTTCAAAATGATATCCTAAAAAACTGAAAGTAGTGTTAACAAATGTATAAATATGGTTAAAGTGAAGTTAAAGCAATACATAACCAAATTACAACAGTTCAGGGGACAAATGGACTCCACTCTTCTTCTCTTCCATTCACTGTAGACAGTTTTAGGATGGAGAAAAGGTGCACACGCATGCATTTTGTGAACAAATTATTTTCCTAATATATCCCTTTTAGCGGACAAGTGTCCCGCAGTTGATACTCCATTATTTTCCTCTCATTATACTCACACATGCTTAAGTAGCATTATACTCTACTGTAGGCAATAGCAGACATTGTTGTCTCTCAAATAATCAATGATTACAATACAATATGAATTTGAAAAGAACATACGTTCTATTCTCAAAAAAATATGAAAGAAATTCCCAAGAATGAAAATATCTCAGAGTGTTAAAAATTCAGACAAAGTTGCTGTATAAAAACAATATTGAGTGAAATTAAACAGTAGGTGGTTGTTTAGCACATGAAATTGAATAAAATTGAAGTAGGTATGGTATGTAAGTACGCTTTACTCAATTACATTCGATAGTGATGAAAACTTTCTTTCATAATTTTGTGATAATAATAAACTGTGATTCTCATTTACACCGAGGTATACGTATTCAACATACTACGTAAATAGTTCATCGATATTACCAATTAATAATAATACTTTATCGATTCTGCGGAAAGAAAATATTTTTAATGCCCCTCATTTTTATTTATCACTTGTATAACAATTTAGAGTATTTTTCTTCAAACTAAAATTCTCCGCAATACTCCACAAGTAGATGGAATAAAACATTCGATCCCTGTATAAGAAATGCTATAGAAAGGAGATGTAGGGTTGGGAGGGAAGTAATAAATGTACTTCCAGGAGGAGGTATACATTAATGTCTAGATGGAATGTCGCAAGACTTGAATTTAATAAAATTTCAGTAGAGGCGGTCTTGACAGTACTTTTTATATTAAAGTCTACGCCATTTGTCGAGACATGCCTTGGATGTATACAAATGAAATTTGAATATAAATAACAAGTGGAACATCATTAAGAAATTTACTTGTTGATGTATTTTTCATTATATAAAAGAAGATACCGAAATATAATCATATTATAAATGTCGTAAGCATTCAGGGTAGAGTTTTTAAAAATACTTTTAACATTATTAGGACCAGGCTGTGTCAGTTCCGTTTTGTATCGGAAAGCGGTGTCATATTGACCCCCACCCCTTTTTATACTCTATTATATGAATCTTCATATTTGATAGTGTGAGGGTTTGCCAATTCAAATTTAATTCAAGGAGAATTAAGAGATCATATACCTACTATCAAATAGCACCATCAAATTTGTATACTTTTAATTGTGATGATAGCAGATGTATAAAAGTAATCAAATAATCAACTAAACGCAAAATCAGTCACTTCCTCTCCCTAATCCTCCTGTAGGAGGGGGGGGGATAATTTTTCAAATATCTTACTTTGACTGAATCTTATAATTGTTAGTAACTGATGCAAGAAATTCAAGAATTCTCTTAAACACCATGCAGCAACTATACCATTTACAGTTCTAATTGATCCAAATGAAATTAAATTTGATCCAAGTGAAATAGTATTTGATCCAAGTTAAATTGAATATTTTATCAATCTGATACCTCACATTTTGTGTCTTTGTCTGTTGGTTGGTTGCAAGAAAAATGTCACGATTTTAATATTTAAAGTAAAAAAAAATATTTGTATAATTATTTATGAGAGATTATGATGGGCCCATCATAATCTCGAATTGCTATTTTTATCTTTTATTATCCACCATAATCCTTTATTGCCCACCATAAACCTTTATTACACACCATAATCCATTATTGACAACCATAATCCTTCATTGCCCACCTTAATTCTTCATTGCTCACCATAATCTTCCATTGCCCACCATAATCTTTCATTATCCACCATAATTCTTCATTGCCCACCATAATCCTTCATTGCCCATCATAATCCTTCATTGCCCACCATAATCTTTCATTGCCCACCATAATCTTTCATTGCTCACCATAATCTTCCATTGCCCGCCATAATCTTTTATTGCCCACCATAATCTATCATTGCCCAACATAATCTTTCAATGTCCACCATAATCTTTCATTGCCCATCATGATATATTTCATTGCCCACCATAATCTTTCATTGCCCACCATAATCTTTCATTACCCACCATATATAATCTTTCATTGCCCACCATAAACTTTCATTGCCCACCATAATCTTTCATCGCCAACCATAATCTTTCATTGCCCATCATAATCTTTCATTGCCCACAATAATCTTTCATTGCCCACCTTAATCTTCAATTGACCACCATAATCCTCCATTGCCCACCATAATCTTCCATTCATCGCCCACCATAATAATCTTTCATTGCCCACCATAATAATATATCATTGCCCACAATAATCTTTCATTGCCCACCTTAATCTTCAATTGACCACCATAATCTTCCATTGCCCACCATAATCTACCATTCATCGCCCACCATAATAATCTTTCATTGCCCACCATAATAATATATCATTGCCAACCATAATAATTTATCATTGCCAACCATATAAAATCTTCAAAGTTCACCATTTTAATTGGCCTATCAATATCTGAAATTCAATTTCACATTATACATAAAATTTATTTACATATAATTTATTCACATGAAATTTATTTACATAAAATTTATTTAAATATATTTTATTCACATGAAATTTATTTTCATAAAATTTATTTAAACATAATTTATTCACATGAAATTTATTTACATAAAATTTATTCACATACAATTTATTTACATAAGACTTATTTACATAAACTCGTAAATAAATATTATGTAAATTAATTTTATGTAAATATATTTCATGCAAATAAGTTTTATGTAAATAAGTTTTATGTAAATAATTTATACAAATATTTTTTATATTTTAAATATTAAAATCGTGACACTTTTCTTGCAACCAACCAACAGACAAAGACACAAAATGTGAGGTATCGGAATGATAAAATATTCAATTTCACATTGATCAAATTCATTTTCACATGGATCAAATTCAATTTCACATGGATCAAATTCAATTTCACATGAATCAAATTCAATTTCACATGAATCAAATTCAATTTCACATGGATCAAATATTATTTCATTTGGATCAACTAGAACTGTAAATGGTATAGAAGATTTTGGTCAGAAAATTTTGAAGGTGCCATTTTTAACTGTAATCGACGATACAGAAAAATTCAAAATTAACTAACGCAACTATCAACGGATTAAACAACATTAATCCCGATGTAAACCACTTTGAAAATTTCAATCTTCAAACAGGCTCCTCATATTACAGCATTCATGAATTTAATCACACTGTTACCGATATTACTGGACAGCTTGATTTTAAAATTATTTATCTGAACATCCGTAGTTTCTACAAAAACTAAGATCAGCTTGAGGCGACAGAAACTTGTTTTACTCTTGCAAAAAAGAAATTCATACATATTATAGCCGGTTGAGCATTATCCTTTGTATACTCATTAATATTTATATAATATTTTGTTATTCATCTCATAATGCATGTACCATTGTTCAGCCACTATTAGATTGAACAGTCGAAGAATATTTTTTTTAGTTTTATTGAATGTGTCGTGAAAAATTATGTCTACGATTTTTTGCCCGAAAATTCCCCAACTAGCGGTATTATACATAAGGACTTGGTGTTATTGTAATTGTTTTCACTTTTCATCAATAAATATCCTTAATCTTATCCTTGTTCAAGAAGAGGAAGTGTTTCGGTTTACTACCGAAGTCATATTAATGTTACTATAGAGTCTAGAGTCTAAAGGGACTTTTAGACGTGATACATTTTGTATCAGCAACATTGTATATATACAAATGTCGCACAAATGTTACTCTATATGGCAAGCAATCTGTTTGGACGAGAATTCGGTGCGAGGCAACTCTAGTGTCGCACAAGCAGCTGTATATAGTATAAATTACTTGCTAGTAGCTATTCCTAATAAATTGAGGCTAGGAATTTTGAGGGATAACTTCAGTAGATAGTTTTACCTAGATACAAAATGAAGAGGTCAATCATAATTTAGAACACAGATCTTTATGACTTTTAAAACTTAAATCGTAACATAATAAACGAAATGCAATAATAAATTGCTAGGACGCCAAAACGAAATTTTATTCCATTTATAGAGCGTTGGCTGAATTTCATATAATTATGAATTAGCTTGTAAAATATATATTTACTTATATAAAAAATGATAGATCTGTATGTGGTGTGTAGGGAGATGTGTGTGCGTCTGTAGCAGTGACGCACTCATCTCCCTCTGACAGCCAATAACACACTGGGGATTTCTGTAAACATTTTTTTCAGCACTGTTGCGCGACACCAACTCGCACTGGGCGAATTGAGAAATGTCGCAGAGATATTGTGGCTGATACACCCGGGCAACAGTTCTAAAACAAATTGTTGCGCAACAATGTGAAAATGTTTCACGTCTAAAAGGGCCTTACCTACGTATGTGTCAGCTCTAGCTGATTATGGAGACTCTTCATGAAGGTTAGGTACGAGAACTTTGGTTTTAACTTGTTTGCCATTTACCGTCCCCACAGCAGTACTATCGAGCAAATTAGATCACATCGTGCAACTGTATCCATGTATCCAACAAAGCAAAACTTATATTATTTGTGACCTAAATATCAATCTGCAAAATACAAAGAATATAGGTGTCGAACTCTTCATGAACTTGCTTAGTTGTTTTCATTTCACATCTCTAATAAATGATCCGACTTAAATTCCGGTGGAAACTGGAAGCAATCCTTCACTGTTGGACCATATCTGGGGTAATTTCGTTGAAGACATCATATGTGGCATAATATCTTACGAACTAACTGACCATTTCCCCATATTAATTATACAGGGTGGCGCAAAAAAAAGAAAACCCATTTTTAAACTAGTTTATTTTACAAACTATCGAATATGGAATTTTTCTAAAAACACATTTTATTCATCTACTTTTTTTGCATCTATCTTGATAATCTGTTAAAAGTTAGGACAGAAATTGAACATCCTACAGCGAATTAAAAAAACGTGAATAGAAAAGGCTTGCGCGAGCACGAAATACACATAAAAATTCATAATAGGAATAATTTATTCCCATATGGTAATGGTAAAAATTGAATCCTATTATTTTTCATTCAATTACCGTTATTATTATTAACTCTTTCATTCATGGAAATACATCTTCATCACCAATTACGATATCATCTAAAAAATGTGCATTTATTTGCAGTAACCGTTTTGCAAAATTTAGACGGTGCAGTAAATCAGTTCTAAGAGTTCGAACCTTGCATACTTCTTCAAAGGATGATTCTTCACATCGTGTTTAACAATTTAGTGAAATGTGTCTTTAGTGGTGTCTAATCCTTACCTACTGATTGATATTTTTGTATTCTCAATAAGCGGTTCATGAAAAAAGATTATTGTTTTCATGTGTTCATTCTTTTCTCCTGCGACATGCTCACTTTTTGTTCAAATTTAAAGTGGTTTCTATAGTTTTGAACTCATTAACATTTTTTAATACGGTTTTATAGTTGTTGGAAATCTTTCCAGAAAGCGTTGTTCAAAGTGTGGTTGAACCTGTGTAATACTTTCAGAGTTTAGAAAAATTGTCACAACAAAAACTCTTTTCTCTTTGAAAGCTGCATTTTGAGGGTTTCGAATAGGAGATGAAGATTAATAGAGAAATGATTTTACATATAAAGATATCAATTTTACCTTCAAAAACCAACTTTCAAATAGTAATTATTTGTTTTATTTTCTCTTATTTGTTACAAAAAATAGTAGAATTTAATGTTTTTACATCCATATAAAAAGAATTATACCTCATGATTTCTCTTTATATATTTCGTGCTCGCGCAAGCCCTTTTTATTTATCTTTTTTTAATTCGCTGTAGGATGTCAATTATCAATATAGATGCAGAAAAAGTAAACGAATAAAATTGTGTTTTTTAGAAAATTTCTAGCTTTGATAGATTGTAAAATAAACTAATTCTAAAATGTTTTTTTTTTTTTGCACCACCCTGTATTACGCACGAAAGTTAAAGACCCACAGCACAAACAAACTATTCAATTCAGAGACTTATCTGATGAAAACATGATCAGGTTTTTTAGAAGACTGAAACAAGTGGAATGGAACTGTGATAATCGTAGTGATATTGAACAATTCAGTGATACTCTCAATATAATTTACCGTGATTCATTTCCTTTCAAATCTAAGACTTTATCACATAAAAGACTTAGTAAGCCTTGGGTGAATCGGTAAGTTCTCGAATATGTGAAAAGAAAGTCAATATACTTCAGTTTGTATAAGCTTGGCAGAATTGATGCTGCAACTTACAAACGGATAAGAAAGGATTTTGACTTGAAAATAAGAACATCCAAGAAAAAACTGTTAGCTAGAGTATTTTGATTGTTGTAAGAATAATATGAGAAATTCCTGGGCAGCAATCCGTGAATTGTCAGGCATTGAAAGATCAAACAAAAACGACATGAAAAAAGTAATTGTTAACAATGTTGAGTTGAAATCCTGTTTATATATTTATTTCCAATGCATTTTGTGAATATTTTCTAACGTGACAGATTCACTGGAGCGGAACCTTTCTCCTGATGATGGAACTACTCCATTAATTAATGTTCATCCAATACAAAATTCATTTGTACTTTATCATGTCTATATCAATGAGTGCATCTCCATTAAATCAAATTAAAAAAATACCTCATATGGCTTAAATCAACTATCTTCTAGGATGTTAAAAGAGATTAAGGAAACAATTTCTCAGCCTATAACCTTCCTCATTAATGAATCATTTGATAATGGTATTTTCCCCAGTAAATTTAAAGAAGCTACCATTACTCCTATATTCAAGAGTGGAGGTGCCCTTAATCTCTCTAATTATCGTCCTATTTCTTTATTCTCACTCATCAGTAAAAGTTTTGAAAGAGCAATGAGTAATAGAATATACAGTTTCTTTTATAGGTATTCTGTTCTTAGTGCAAATCAGTTCGGATTTCAAAAGGAGAAGAGTACCTGTAATGCTGTTGAGTATCTCATCGAGAGCATTAATTATATTCTCAATGACGAAATGCATGATCTCAGAAAAGCTCACGATACTGTTCAGCATGATATACTGCTCTCCAAACTACCACTGTACGGAATTCGTGGATTAGTCTTGGAGTGGCTGAGAAGTTGTCTGTCTGGTAGAACACAACGAGTGAAGATCGGAAACTGTCTAACTCACAGCTGTCCTGACCGTAAAGGGATTCCTCAGGGATCTCTCTTTGACGGTTTTTTTTTTATCTTACGTGAACGATATTCCAACGGTAAGCGGAGTCCGGTCGCTGGTGTAGTTCGCGGATAATACTTGCTTCTCTTTTTCTGATTATAGCTATCCAAGATTAGTAGATAAGTTTAATATTGATTTAGTTAAGACATATAATTGGTTAACTAAAAATAATTTGTCCTTTAAATTTCGATAAAATCTGTCGTTCTTTGATAACAAGTATTTAATGTTCAGTGGCAAGATCCTACATGATTGCATCCACCATACACGATTTCAAAATTGATACGTCGTAGTTATAGAATTATCCGCTGATTCAACGGTGTCCGGAAAAACAGGCGGAAAACTGCCAGGCGGAAAACTGACAGTCACTTACTGAATTTAATGACTTTAGTCAGTAATAAGATTTTGATTTATAAAAAAACGACGTTGGCTCTTAGTTAAAAGGAGTTATTGGAAAATTCTTTTTTACTTAGTTTACAAAACAAAAACATATCATTTCTTCATTAGAAAAATACATAAAATATATTAGTATACAAATCTTACAGTTAAAATCAAATACATGATATAAATTGAAAAATAAAACCTTTCATAGAAAATACTAAAAGAAGAAGATACAAAGAATTTATTGTACATATTAGGGACAGAGTACAATTTCTTTGTTTACACAACTCATATCTACATTATCATTTCATAACGGGTTTAGTGTCTAATTATTTCATTTTTGTTTATAATTTGATAATTGAACAAGCCTTCAAGCTTAATATTCGCTTGTACTCATTATAAAACAAATTCGATCGATTTTTGTGAAATATTTAGAATTTGCAACACAACATCTATGTCTATGATTATCAAACTGATACTACCAACCTAATTCTCTGACAATTTTACTCGATCGAATTGGATTGAGTATAAATTAATAATACTTTTACATATAAATGAAAATTGTAAGAATGAAGGTGTTGATGCTATGGAGAATAAAAATGTAAATGTAATAAATATTGAACATACATATAATTAAGTGATTTAACATTCACTTAATTTATAATATACAAGATATAAATTATAAATCTTACAAACATATAAAATCCTATATAGATATATAAATATATACATATTTTTAAAATGTACGTGATTTAACAAATAAGTTAAAAATGTTAATTATAATTTATTTGTGTGTACTTAATTTGGTTTACTGTGTGTTTGATAAAGTAGCTTTGTTGAAATACTATTTTCCATTGAATAATAAGTAATCCAATAATCTATATACTTTATTTATAACTGTAAAAAATGAATGTCTCCTTAATCACTTGAAGAATGGCGAACGCTGTTTTTATGAATTGAAATGTTCTTAGAATGTGTTTATCAAAAGTAAAAAAATACATAAATTGCCAATAAGTGACTGTCAGTTTTCCGCCTGGCAGTTTTCCGTGTACCGTATTCAACATAAGGGTTATTAAAATCATGCTAATTTTCGTAGATGATACCTACTATTTTGACAAGTAAGATTTGAAATAAGCTCCCTCATGAGCAATTCCTCCACCCTCTACTTATGACCACCTTGTAGAAAAACTATTAGGAATATGAAAACAAAAACGTAAAATGTGGTTACAGCTGCTAATAAAATATATTGGTCAAAGGAACCCGCACCGAGCTACAGTTATTGCGATTTTAATTTCGTACCCGCTTTTTTGACTCCTACTGTATTCTGCAGACTAGTAATTTATGCCAACCAAAGAATGACTTTTATCTAAAATAAAAGTTTTACTTAAAAAGAAACAATTTAAAAAAATTAATTTTAAGTACTTAATATCTAATACGAATTATTAACGATATTATTATTAAAAAATGTGCATATTTCAAACTTAAAACTTCATGAAATCTCAGGAAGCTCTATATTATTAGGGTGGTATATTCCAATAAAATATAATTATAATTAGATATAATTATAATTATATAATTAGATACAATTATAATTAAATTAAAATAATATAATTATCACAAGTTATTTTTATTATTGCGAGCATGAAACACAAAGTTCAATTCAATTTTTTTTATATAATCTTAATTCTTACTTTCCTCTGGGCATCGATTAATTTTGAAGTATCAAAATAACTATTCATTCTTACTTATAAGGGTAGAATAGTACAAGTTTGCAGAGATTCATACTTTTCGATAGTTCTTCGTAGTCACACTTTCGTTAAATAAAATTTTTAAATTACCTTTAAAGGTTAATACTAAAAAGTTTATGCAAAGACCCAATGAAGTAAATACCTAGTCTGGTAAGATGTACCAAAGTACCTTAGAAAAGAGTCACTGTTACTTATGTGAGAGTTGGTGTTGTGCGGTCTTACAGTTAATTTTTAATGAATAGCATTTGTAACGTATAATTAATAGAAATTTAATATAATAAACTTGAAATTAGAGTTGAGTAAAGGGATTATTTTAAGATTTACCTCAGTGCTTTCAGGAAAAGAATTTATATCTTAAAGTGGCTCTAGAACTTTTTACTCTTAAAAGATGATTGCTATTAAACCTACATTAAAAGTAATCTCTTGAGAGTAAAACTATGAATTATGCTCCATATTTAGTACAATTTTCAAAGGATTTATATTTTAACGGTTCAGAAATGCCCAAAAGATCTATTTAGATCTATAAAAGGGCTTGAATTGAAGAAAAATTATAACAAGATGTAACTTTGTACTATGTTTTTTTTTTTTTTCAATAAATCTATTATCCTATTATTATCCTATTATCCTATTATTATATAATTTGAAAGGCAGAGAGAATGTCAAGTAGCGTTACCTCTCGACGCCATTATTGTTAATATTTACACATAACTCTTAATGTCTTTATTCCACAGCTCATCAAATAACTGACACTGACGCTAATTTAGATTTGATTTAAATAATAATAAATGTATATAAGTTGTATAAAGAAAAGACTTAATTACCGACTTGTTAATCTGTCACATGATTAGTATGACTATAATTTCCACATTTAGAATGACTAATGACTTTGTCACCACTCCTTGTTTAGTGACAGTCAGCGTCTGCAATTGAGTAGCTACCCCATAGTAACAAGATAATGAGTCACTATAATTAAAACTATGAAGCTTATATTGATTGACTACAATAATGATATTCTTTTATTTAATTAAAGTCTATGGTAAATACTCCGAGAATTTGATTTACTCTCCGGAATTTAATTTCTATTAGAAAGTATATTGATAAATGATATAAAAAATGAAACACTAAATAGATATAAAACGTGACCACAAACGATTTCTAAATTCATTGATTTTAACAATATTACAAAAAAAAATATATTAATTTTATATTATGAGTTGTGTCATGTTTTCGATTACATTTTATTGTTATTTAAAAAAATATAGTATGAACTATTGATAGTTCTTACCATTGCTAGTTCTTACCATTGATAGTTCTTACCATTGCTAGTTCTTACCATTGCTAGTTCTTACCATTGCTAGTTCTTACCATTGCTAGTTCTTACCATTGCTAGTTCTTACCATTGCTAGTTCTTACAATTGCTAGTTCTTACCATTGCTAGTTCTTACCATTGCTAGTTCTTACAATTGCTAGTTCTTACCATTGATAGTTCTTACCATTGCTAGTACTTACCTTTGATAGTTCTTACCATTGCTAGTTCTTACAATTGCTAGTTCTTACCATTGCTAGTTCTTACCATTGCTAGTTCTTACCATTGATAGTTCTTACCATTGATAGTTCTTACCATTGCTAGTTCTTACCATTGATAGTTCTTACCATTGGTAGTTCTTATCATTGCTAGTTCTTACCATTGCTAGTTCTTACCATTGATAGTTCTTACCTTTGATAGTTCTTACCATTGCTAGTTCTTACCATTGCTGGTTCTTACCATTGCTAGTTCTTACCATTGCTAGTTCTTACCATTGATAGTTCTTACCATTGCTAGTTCTTACCATTGCTAGTTCTTACCATTGCTAGTTCTTACCATTGCTAGTTCTTTACATTGATAGTTTTTACCATTGGTTGTTCTTATCATTGCTAGATCTTACCATTGATAGTTCTTACCATTGATAGTTCTTACCATTGCTAGTTCTTACCATTGGTAGTTCTTACTATTGATAGTTCTTACCATTAATAGTTCTTATCATTGATAGTTCTTACCATTGGCAGTTCTTACCATTGATAGTTCTTACCATTGGCAGTTCTTACCATTGATAGTTCTTACATTGGCAGTTCTTACCATTGATAGTTCTTTCCATTGATAGTTCTTATCATTGCTAGATCTTACCATTGATAGTTCTTGCCATTGATAGTTCTTTACATTGATAGTTCTTATCATTGCTAGATCTTACCATTGATAATTCTTACCATTGATAGTTCTTACCATTGATAGTTCTTACCATTGATAGTTCTTACCATTGGTAGTTCTTATCATTGCTAGATCTTACCATTGATAGTTCTTACCATTGATAGTTCTTTACATTGATAGTTCTTATCATTGATAGTCCATACCATTTGAGTTTTTCATTACATTTACCAATGAAGTGCATCACCATCACATTTTTTCCCATTCAAGGCAATTTTGGCATATGTAATGACATCATTTTTTTTCTGGACTCAATCTGCTGTTAGAAGTGATGGGCTGAAGATCTCCACTTCCCAGGGATTTTCCTCAGAGTTAAATGATCCGCATTTCAAGGAGTGAACAGACAAGTGGACTGAAAGTGGTCTAATATTGCTAGTAACAGTACTCAGTAAAAATATTAGAAAATAGAGCAGTAAATTCGTGTAACAGTTATTTGTAAATACTTGAATTACATTAATCGTTAATATAACCAGACAGTGTCTCCTCATAATAAAAATGGAAAATGAAATCTACTAATAATAAATCATGAGACAAAAATGTTTTTAATGTGAAAGCAGTCGCATTGACTGTTTGTTAGTTCTAGTGGTATTGTAGAACAGTGGTTAGAAAGGGAATGATAGAACATGGGCAGAGGAAAGGTTACTTGATGAATTTCTAAGACAGGATTTTGAAACAAAGTAAATAATTGAAAGACTACAGAATTGAGAGAATATAAAATAGAGTATGAATTGGAGACACAGTCAAGATTCAAAGGATTGAAAAATAAATAAATCGATAAATACAATTTTTTCATTAAAAAATCTTCTAAAGGATAAAGATTTCCTTCAACATAGGTATATAGGTAAAATATGAACGGTAACATAGCACTTTGTGCATTTTTTTCTCCTCATCGATGCATCAAAGCTAGAGAAAGAATGCATGTGCATATTCTAGCAATGCACACATGTGATGAATATGGTAATGCAGTGAAAAACTTTGTGGAGAGGATCTGCAAAATTCAATTTGAAACACCTTCAGATTGAGCCACGCTATGCATTTATACATGAGACATCACATACGCCTCTTTTGTCTCGCAGAAGAATAATCGTAAGAATTGATGATATAGTCATTACCTTCACAGAATGCAGAAGGTTATATTTTAGGCGGTATTTTTAGTTACTGTTTTGACAGGGCCTTTGTATTTATTGCTAAATTACTATAATGCAGCAAATATTAGCTGTACACACTAAAACATACTATAATAACACTCTGAATAGTGATCAGCTCAATATTGATGTGCATCATATCATTTCAGATGATACTGTGGTGTATTTAGTGAGCATGTTTATTAATTATTTGTGAAACAATGTTAGTTTAAATGCACAGAAAGAAAGATCTGAATTTTAGTTCCTATAGAATCAGTACAATAAAACAATCTCAGTAATCCTAAAATATTTATACTGTCATTATTTAGAGAAATGTCTTCGATTTTCAAAATTAGTTTCGAAAATAACAAGTACATCAAATTTTGTCTGTTCATATACATGATCATACTGACGATGAGGGAGTAATATGGTTCTAATGCTAATAAACTCATAGTATTTTATTATGTTAATACAACTATTTCCCCCTGGAATCAATAGCTCGATAAAAACAGACCGAATAAATTGGACGGAATAATTGGATGAGACGCTGTCGAGTTCTTTATCGGAGAAGATGTCTTCTACTCTCGAATGTTTGAGTTACTATTTTTATAAACAGTTAGAGAATTGTATATAATTACTGCATCGGTAAAATGAGCTGATATTTTAAATAGCAGTTTCTAGATAATCAGATGGATAGAAGATGATGAGAGATGAAATAGAACAGACGGTAAGGGACTGCATGGAGTAAATACTGAAAAATGGAGGTAATTCTTATTCGTGTAGATAATGTTCATTATGTAAATATATCAAAAAAATATTCACATGTTTTATATAAATGTTTTGTTAACTTTCACTCACCATGAGGGTTCATATCGAAGAAGGAAGCATATATCGTGTAAAATGAGGCTCGTCATCTCACAATTTAAGACTGTCAGGTCGTAGATATACGAGTTTGCAAAAATATTTTTACATCAGGTTTTCTTAATGATATTGTTTATGTGATATGAAATCATTTATTAAGCAAATTATTAATAAATTTAATGTTATGATAATAAAGTATGAACAGTCAAATTTGGTTGTAAACTATACAGGCTGGTAAATCAAATAATACATAGCTATAGAGTTTATAATTACTGATGGTCACAAAAATCTCTCTAGTTCAGTATATTTTATTTAATGCAAAAATATAGGAGATAGTGATAGGTAAAAGTGAACAAGAAAATAGTTTCTAAAACTTTGAAAGTTCTGAGCTATTTGATTTTGAAACAAAAATGAACTAGAAATAAAACTGAAACTTTTATCAATGTTACCTCCCCAGATTTACCGGAAAGAGAAAAATTAGAGCTTTGAAGTCCATTAGTACGAAACACACAACTTGTGAACTGATATGAGGGGATGAAGTGGAAGAGAACACACAACTTGTGAACTGATATGAGGGGATGAAGTGGAAGAGAACACACAACTTGTGAACTGATATGAGGGATGAAGTGGAAGAGAACACACAACTTGTGAACTGATATGAGGGGATGAAGTGGAAGAGAACACACAACTTGTGAACTGATAGGAGGGGATGAAGTGGAAGAGAACACACAACTTGTGAACTGATATGAGGGGATGAAGTGGAAGAGAACACACAACTTGTGAACTGATAGGAGGGGATGAAGTGGAAGAGAACACACAACTTGTGAACTGATATGAGGGGATGAAGTGGAAGAGAACACACAACTTGTGAACTGATATGAGGGGATGAAGTGGAAGAGAACACACAACTTGTGAACTGATATGAGGGGATGAAGTGGAAGAGAACACACAACTTGTGAACTGATATGAGGGGATGAAGTGGAAGAGAACACACAACTTGTGAACTGATATGAGGGGATGAAGTGGAAGAGAACACACAACTTGTGAACTGATATGAGGGGATGAAGTGGAAGAGAACACACAACTTGTGAACTGATATGAGGGGATGAAGTGGAAGAGAACACACAACTTGTGAACTGATATGAGGGGATGAAGTGGAAGAGAACACACAACTTGTGAACTGATATGAGGGGATGAAGTGGAAGAGAACACACAACTTGTGAACTGATATGAGGGGATGAAGTGGAAGAGAACACACAACTTGTGAACTGATATGAGGGGATGAAGTGGAAGAGAACACACAACTTGTGAACTGATATGAGGGGATGAAGTGGAAGAGAACACACAACTTGTGAACTGATATGAGGGGATGAAGTGGAAGAGAACACACAACTTGTGAACTGATATGAGGGGATGAAGTGGAAGAGAACACACAACTTGTGAACTGATATGAGGGGATGAAGTGGAAGAGAACACACAACTTGTGAACTGATATGAGGGGATGAAGTGGAAGAGAATATTCAAATGATGCATCATTCATAAACTAGTAAAAAAATTATTCTTAACAAAAACCATTCTAATTTTTATTCACATCTGTGAACATTGAAATTATACTCATCTTAGAATAGAATTGTATTTATGAAGCTATGTAGTTTTGTGTAAGTTTATTTAGAAAATTCAATTTTCTTCACCTAAGTAGAATTATTCCCAATACGCCAATAATGTTTGTATTTTCACTCTGAATATTTACAATGTTTTTACAATATTTACATAATCAAATATCACATGTATAATATAAATAAAAATTGAATTCGATTACACCGGGTTAATAACATGGATGCAATAGTGTTATTCGCCAGCCATACCGATGTTAATCCTGTTTGATTAAAGCAGGACAAGAGCTAAATTGAAATCTCCACAATTGTGTTAGACAAATCCTGTACACAAATCTGTATTTTGATTAAACTCTCATCAAAGGCTTCATTACTCTGAATCTATTTAGTCACCATCATCATTATTAGAAGAAGTAGCATTGTGAGTAATCCTCACAGAGTTCTACAACTGACCATAAATAAACTAAATAAAGGGTATTAAATTATGTAGTAGACTAACAGTTAGTTGCAGTAATAATAATCAGGTAGACTAAAGTTCATCTTTCTCAGGATATTATTCTTCAGATTTTAGTATTCTTTTCTAATATTAGTTCTGTGCCAACATGTTAAATAGGTAATGAAATAAAAAAAGATTTACACAATTGCTCTATGCAGTTTGCAATTTATTCTCAAGTCAACGTCTCTTCCTGTATAAATCTCCCGAATCTAATTTACATAATTACAGGTTTAGTTTCGATCACAAGGAGGGATTGCAAGAAGCTGCAGACAACATGTCTCAATATTGAGTGATTAAACTGTAATTACGGAGGTATTACGTGGTGGGATTAAGATTATAATTTTGGAAGGAACAAGTTCTTCCTTGAGAGAATCATTTCATATGAAAGTCCAAATAGGTAGTGGATACGATTGTGAATTCCTATTTCTGTTCTATCTTGTATGTCATATATTACATTTAAAGTTGCAATTATATCCTAATAACATTGTGACTAGCTACCAATATTTCAAACATTGAAGCTAAAAAGTATTTCAAGTTGTATATGAATGTCATTCGTTGAATTGAAGTCATTAAACTACAACTAAATTTGCTTCTTCTATTCCACAAATTCTATTGAATATTTAAGATTTACTTATTGAACAACATATTGTATAATTATTAAATTTACCCTAATATTTCCAAATTTGAAGTTTTTCACCATTTAGTTTAGGTTGGTATTCAGAGGTAAATAGATAGATTAGATGATTGAGTGGAAATGTGACTTAAATGAAAAGTACCAGCAGAGAGACTGTTGTAGGTATGACTAACGAATAATAGTCATAAGAAATGAATAAGCACAATTGATCGGGCCCTATGTTCAACAAATGGTGTTTGGAACGGTGCACGGACAACTCGTACCTGGACAACTCGTACCTGGACAACTCGTACCTGGACAACTCGTACCCGGACATCTCGTACCCGGACAACTGGTACCCGATTTCCATAATTTCGTGTTAAATGTATTATCAGGGAAACAAATTATGAATACAGTTAGAATATTAATTACAAAAACCGTGGATTTTTCAGTCAATATTTTGAGATATGGCACCGTTGCTTAGGATAAGCCCCGCCTTTTTGTAGTAACTAAAAAAGATGCCAATAAGTTAATAGTAAATGACAATACAGATACCAATTAGTGAATTTTAATTGAATATTCAAAGATGGTGTCAATTAAATTATGTCATAGTAATATACAAACTTAACATTTCGATTTAAGTAATTAAAACTATTAATCTTTCGACGAAATATCGATATTTATTATTGTTCCCCTGAATTATAGTAGTTGGTGTCTATTTCTCATACATTTTAAACATGTGTGTAACTACGGTAACAGGGACTTCATAATCTGGTAAAAATGTGGTTACCCTGATCTAGACCTATGTAGCAACAGATTAAATGTATCTAATTATAATGGAAATAAATGAATCTATATTTTCATTCATTTAATGTCTTTGAATTGATTTTCAATTCATCTTCATTATTTCATCTATATAAGCAAAAAATAGTTTCTGCATCACACAGCAAATTGTTTGTCGTTCTTAAATTTAATATTCATCAACTTTTCATGTATTAACCTTCGTCACTGTACGATCAGTTAGAAAGGTTAAAACTAAAATTGAAGCTTAGTTTTTACATTTAATACACTCTAAGAGCATCATAAAAAATCTGGAATAAAGTGAATTTCAATTATTGTTGAGACCAGCTACGAGAAGAGCCTAAAAACAGCTCCTGTATTTTCTTAGGGATTCCGAAAAAAAGGTTACTAATCTTTTAAATTCATCAATTTCGTCTGGACTCTGAAACAAACTTCAAATTATAGCCCAATAAGGAAACTAATTACGGAATTTTACTTTAATTATTGAAAATCGAAAGATTTCGTTAGAATTTCCATTTAATTTTTTACAGAGGAAACACCTCTTTGACTTAAATACCTCCATAAATTTATTTGTATAGATAACACAATTACTGTAAAGATATTTTTTTAATATATGGACAATTTTCTCTAAATACTTATGTAAAAAATAGAATCAAAGCATATTTCGTATTCAGAATGCTTAACAAACCCCTAATTATTTTTTATTAATAATTACACATTAAATTGGTAGCCCGTCATTTACTTCCAACCCAAAAGCAATTTCCACATTAGTTTTTAATCGGACTAGAGGTTCAAAGATTCTTCATTCTACTCTAACTCATATTGATGAAGTAAAAAAGATACAAGGAACTTCGTAGAAGCAGTCAGAAAAAAATAGTTAATGTAATCTAGATGATGAGACATAACACCTTGCAATTCAACATTTTAATCATACGCATGCTTATTAGCCCCCAGGAGCTCTATCTTGAAGCTGTGGTGAATGAAAGAGAAGAGGATGGCGTCCCTTGGGCCCCGAACTGTTGTAATTTGGATTAGGTATTGTCTTTTTTTCATTTTTACCATTTATATTATCTTTATCATTTTTAACGCTACTTCCAGTTTTGGAGCATAGCACTAGGGTTATGCTCTTCAACTACGAGGTCTTAGATGTTTTGTTAGGTAGGCTTGTAGGCTTCATTTACTATCACCTCTTCATTTTCTTCTTCCATTCGCGAGTCCAGCCACCGGTGCTTGTGATCCTTTTCGTCACATTCCTTGGTAAGTGACTGCATTCACGAAGTAGCTTTTCTGCATCCATGAGAATAGTCACTGACGGTGGTAGGTAACTTTGTTCATGGAGTTACTTTTCTTTCTTACTGCTTCTTCAAGTCCTTTGTATTTAATTTCCTTTTGACGTCAACAAAACAGTCACGATATGACTGAAGTAGACGGTAAACCCATATTAAAATGAATGAAATATAGTATATAGCGATCAAACAATCTATAAGAATGAAAACGTAGCAAGTATATAAGTTGGCTTTTCCTTACAATTGACTTTTCCTCTCTAATTTGTTTTATAATAATATTAATAGATACGGATTATTTTAACTGATTTACACTTCTTTAAGATTTGATAAAACTGTAGTTCCACCTATACAAGTATACAGTCATCAGTTTGAAATTTTATAAAGTACTTTGAAGAAAGGATTACTACAGAAGGGATTTTCTAATTCACCTATCACCAAAGTTAAAGGACGCAGGAAAGCTACTCCGTGAAAATACAATCACTTTGTAATAGTAACGCGAACAATGGTGACTGCACTTAAACAGAGGTAGAGGGAAATGAAGAGGTTACAGAAAATGATATCTACGAGTCTACCTACAAATTAGGAACTTAATACTAAAGTTGCTATTAAAAACATACGCTGAACTTCTGATGTTTCTTGACAAATTTCTCTGTTCGATAATTTGTTTAAGAGTTTAATTGCTGTGCGATTTTAATATATTAACGCATATTGAGTAATACCAACCACATGCTTAGTAACATTTATTATCGGTGTTGTCATGGTTTATTTATTCAAATTAAGTAATTGCAATAGTGTTGTTTATTTGCAAACCAGTGTGGTAGGTGTTCTTTTTGAACTAAGCTTATTAAATGAATTCTTTTGAGATATATATATTATACGTATTATATTATATTATACGTATCACAATCCTGTACATATTACAATATTTCAATGATAATGGGATAGGGAATGTCCATATTCTCGAATAATTAAACTCTCTCTTAGCTATCGGAGGACACTCAGTTTCTGTGGCTTAGTTTGCAAAGCACAAGTGGTTTAGAAACGAGAAAACTGTCCAATTTTGATATTTCAATCTCTTCTAATTTTCATTATTCCATGGAAGTTAAAATATCCAGTAAGTGAGTGACTTTAAAGAAAAATTGCACTCAGCTATTACGAGAAGTAGATTAAACTATTTTTAAATGAGATGTTTCGTTTTTTTTTTTTTGGCTAAAACCGCTGAGTCCACAAATGGGATATACAAATATTGAGAAACACTGATAGTATATATTTTTGTAAATTATGATGATTCATGCCAAAGACAATTTGCATAACTGTACTGAATATTAGGATATTAAATTCACCATGGATTAGTTACATCCACAACAACAATCAGTTATTAGCTGTATATTTCGTTTTGGCTAAAATTTACCCCCTCCCCCCTAATTCTCCATATAGACTAGAGGAAGCTACCTCTTCAATTAAGGTAGCTTCGATAATGATGAAATGTAAACTCTACTGTTTTAATGTTTGGAGTATTTACTTATATTGCTTTACTATAAACAGTAAAGTAACAATTTTGTCACTATTGACATTGCGGGGATAAAGCTCTCTCCCATATACCCACACGAACCTATCATTATAAAATTATTTAAAAGACTGCATATAATATTATCTATCGATGGTTGCGCTAATAATGCAACACGATTGACCGATTACTATTATTATTTTAGGTGTTCCAAAGTTTTCCCTATTCACAACGAGGTGATCCAAAGTGAAGAAGACATCGTAGAAGAGGGGATAGTGAAAGTTCGCTCCATGCAGTAGCCACTAGGATGCTTACCATGGATATAGCAAGGCAGAAAGAATAGAGAAGAAGAGCAAGAAGTTGAGAAAAGATACAAGAGAAAGCTGAATAAAAAGGGCATTAAACAAAACTAAAATGCTAAAATATAATAAAAAGCTCCATCAGTAATCTATCTAAGAATATATATATATAAAACTCTTATTATCTTTGTAATTCTCAAGTATGGTGTTAAATAATAATTTAGTTTAAGAAAATCATCTCGATTATAATGTTTTAAACTATGTAAATCGATTGAGTTTATTTGTTATAATTATTTGATTAATTAAATTTGAGCTTATTGTTGTGAGTTTCTTTAGATTTGTTCTGTATTTTCAAATGTAACTGAATTAGATGCAATATTTTATTTTCTATTATTAAAAAAACCCTCAACGCCATACGTTCCATCAAACTGACAGTATATTCATTTAAGTATATAACACGATATAGAAAACTAACCACTATCATAACTGCTAGCAGAATCTAATTTCCCGTATAACAATCTTTCAAAAATATAAATGTGTTTCAATTTATTTCGATTTGAAATGTAATTTATTTGAAAAAATAATTTCGTCAACAGTTGATTCTTTATCCTAATATTCTAAATCTTATATGATACTAATATAGTTTTTACCTTACAAATTCGATTCCTTGTTTTCGAGCCACCCTATACAATGCGTACACCCTATATAGCTTTCGAGCCACCCATAGAATCTCTTCTCGGTAGATTTTAATGTCCCAGTTTTATGAAACTAAATCTTAACTTACTTCAGTAAATATGTTATTCTTCAATAAGTTATTTAGTCTGGATTCGAATTAAATTAAAATTGAATCCACTACTAAATAGAACTCCTATTGAGATCAGCTTTAATATAGGCTAAATAGAACTAAGCATATAGTAAATTCAAATCTGTAAATTTGGTAGATGCCTTTTTCTTTTCCACACATTGTAATTGTATATAGCTGCCAATTGAAAAATTAAGATCAATGAATTTAAATGTCTAAATCTAGGTCATTACTCATTAGTTATAGTGTAACCTTAAATATGCATATTTCAAAACTATCTATGATCTAGGTCAATATTTATAGATTTATAGTCAAAGATGAAGATTTCAAAAATAAAAATTACAATTTTTAGGTGTTGCACATTTGCTAATAATTGGGAAAATTGATGAAATTTCAGCATCATACACAATTACTCGAATTACTACAAAACTTCTACGATCGTCTACGACTCTACAGTCTACAAGGACAGTTGCCAGATCATAATATCATAGAGACAAGGTTAATATTGGATTTCTGATTCTAAATTCTCCATACTTTTTTCTTATATGATTGCAAAATAAATACATAAAATAATATCTTCAATTTCTTATCCTTTGAAGTAAATCTTAAATCCAAGAATTCTGTGATTAAGTTTACATTATGAAATTGGTGGTTTCACGTTACATCGGAACAAAAGGCAAAATAAATACAAGGAACTTCAAGAAACAGTCATTATGGAAAGTGGCTCAATGAATAAAGTCACTAACTATCAGTCTGTAACTGAGCTCATGGATACAGAAAAGCTACTATAAAGGAATATGATAAAAATGACACAAGCACCGGTAGCTTCACTTACGAAATGAAGACGAAAATGAAGATGTGATAGTTTTAAGCCTACAGCCCTACCTAACACACAATTGTAAGACCTCGTAGTTGAAGAGCATTACTCTATAGCGCTATACTATAAAACTGCAAGTAGCCTTAAAAATAATAAATACGATAAAATTTACGAGCTGTGCAGTGATATAGTTCATGAATGATAGATCTGATATAAAAACAAGTTTAAGGATTATATAATATACATTTAACAAAATTGTGAATATTAAAATATTACAAATAGAACCTTTGGTAAATTTTACCATACACTACACCGCTTTAATCATGACACCTGTAATTTTGATAGATTTGCTGTATTTCGATCATTTTAGCTATATTCCATTAGGTTCAAAGGTGTAATATAGTTTGATCGAAAGAATTATTCTTATTTGTTTAAGATATCCTGCCTTTGATAGTCTCTTGGTTATATTGAGATATTGCCATTGAGTGTTAAGAGTTGTTAAATATAATATACGATGCTAAGATTTGAATTTATTTCATTTCGAAAGAATTGATAAAGAATTTGAAACTTACTCACCAAAATAATTCATTAAAGTATATGTTCAAATATTAATAAACAACATAATTTAATTGATACCATCTTTGAATATTCAGCAAAATTCACTAATTGGTATCTCTATTGTCATTTACTATTAACTTATTGGCATCTTTTTTAGTTACTACAAAAAGGCGGGGCTTATCCTAAGCAACGGTGCCATATCTCAAAATATTGACTGAAAAATCCACGGTTTTTGTAATTAATATTCTAACTGTATTCATAATTTGTTTCCCTGATAATACCTAATTATAATAACGGAATAAAATACAAGTTTTCATGTACATATTATGTTTCAATATATGTCATGAAATAGAAGACTCTTGAAGTGAGATCATACGGAATTTGTAAGGTAGTCTTTATTTTAGTCTCAATAAAAGTTTTAATTTTATCTTTAGCTGTGCTTGGTTACTTAATATTCAACTTTGCTAACTTAAGTATATTAAAAGAGGTTAATTTAACTAAATTAGCACTGTTGGTTTTAACATATTTTTCGCGTATTATGTTTGAAAATATATATCATGAAATGGAAGACTCTTGAAGTGAGATCATACGAATTTTGTAATGTAGTCTATATTGTAGTCTCTATAAAAGTTCCTACTTTATCCTCATTTGAATTGTCAGTTTATGTATGTTTCATTGCAATAGAAAAAATTGGTTATTTTATTATGCCTTTAATTTTTATTATAATTATGTACATTTAACTAAATTTTGAAAATCGGACTTGTATTTTATTCAGTTATTATAATTAGGTGCATTTAACACGAAATTATGAAAATCGGTTACCAGTTGTCCGGATACGAGTTGTCCTGGTACGAGTTGTCCTGTATACCAGTTGTCCTAGAGCCATTAGGAACACTGCCACTGAGTAAACTACCACTGGGAAGATTGCCACCCTAAATATTACCACTGAGGAAACTTGCCACCCAAATTATATTATTCATTATTCATTCCCTGGCCCCTAATACACCAGGGGGAAAGGGGTGGGGAGAGTGTATGCCACCCCAACAACCTCTCAACCGAATCGCTAACCTACCCTCAGGTATGATATCGAATAGTGCAGTCAGTTTATACTTGGGATTAATTATTATAATCAATTAAATATTACGGAACTATTTGATTTATATAAGAAATAATTTATAATTTATTGTATAATAGAAAAGCAATGATCATTTATTGGTGGCAATATAACCATAGTGGCAACTTTAGGGTGGTAATCTACCGACAATGGCAACTTTACGGGTGTCAATCTACTAACAGTGGCAATTTTTTGAGTGGCAATCTAACCACAGTGGCGATTTTGCGGGTGGCAATCTAACCACAGGGGTAATTTTCCGGGTGGCAATCTACCCACAGTGGCAATTTTCCGGGTGGCAATCTACCCACAGTGGCAAGTGGCAATTTTTCGGGTGGCAATCTACCCACAGTGGCAATTTTCCGGGTGACAATCTACCCACAGTGGCATTTTTTCGGGTGGCAATCTACCCACAGTGGCAATTTTTCGGGTGGCAATCTACCCACAGTGGCAATTTTCCGGGTGGCAATCTACCCACAGTGGCAATTTTCTCAATTTTTTTTGAAGAAGATTTGCTTCTTTTTTATATAAATAAACCTCATTTTTAATCTTCTAAGTGGCAATTTTCCGCGCAGGTTGGCCAATAAATGATTTATGCTAGAAATATAAGAATATTCATTATAGTTCACTTTTGAAAGTTCTCTAAAAGCGCTTATAAAAAGAATATTATAATTTTATAATGTTCCTGAATCAATGATAATAACCTTAGTGAAGTAATATTACACACTTAGCCATTCCTTCCATTTCCTTCCTTCACATGTGAGCCAGAATATATTTCTATTTCATCAGCAAATGGAGCATCAAGTGATAGGGCAGCCATTGTTTGTTCTGACGTTCAGTGATGGAAGGGAAAATAAAATATTGCAGACCCAAACCTTCACGAATATTTAATCTATTGCCAGGGCAGGACATTTTCCAAAAAGAGAATATACTAATCAATTTCTATAATATGATCTTAATCTTGAATTAGTATTATTATAGGTTATGAAAATTGAATATATTAGTAAAGACGTATAAGATGTTCTCCTTTATTAATAAGTGAAATATTAACTTACGGCTGAGAGAGACTTAAATTCGTTGGTGAGAATTGATGCTAACCTGTGAAAGAAAAAGTGAACAGATTAGTATAAAGAACATAAATATTAGTGCTAGTAATACATTTCCTCCATACTATACATATTACAGTATCATATTTTTAGCCTTTCTAACCATAATTGGAACCATTGGTACATTAATCTGTGCTTCACTTAAATCTTTGTGTACACTCATGGCTGGTGATTTCTCTCGCGAGAGGTTCCATCAGGAAAGTTCGATAGGGACATTTCACCATTGGAAATTTCACATGCATTACATTCAACCAGTCGAAAAACCAACATGGAAAATTCCATTATATTGAAAAGAAAAAACAGTATGTATAACTGGAGCTACTAAATATTTTTTCTTCGATTCATTGGCATGATGCCATTTATAACCATACTTATATTCTATGACCTACTTATCTAATGAAATCCTATCTGGTTACCATCAAAATCACGTTTTTTTTCAAATCAGTTATATTTATTCTAAATGAAATTCAGAATTTGGTTGGGTTAAGAAGTTCTCGAACAGATAAAAAATTGTTTCTAACGCTGAATGTTGGAACAATTTTTCTAACAAGGGAGAAATTCGCAAGCCAGCACAGCACCTGTGGGCTTCGTTGCCACGAACTATGGTTAGGGACAAGAAAGCCGAAGACATAAACCTTTTTCCAGCAAGAAAAAATCGATAATTATTATCAAATTTGATGAGATGACCACTTTACTTTGCAGTCACCAATCGCCATATTCGATACTGTAACAATGAACACGATGGAAGAAGTAACCAGTTTCCAAAATGGCTGCCATTTGCTTTCTAATGCGCAGATAACTTTGAAATGTTAGATAAGTTTTCATGTGTTAGTGTTGCCATATAACGTACCAGGATTCGCTATCGCTGGCAGAAAAAAAAAACATAATTTATCCAGAGTTTGAAATGGTTTTTGATGTTATTCTGGCACCCAGTGTACCTGTAAGTGTTTATCCATATATTCTTCATATGGAATCACATTCAATAATAACTATTTCCGTATAGCACGAAACATCTGAAACAAACCATTGGTACCTACATTTTTCATACCTACTGCTTACATGTTTTTTACAATATCTTTGAGTGACTTCCATAATATAATCTCACTCCTTATGAATCTCTCCTCCCATGCAATAAATTTTTCATTACTAATGTTCAAGCTTCTGGACTCAGATGAATGATGTCTAATTTACACTAAATGAAACTGGAGCAACGAGGAGAGAGAAAATGAACTAACTAATGTTTCTACTTAACCACAACGCTTCAGCTAATAGTACTCTCTCTCTCTCTCTCTCTCTCTCCGTGGCAATTATACTATCGAGATGCCCATTAAATTCCATGCTCGCACTAATTCAGAACATCAGGAAGCAAGATGTTCTTAAGATGCATGTGAATAATAAGAAACTCATTAACTCCAATCAAATGAATGAACATTTCAAACTATTGTAAAAGGATATTTATTTCAAATAATAATTTATTCCACTACAATACACTCTTGGAATGGATTTGTGATTACCATTTATCATTTTAGGATATTATAAATATTACGGAGTACCGTAATATTGTGAAAATATAAATCTTGTTATATTTTTGTTTCACTCCTCATTACTTATAGTTACGAGTGTAAAGCAGCATCCTTTTTCCCGTCCCATAAAATTTAATTAATTCACCCAATTCTTCAGGTTGATCTTCTGAATCGAAGAAGTGCGAGAAATGTTACCATTCTTTAAAGTTCAGACAGAAGTGTGTTGGATAATAAGACTCTGTTACTATTCCATTGAAAGCATTTGAGACAAAGTTACATATCAGCTTATCTAGTAAGAACAGACACATTTCAATAAGAGTAAATAATTTATTGAACCAAGTCGCTAATCCACCAGTACTCCTTTTATTTCCAGTGATGAGTAGAACATTTACCCGATAAAAGCCTATGGAAACTTCTTTTAGAATGTTAGACATCATTTTAACTAACTCACCCTTTTTACTTAGAGTATTATTTTACAGTTAATTTTTATATATTAATGATTTCACAGATGATACAGATTCTTCTCATCTATTACTTTAGATGTCAGTGTTATTATTTCAGTTCACATAAGTACAATGGGAGTATGATTAGTTTCAATAAGCTGAATAAAATAGAGGGGGGAAATTAGGTTTTCATAATTGTTAATATTTCTGAAAGGGGCGTTGAGAGGTTTCTACTATGGAATGATGGTGAATAATTAAAAATAAATGTTCCTGCTCAAACATTATTTCTCTTCGACAAAACACTTATTGACAAACAACAATTTATTGTTCAATAATATTTTAGATGTTCATAAAATTCAATCACTATCGAAATGACAAATTTTAATTAAATAAGAGCGAAATTTCAGAGATGCAATTTATTCATACGCTATACTAGCAACCAATTAAATAAGGCAATTTTGAATATTGGCGTACACTCAAACTTCAAACCAGCCTACTGATGAAATCATAATTAATGCAATAATATTTGTTAATAACTTCCATGTCTGTGAGTGACAGCGCAAGAAATTCTTTACGCCTTTTCTTTCAATATCCTACAGTCAAGGATAAACTTCATTAACAGTCACTGCAAGATGAATGTTAGAATTGGAGTCTCATTGATTTAACTGGAGGCTCAATGAGAGGGTAACACTTATATACCTTCTTCCTAATCTAAACTGTTTCTAATTTTTTTTCTATTTCTTTTGTCTTAAATTAGCACTCCTTCTAATTTGTTAATTTATTAATTTGTGAACTTTCTAATTTGTTCTTACAACCTTATATTTATAGTTCTCTTGCTAATTTTCTCTCTTGCTAATTTTCTCTCTTGCTAATTTTCTCTTTTGCTAATTTTCTCTCTTGCTAATTCTCTCTTTTGCTAATTTTCTCTTGCTAATTTCTATCTTGCTAATTATTAATTTGCTGTATTCTTAATTATTATTTTTGCTACTCCATTAGATGCAAACTAATCAGTTGGACAGAGCTGGTGATTGAATGCAGTGATAGTAAAGTACAACAAATAATAACATGATAATAAAGCAATGGTCTGTACTGCGAGCAGTGTGGCTTAAACTCACGGATGGAACAGTGAAATGAAACAAATAAATAATTGAATACTAACTATATGAATGTTAATGAATGGAAGAGACGGTACATAATACAAATTACAACAGTTCAGGTAAGTGAAAAGGCCTTCCATCATCTGAAATGCTATTATAATGCTATTATACTTCAAAAATCTTCTTGCTAATCACAGGCATTGTGAATGTTATGTGAAAAGGATAATGATTTGGAATTGTTTTAATTATAAAAAAAAAAAATTAAAATATTTAAATTCATTCATAAAGCTATATTTTCTGTCGATACGAATAACAACTCTCCTATTTCAAGACGATGAATATAATCTACCTAATGCGAATTAAATATGGATTAGACTTCTTTGTAAAGCTCAGTTGTGACAAATTCGAATTGGATTTTTCTTACCTAACGAAAACACGGGTCGAAATGGTCAAGTTTACAACTCAATATTTTGTCATTTAATATGATTTAAAGTGCTTGGTAGCAATTTAATAAAGTTCACAGAGTTTCAATTGTATTTTGCAGTGTTTTCTTCATAAAAAAGGTGGTGAATTAGTTTGATTTTTTCATTGTGAGTTACCATCAAAAAGAAAAAGTTAATAAATGTATTAATTATTGATTAAATCAGATTTTTTTTATTTACTCTGATCTGAAATTATTCGACAGTTTTCTGGAATTTGAAACTTCTTCAAACTTTCTATCCAAAAAGTTCTTATTGTTGCAAAGCAGAGGATATGAGAAAAGTGAACTATTTTGCAGCTCAAGAGCCTATGATAAATTGGTTCAAATTTTATCTAATGCAAATAAAGGAAATTTGTCAACATAGAAAACTTTAGTTTAGTTAACTTTCTATGTAAATAGTTTATTTATATCTGTGTAAGATTTGAGATTGGAATTATATTGAAATATTGGTAAGGTAGAAACTTGGAAATGAATGATTGCATTATTTAATATGTTGAGTGATAATTAAATATATACTACAATGTAATCTTACTGTTTTTGTTATTTCCATATTATATTGACTTTAAATGTATATAATATATATACAATTCATCATACATGATATACAATTCATCATACATGATATACATTTCATTATATACAGGGTGACCCACCAAAAAGTGTACCCAACTGAGAGAGTTATTATTAATATCGTATTTATGAGAAGTTATTAAATAAGTTAAAGAAAATGGAAAAATTGATTTTCTTATCAACTTGGGTACACTTTTTTGTGGGTCACCCTGTACCGGGTGGGGCAAAAGTCAGGTACTACTTTTTAAAAATAATTATAAAACTAAGAATGATGTTAATGCCATATGGTGGTATAATTATTTGGGATAAGACTTATCATATATCTAATGATAATTATTAATGTCATTTTTATATGAAAAAATTCTAAATAATAAGCAAAACCACCTAAAATTATTATTTATAAATTGTACATCATATATAGAATTTTAATAACACATAGTACGCAAACTCTGGTCAGTTGACCCTTCTACATATTACCAGTGACCATAGTTTGAAGTCATTTATATTTAATTAATTATTCGGTAATTTGAAAAAGATACTTCCAAACTAATGATAATTGAATTATGAGTCAAAAACTAAATAAAGAGAAACTATTTTACTTTTATTCAAACAGGGTGAACTTTGCCAATAATATAGAGTTAGGAAACCAAAGCAATATAATAAGATATATCCAATAATTGCGATGTAAGTAATATGTTTCTTTAGAAAATAGAATATTGTTGGAAAGAACGAAAATTAATTACACAACAATATGGTATTTTCTTTTTTAATTGCACTCTAATATTTTTGACTGATCTTAGATACTATACGTCCAATGTGTTAACAATAAAGGCGAAATCTAGCCAGTAATATTTTAATGTATCATTGAAAAAATGTAGTGAAAACTAACCATGCAGTATAACTTTAAAAAGTACTCAACTGTGCACAACAATTTGAGAGTCCTCTTGAAATATTTTTGAGCTTGTGACAGAAGTGTTTACAGGAGCCCTACTCATTTACCTTCTTCCTTGGCAAATCGGACACTCGAAACACATTCTCCAGGTTCAAATTTATAACAATGTAGTGGAAGGCTGAGGGTTAGAGGAGTGAAATGGCGAGGCTTATGGGAGGCAATCGAAAGATTCAAACAGGAGGTAGAGATTCATGTAAGAGGCAAAGGCTTCGAACAGGAGGCAGAGGCTTCGAACAGGAGGCAAAGGCTTCGAACAGGAGGCAAAGGCTTCGAACAGGAGGCAAAGGCTTCGAACAGGAGGAAATGGATCTGTTTATATATGAAGTGAAAAAAAAGACTGCATCCATAAAAATGGGTAGCTATGAGTTAAAACTATAGCATTGAAAACTCAAATTAATAATTGATATTATTACAGTGCACAGTTGAAATACAGTGAAACGAGTCCAAAATTTACTATTACTCTATCTTCTGTTTAAGAACAAATACCATCCTTTCAATGCAGAAATAATTGAAGGTGAATTGAAATTCGATGATAGGTGGCCAAATAGTGTATAATTCGTACTAAGATTTGAGCATTTCCTTATCTTAGGTAAACGGAATTCCTACCATATTTAGATGCTTTACCCTCATGAATTCAGGCAATTATAAGATTATTGAGGGTCTATTTATTGTAATTAATGCTTGAATGGAAAAAGAGTCTAACTAACACAGATAGACCATTTAACCCTACTCGTAGATATCTCAAAAATCTTCAATCATTCCAAAAAAACTTTCAATTTGGTTCTGGGTCTTTAGATAGACCCTTTTCTCTAAATAAAGATAAATTATTGATAGCATGACTCAAGTTCCATCTATTAGAATATACTGAAATATGTAGATAGACCGTTCTCTCTAAATAAATATAAATTATTGATAGCATGACTCAAGTTCCATCTATTAGAATATACTGAAATATGTAGATAGACCCTTCACCCCATTCACCTCTCATTAAGAGTAATTAAACTCTTTTATAACTCGTCTCCTCGAAATACTACATTGATCAAATAAATTAGAGATTTTCATATATAGAATTTGTTGGTGCTTCTGAAAAAGATAATCATTCTGTTAATATACAGAAAATATATTACTGTTAATTCAGATGAGAAGGGATACTTTGTGTACGAATTTTTTATATTTTACTGATAAATAGTCTTAACACATTTTCCATATTAACGTAGAAATCAAAATTTCAAAAATAAATTCCTTATATATAAAAAAAGCTTCGCAGATAGCGTAAATTCCATATATTCCTTTCTGTTTATTTTCTTTTTCTTCACCAACTCATTTGTTTGCGACTCTTCAGGTGGAGAGTATTTTTCAATCACTTTTCTTACGACCAATCGACAAATTCCAATAGCGACAGGAGATCCAATCTGCGACAATTGAATTTCGAAGTACGTATATGTATTTGAGTTTAAGATTAAAATTTAAACACAAATATGTGATATCTTATGAACTGAGGAAATTATGTTGCTAATAGATAACATATTGCAGCAAGTAAAGTTACCGAACCCAAGTGGTCAGCCAGCCAGTGGCCAAAGTTATATCACGTCTTGCAGGACGGCTAAATTCCTTATTTTGGAGTCACTTAACTGGCAACCTGGCGTTATTTCAATGGAGTAATGATATAACTGTAACAAAAAAAGGTTTTCAGCGTCCTGCAATCGCTGTAACACTACCTCTCTCTAGTGTAGTTTATCAAAACTCTATGAACGGACCAGAGTACAATAACTTTACTTGGTTAAATCATGGTCCGTAAAGCCCCGTCCACACGGTCAGTTTTTTTTTAGAGAAGTGACAAACTTAATGACAAACTAAATGACAAACTTATCGTCAGTTTCAAGGAGTGTCTACACGGTCAATATTTCTCGCCAAAAGTTTGAGGTTCACTGGCGTCAGTTTCGTCAAAATTAATGTTATATATCGTGATAATAAAAATTATATAACTTGGTATGCATATTTTTTAAATTTAGAACAGTAAGAAACCAGAAAAATTATTTGTTTTTAATGACAACATATCGTCTTGAAAAGGATAGTCAAAAATAGATCATAGAAAACATTTCACATCGTAGCCTACCTATAACTTAGATCTAATACATTCTAATACAACCAAGTATTCAAGAGTCTGTCGTCAGTCATTGTAACTACATAGATACTAAGTTTGAAAAAAGGGAGGTTTTTGTAGGTTTACCTAGCTGTAATAAATTAAAATGACGCGCAAATAAAAATATATAATTACCGGAAAGTCAGTGTGTACTTCAAACTTTATCGTCAGCAAATAGTTTGACAAACTTTTTGATGACGATATCCAACATGTTGGAATAAAAAAACTGATGAAAAGTTTGACGGTTTGCTGACGCTAGGAAATAATCTTCATTTGGTTTGTCATTAAGTTTTTCACTCCTCTGAAAAAACTGACCGTGTGGACGGGGCTTTAGAATTTAGAATATAATGTTGGAATCATAGATACCACATTAAAGGATTTAAGAATAAGTTTTTCCCTTTATTTACTACTCGTTCTAAACAACTTCAAAATGGATCAAGTTTCTTTCATCCATTTTTTCAATTAATAAAATTTGCAAAATTATAGCATAATCATTAAAATTATCACTTACAATGTTGTATATTTATAAAGTACTAAAGCAAAAATTTATTAAAACTAAAATTTAGTTTTCTGGTCCGTTTTTTTCACTAGATAATTTCTGGTCCGTTATTTTTACCAGTTTCATTTCTGGTCCATTAACTTTACTTGGTCCAAATAATTCAGCGATTAATGTTCATATATATATAAATACAGTATTGTTCAAAACAATGAGGGACTAAATTAATTACTCAACTTTTTGAATTAGATTTATGACCAACTGATATTCGTTATCGTCCAAAATAATACTCTAAAATTTAAAACAGATTTGAAAAATAGGGGAAAAGTTATAATAATAACATCTTATTTTTATTTCATGGATAAAACCTATGGGAACGAATAAGTATTAATAATCTTCAATATTAAATTTAAACCATTCTTCCTGTAGTTCCATGTACAACTCCTCACTGTTAGTGTAATTCTCGTCACAACCTTCACTCCTAAGATCCTTCAAATAATTTCAATGAAATTTAAGCCAAAACTTTGCCCTGGCCAATCCATAATTGCAAAATTTTGCTCACTAAGATAACTCATCACCATTTTCGTCTTATGACAATAGCTCCATCGATAACTGAGTTTGTACGACCGCAAGAGACTTTGTAATGTGTCTAGAAAAAATTTAAAGTCTTCTTAGTTCACCTTCATATCTTTTAACATAGTTCTTACCATTATTTCTAATCAGATCAAACTTAATTATGCCCATTTTTCTATATGTTCGAAATATATGCCTTTCAATTCTTCCGTTTAACAAACAAGTGATTTTGCATGTGTTTAATTAATTTACCCTATTTATTGAAGTCGTCTAAGGACATTCTACCTCGACACGTTTACACATGTGGTATGATTGATAACCTTATTGTATTTCGGCAATAGACATAAAACGGTATTTTACAGTCAATTAAGTGCTGCTTATTTCTAATTTTATAATGATCTTTATTTGATCTTTCCGAATAATATAAATACAAAGCCTCCTACTTCTAAGCGAACTAACAATTTTGTCAGCATCACTCTAGCATCCAAAAGTTCTGCCAAAACACATTTGAAGTGTTCGTTCACTCTAAAGATTTTCGAATGGTTTAATTTTTCGTATGAAAATCTTAGGAAGAATGATTTTAAATTTGTTTCGAAGATCATCAAAATATTATTCGTTCTTCCAGTAGCGGACATCACTGAGAGCAAGATTTATTTACTAAATATTAATTATACATATATTATCATGATACTAAAACTCATTTGTCCCTTGTTTATGAATGCTGAACTTTTAGTGTCATATATCAATACTTCTCATATATCCTACTGTAAATATTTCCTTCTTGTGCATATATAAATTATATAGCAACTTCCCTTAATAGGTGATATGTATTAATAATTTATGTATCTATTTTGTTTGATTAGTAGTTGATGTCTCTTGTCGATAACTGTATAATAATTAGTGTGAATTAAAACTCAGAACCAAAAGGTTTCCTCTAGTTATTTCTATCCCTTGCTAAAGCCTTAAACTTAGTTAATCCAGTACATAACATTTGGCGACTAGGTAAAAGTGTTAAAATGGCTAGTTCCGATTCCTCAAAGATGTTTCACCCTGATATCGAAAGTGTAGAGGAGTTCCTGGAGAGATTTAAACTCCAAAACAAATCTTCTCTTGCTGATGAGGAGAACAAAGGTTTTACAGCTGTTATTTTGGCTAATTCTCTGCCGATAGTAGTCCTCACTGATGTTCAACGTAGGTTAAAACCTTTGAAACTAACAGAGGCTACCTACAAACAGTTAGAGCATCATCTTATTTCATCTTATGGAATTAAAAAATCCATAATTGGTGCAGCTGTTACTTTTGTTTCGCGTAAACAAAAAGCTCATGAGAGCATTGAAACTTATTCTAAGGTTTTGAACGAGTTAGCATCGCAGTGCGAATACAAGCAGTGCTGCAGAGATCGAATTTTGAGGGATACTTTCTTGAGCGGTCTACGCTCTCATCGCTTGATCAGTACGCTAATAACCGATTGCGATAGTAAAACATTTCAAGAGTGTGTGGATAGATCTAAACTTCTTGAGCAAGTTACTCAAGACGTAGAAGATATACATCCAGCAAGTAAACAGTATCAGCAAAATAATATTACCAAATTTGAGCAGCGGACAAAGCATTTCGGGAAACCCTATTCCAAGCAGGAACACAGAGGCAAGAAAGTTCCTGAAAACTACAAATGCATCCGTTGTGGTACAAAAAATAAACATTTCGCATCAGACTGTTTTGCTTTAAAACTGCAGTGTCGCATCTGTAAAAAGCAAGGACATTTGTCGAAAGTATGCAGAAATAGGCAAAATGAAAATAGGACTACACGATCTAATTACGTGCATCCAGAAGAGGAGGATTTAACTGATTACATTACTATTAATAATGTAAAACGAGTTAGTGGTAAAAACCATTCGTCTTACTTTTCTATGGGACTAGACGAATTTCCACCTCTGCCATCAAACTACAACAGTCGTAGAGATGAACAAAATCCTGTGCAAATTCACAATAAATTTGAGACTCTGTTCGTCGATCGTACGTCAGCTGATGACTTCAGTGCACCCGCACCACCTAGTAAGAAAACTCGCAAGAAAGGAGGAGACTTCTATTCCAAGTTCTATCACCATGGCAATCATATGAACCGTATGGTGACTGTAAGAGATACTTTGTCAGGGGGCGAGTGCGAGTTTCTCAATTATGTACACCAGCCTCGGAAAGTATCACGTAAGAATAATAGGTCAAAGAGTACTTTTTTAGGGAAGCGAGCACATTCACTGCAATAAATTCTAATCCAGTGAGTGTAAAATGTAAAGTAAATAATTGTGCAATAATTAATTTTGAAATAGATACTGGATCTCATTTGTCCACAATTAGTATTGAGCAGTTGAATGAAATTAAAAATGTTAAAATAAAACCGACCTATAGAAAAGCTCGTGGTTATTCAAATAGTGATATTAGTTTCTTAGGTGAGGTATGTCTATCTATAAATTTTAGAGGCTTAACTATAGCTCATGATTTTCTTGTAGTTGACTGTAGTTCAGTGTCCTTATTAGGTAGAGACAAGTGCGAAAAACTAAAGATTAATCTAGTTTACTCTCCTAAGCAATCCATTCAAGTAATTAAAGATGTTTTCAATAAATACAGGCACTACTTATCAATTGACTATAAATCTAATATTAAAGAGACTGTTTCTTTGCAAATTGATACTGAAAAAGTTCCTATTTTTTGTAAATCACGTAGTGTACCTGTAAGATTTCGTACTCTTGTTAAAAATGAATTGACTAGACTAGAAGATCATGGAATAATTAGTAAAGTGTACAGAAGTGACTGGGCTTGTCCAACCGTAAATGTTTTGAAGTCTAGTGGAGCTATAAGGATATGCGGTGACTATTCTATGACAATAAATAAATGTATGGTTTCTCAAAAATATCCACTGCCATCCATAGATGTGCTTAGTAAAGTTGGTAAAGCTAAAGTATTTTCTAAAATAGATTTAGAAAGCGCATATCTGCAGCTTCCACTGGATGAAAAATCAAAACAATATACAACTATTAACACTTCTGACGGACTTTACCAGTATAATTTTTTACCATTTGGAGTGTCCAGTTCACCAGCAATTTTTCAGTCTTATCTTTGTAAAGTTCTAAATAATATAGACAATGTGATAATATACCAAGACGATATATTAGTAATGACTGTTGATAGACTTTCTCATGACTGTATTCTAGATCAAGTACTAAACGCTTTATGTACAGCAGGACTTAAGATTAAGTTAGAAAAATGTTCATTTTATGAAAATTCGGTTAAATATTTAGGTCATATTTTCGATAGCGAAGGAGTAAAACCAAATCCTGAAAAAATTAGGGCAATCATTGATGCACCGGTACCCTGTAATTTAAAAGAAGTTCAATCATTTTTGGGTTTGTGTAATTTTTATAACAGATTCATTATAAATTTTAGTACAGTGTTTTCTCCATTATATAAATTGTTAAATAAAAATGTTAAATTTTCATGGGGTAGTGATCAACAAAAATGTTTCGATTTAGTTAAGAATTTGTTCAGATCTCCTAAATTATTACACATGTACGATTGCAATTTAGAAACAGCCATAGAGTGTGACGCAAGCTCTACAGGCCTAGGTTGTGTTCTCATGCAAAGAGATAGTAAAGGTAAATGGAATGCTGTACAGTTTGCGTCTAGAACTCTAAATGTGGCTGAGAAAAATTATTCTCAGATAGAGCGAGAAGCTCTAAGTATAATTTTTGCATGTGAACGTTTTAGAAAATTCTTGCTCGGTGTTCAATTCACGATAAAAAACGATCATAAACCTTTGCAGAAATTATTTAATAAAAAAACAGGCGTTCCTATGAATTGCTCAGCTAGATTACAAAGATGGGCACTTAGATCATCTCAATTTGATTTCATTTTTGAATATATTAAGGGTCAAGATAATGTAATAGGTGATTTCTAAGTAGATTACCTTTAAAGGAAACTGTAAAAATAGACGAACCTTAAGAGTTAGTTTTTGTTATAAATTCTTTGAATGAATGTCCTGTTAATGCTAATGATATAAGTAAATTTACTGATTCTGATTCCAATTTAAGCATGTTAAAAAATTATATAAGATACGGTTTTCCAGAAAATGTTCACCCTGAGTTAAGTAAGTTTAAAGGTTATGAGGTAGATTTATCTTTATTCAAAGGATGTATAATGTATAAAAATAGAGTATTTGTACCTTCTTCTTTGCGTAAAAAAGCTCTTTCTCAATTTCATAGTGGGCATCCAGGTATGACTGCTATGAAGTCAATTTGTCGTTCACTAATCTGGTACCCTGGATTGGATAGCGACATTGTTGATATGGTCAGTTCATGTAAGCAATGCCTTAGCATTAGAGCAAAGCCTGCTCAGAATAGTACTGTAACATGGCCTGAACCATTTAGAAAGTGGTCTAGGTTACACATCGACCATTTCTTTTTCGAAGATAGTATTTTCTTAGTTATAGTAGATGCTCTCACTAAGTATATAGAATGTGAAATTGTAACCAATGTTTCTTCTTCTACTACTATAAATGTTCTTAAAGATGTATTTTCCAGAAATGGTTTACCAGATACTCTGGTATCAGATAATGCTAGAAATTTTACTTCTTCTGAATTTAGGGAATTTCTTTATTCGAATGGTATAGTTCACATGACTCCACCTCCCTACTGTCCTTATTCTAATGGTCAAGGAGAGAGGGCAGTGAAAATTATTAAAGATTTGTTAAAGAAGAATAAAATAGGTTCTTTGAAATCTAGACTTGTAAATGTTTTGTTATATTATCGTACAACTCCTAGTTCAGTAACTAATATTGCCCCTTCCATTGCACTGAATGTTAGAACTTATGTTACAGTTAGGGAAAGAATTAATCCTCACCATGTACCTTTTGTTAAAGATAATAAAGTTGATAGGAATTTTGATATTGGAGACAAAGTTTTAGCATTGAATTTACGTGAGGGTCCAAAATGGTATTCTGCAACTGTAATTGAAAAGTTAGCTGTCAATATGTATTCTGTATTTACTCATGATCTTAATACCATTTGGAGACGTCATGTTCAGCAATTATTGTCTTCTAAAACTGATATAGGTTTCAATGATAGAAAAATTATTTTTCCTGATGTTCCTTCATTTGATTCTAGATTTTCAACTCCTGTTTCAACTTCTATTGTCTCTCCACCTGTTCACAGTTCCAATGTAACTACTTCTAGTGTTTCTTTACCTGTTTCTAATTCTAATGTAGATACCACTGTTGTGAATGTACCTTGTGAATCTCTTGATAAACCTATAGTGTCTACTCCTGATAAGGCTGTAGCTGAACCTTCTGTTAGTTCAGTTCCAGATATTTCTTTTCCTTCTGTTGAATTGCGACGTTCTACTAGAGTTAAGAAACCAATTGAACGTTACTCTGCAACCTAATTAATAAATTTCGTTTTGTTAGTTTTTTCAAACTTAAGAGGGAGGAGTTGTCATATATCAATACTTCTCATATATCCTACTGTAAATATTTCCTTCTTGTGCATATATAAATTATATAGCAACTTCCCTTAATAGGTGATATGTATTAATAATTTATGTATCTATTTTGTTTGATTAGTAGTTGATGTCTCTTGTCGATAACTGTATAATAATTAGTGTGAATTAAAACTCAGAACCAAAAGGTTTCCTCTAGTTATTTCTATCCCTTGCTAAAGCCTTAAACTTAGTTAATCCAGTACATAAATACAAAGCCTCCTACTTCTAAGCGAACTAACAATTTTGTCAGCATCACTCTAGCATCCAAAAGTTCTGCCAAAACACATTTGAAGTGTTCGTTCACTCTAAAGATTTTCGAATGGTTTAATTTTTCGTATGAAAATCTTAGGAAGAATGATTTTAAATTTGTTTCGAAGATCATCAAAATATTATTCGTTCTTCCAGTAGCGGACATCACTGAGAGCAAGATTTATTTACTAAATATTAATTATACATATATTATCATGATACTAAAACTCATTTGTCCCTTGTTTATGAATGCTGAACTTTTAGTAAATAAGTTTTATTATTATAGCTGTTTTCCTAACCTCTAAATCTCATTCAAATTTTAGTATGTTATTGTGGAAGATAACGACTATCAGTTGCTAAAATTAAAAGGGTGCAGGTACGCCAAAAGCGTATTGCGAGCTTGCAGGCTGGCGGGAAGGCGTGAAGAGCCGGAGGCGCGAAAACCATAAACGTGAAATTTACTAAGTACCTACCGCAGGGAGAGTCTTGCTGAAAATCTTTAGGTGGGGTCAAATGGCGATTGCGCTCCACTCATCATCCAAAATCAACCCTATATGAAATAATATTGCTTTTAGTATACAAACCATTTAAAAGCAAAATGTGCATTTGAAGCTACATCATTAATAATATTTTCTAAGTTCATTTACACAGTGTAACTTTGAAGCAACAATGACAAATTTCATTATTTGAACATGAATTTAACTATGAAAATATTATTTAATGACACTTGTGGACATATTTCACCATAAAATGTTAAATGTTAATTAGTTTAATAGTTCATATATTTTCATTAATTAACTGATTTATATTCAAGTAGGGTAATTTTTCAGTTATTAAACAGCTAATGAGGAACAGTCCGATAACTTGCATGTCATATTCATGCCAAAACGCTTTTGGTGTGCGCGCAGCCTAAAGATATAAAGTTTACAAATATTATCCCTTAGTTTGACGCGACTGTAGAACTGAGAGGATTTTTTGATCATATTATATACCTAATTTTAGTGTTATTTTTCATGAATATAATTTATTTTAAGTTCATTTATGTTCATTCTTAATTATGCTCCTTCCTAGGATACACAATTTATTTTTACGTGTTAGTCAGTTGCACACTGTTTTCAAACATATTTACGGAAAACTGCAGGACGGATAACTGCTATTCGGAAAACTACCAGGCGTAAAATTGATTGTAAGTTACTTAATTTGTGTTTATTTTACTTTTTGCAACATTGTTTGGTCATATAATCACACAACAAAATCATTTTTGTAATAACTGTATAAATAATGGATTACTTAGTGTACAGAGGCAAAAGTATTTAAAGTATAGTCAATTCTTTAACAAAATAAATATATACATATATTTATGAAATTAGCACCATTAGAAATATAAGCTAATTCATATTTAGCTGTAGCCGTATCACTAGATTACGGCTAACTTATATGCTAAGTAAGCCGTAATCTAGTTTTTTATCCGCTAGTTTGTAGAACTGCACACGTACTTCCTGATTGTTTAAAAACCTGGTAGGAAGTTCGGGGAGTGGCGCGACCCTTTTTATAAATATATTTTTTGTTATATCAGAAATGAACCTTTGATATACATATGACACCCGATCGTGTGTCATATTTAAATCATTTATAGAAGTTTTTTTAGCTTATTAGCCAGGAGAGAAGGATTTATTCCTATGATAATAAGAAAATATCCAAGGAATACATCCTTCCTGACTGGGATTTTATTTTAATATCCTTAATATCTCAGTTTCCTTGGTACTAAGTCATTTTCAATAATTTGACAATATTTTAACTGTGTATCACCGATACATAGGTAGCTATAATTCAAATTTAATTATAGAATTTAAATGCTTTTAGGGTATGTTTATAACCAAATGATGTTTCAAAAAATGACGCATTTTTCCGTCTGGCAGTTTTTAGCATCGGCAATAGTCTCTTCAAATTCTTATCAGTTCGATTAATTTACACGTATTCCTTTATTAAATTTCACTTTGACATAATTGTTTTCTGCCATTTTATTCAATAAGGTGGTAAATTTTCATAGGTTGAAAGTTAATAATTCTTCTTTTACTTTTCAAATAATGAAATTGTGAAAAGATAATTTTACTAAAAAAGTATAAATACAAAATGCATTATAATATTATGTACTGCCATTAAGCATAATATTTAATGTTTATACATATACTGTATAAAGGTTTACTTTATAACTAATTTTCGAATTATATAATCTCAATGAAAAGTTGAACTTTTGTTTCATTTCAAATTAAAAGTGACTGTAACTGTTCGAGTAGCTTTTCTCATTCCTTGAGCATAGAAACCTGTAAAAAAAGTAATGAAATGGCATTTTCTTCTGGCAGGGGGTCATTTAAAAAAGAAAAAAAATTATTATATATTTCATAATCAAGTTACTTCCTATTCCGTCTACACTTTCATCTTCATTTAAAAGGCTCTTGATTCTGAAGACATAAGAGTTTAACATTACAATCTAGAAATGCTTCCATACATTGCATTGAATCACATCTATTACATACTGACTGGGCAGTTCTAAAAGACAATTTAGTTGGACAATTTATCGCTCTGTAAAATTGGTGTTCATTCTCAGTTTAAGTAACTTAATAAAGTCTTTGAAACAATAAACTTTTCTCTTCATGGTTTATTTACAATGATTGATGATTGATTTACAATGATTAGCAAGAAGATGCTTCTACAATACAAAGAAAATTAAACCATAGGATTGTGAAATCTGAACTTAAAATTATTTTCTTTCGAAATGTAGCAAATTTATTTATTTTTTGTGGTGTTGTTAACAGATCATCAGAATCGGTATGATGCTAATGTGGGACATCTTGCCCAGAGAATGGATTAATACAAATATTTGTATTAACATTGCAATATAGGTACACTTTATAGTTATTGGGAAAAAAATATCTCTGTGGTTTATGAAAGTAAATATAAATATCAAATTTCCCTTTTAATTCATGCTATCAACTATATTGATATTTTCTTAGAATTTTGGTAATATACAGATGCAAAAAGAAAGAAAGATAAGAATTCAAGAGAAATTCTATAGTAGAATATTAAATTGTAAATATTTTAACAATTTGAACTAGCTAAAGTTTCCTGAAACAATTTGTCAGGAATAAGAATGAATCTCATCTCAATTTTGATCTATAAATGGCCGCGATTGGAATCACATCCTTGGAGACAAATAATTACTTATATTAATTACTTAATGAAGTGACTCTATTTAGTATGAGAACAAATTATTATCAATCAATTAAATTATGTATTGAATAATTGCTTAAATATAAGGCATCAATTATATATTTGAGTTTGTATTTCCGTTTTACTTTAAATTAAACTTAAAACTGTAATTGTACATTAACGAACATTTCATCATTATAATTATTATTGAACTTTTCGATTTAAATATTTATTCATGAACCTTTTAAAGAACCCCTTCCTATTGAGTTTGTTGCTTTCAAACTGAATTCAAAAGCTTGTAAAATAAAACATTAATCTAAAACGAGAATTTTTTACATTAACGCATGTAATAATAAAGAGGTTTTAATTTTGATTCTTTATTCTTTAGGGCAAATATTTCATTAGTGAAGAAACATTAAAATTATAGATTAGTGGGATTGTGTGAAAAATCTGAATACTTGAAATGACTCTGCGAACATTTTTTAGGCCTTTTGGTATTTCAAAAAGGACCAAAAAACCTAACACTTTCGCTTCTGCTTGTTCTTCTTTTTGCATTTCGTTCTCTAACACTGAAGACATTTTTCATCAATAGAGATTGAAACTTGTATCTGGTTTAGAATAAATTGCAAAGAATGACCACATCTTTGCACATCTCAGTATTCAAAGAATTTGCTTCCTTTATTTTCACTATATCAAGTATGATAACACACAGTTAGAGGATGTCATATCACGCCCCCACCCACCAGGCTATACCAACTAATACATAGGCTTAAGAGGAGCCATCTTAGCAATAGTGATAAAATATACCTTGCCAGTACACTCAGAAATAAGATAAGCTTTCTCATTATTAATTTAGAGAGCAATAAGACATCATCTTGCCAATATCAATTACATGTACCAACAAGCCATGATAATGCTACGGAAATTTTCAATTTTGGACAATTCTAGATACCTAACAGCATAATTGGAACCACTCCAACTAAAGTCTCGATCCTATTTATTGGAGACAATAGAACAATGAATTTCAATTAGGTGTGCAAATACCAGACATTTTCAGGGAAAAATTTGAAAGTTTAGTTAAAAGTTCGTGACTTAAAAATGGTGTATAATAATTACATATTTCATTTCTCTGTAGATACAGTGTACAAGATATGCTTCCCAAGAGTCATATCAAATGTATAAACACACAGAAGAAAATTATGAAATTACTCATTTTTTTTTATTGAATTATGGTTATTAGTATGAAATTAGGCTATTACAAAAAATCAATCATATATAAAATTTTATTTACTTTATTATTTGTAACCTATGTAAAAAGCTTATTATATTCTTTACATCAACTATTTGTAGATATCACTCTCAGCAGTAGAAGTTACGACTAACCACGATCGCCTTGACACTGATTATATTTTAGAGGAGAACTTATAGGTCCCCTCCACTCTATTTTTTTTATTTCTCTATGCATTAGAACTAATGTTACTGATAATAAAACTGCAAACCATTTCAAATTTGGTTCAATAGTTTTATTATACTAGGTAATTTAAGATTTTTTCCGTTCTTTCTACTACACCTCTGAATTTCAAGCAAAGAAAAACACGATCCGACAAAATCAAAACAATAACAAAGCTAATTGATATATAATAGATATCATTGCTACCGGTACCGTATTATCACTCAAGATGTTCTTTGTGTTAATCGAGTTACTTTGTAACAAACTAAAAATGCTTGGCAAAGACACCTGCCTACTTAATGAATGTTTTTTGATTAATTTGATTGAATTTCCATTTCAGCGTGATACCACAGTATTCCTATTAGGTATTCGTACATTAACTTAAAATGTTCTATAATTTGGAGAATTGAGTCAATTGAGCTTTGGTCTAATATTGTACTTTGTATCTATATGACTTTATTTTTGACCGATGTTCAATTTCCCATCATTCAGCATGCATTACGGCTTAGGTTAATTCTTATGACCTATTTTTTAACAACATATCATGCAGACACTGAGACACAGATGTAAAGTAAGGTATGTACCAATTAAAGCCGACTCAAACTATGGTGCAAACCCTGCCTTTCTCAGATTTACTGTTACCTAACTTTAATATTATAGGTACATAGGCTCTAGCATAGCTAGGCCGGTCTTAGAGTATCCATAATCCGCCTTATGGTAGGTATTCTAAGATTCACTTTAATATTTATCGTAATAGTGTAGTTCTAAGACAATGGATCCATATAAAGAATTCAATTACCTATTTAAGTATTTCTTACTAATCGTTTTCATATATCATAACATTTTCCGATATTGAGAACTGTTTATTTTTATACACTTTCTATTTGAACGCAGATCTGTGATTTGAAATTTTGAATAGGTATGCGCTATGTATATACGGACGAACATCCTACTCAAGTATGGGGGGCTTTTTCTTCTAATGAAATTATGAATCTCAGAATGAGAAAAAGTGAAATGCGGATATTTCTTATATAATTAATTGTGAACAGAATATTTGATCGATTTAAATTCTGTTTACTGCGATATGTTATATAACCTTAGCTCTACAAATTTAAAGCAATACCAGAATTATTTTAATTTAGAGTGGAGAGGAGGACCTTTAAGGAACTTAGTATGAATGAAGAAAAACTGCTAGTATTTTTAGACACGTACTATCAGTGAAAAGAGTCACTGTGATGATGTACTATCAGAGAAAAGAGTCACTGTGATGATGTACTATCAGTGAAAAGAGTCACTGTGATGATGTACTATCAGAGAAAAGAGTCACTGTGATGATGTACTATTAGAGAAAAGAGTCACTGTGATGATGTACTATCAGACAAAAGAGTCACTGTGATGATGTACTATCAGAGGAAAGAGTCACTGTGATGACGTACTATCAGAGAAAAGAGTCACTGTGATGATGTACTATCAGAGGAAAGAGTCACTGTGATGATGTACTATCAGAGAAAAGAGTCACTGTGATGATGTACTATCAGAGAAAAGAATCACTGTGATGATGTACTATCAGAGAAAAGAGTCACTGTGATGATGTACTATCAGTGAAAAGAGTCACTGTGATGATGTACTATCAGAGAAAAGAGTCACTGTGATGATGTACTATCAGAGTAAAGAGTCACTGTGATGATGTACTATCAGAGAAAAGAGTCACCGTGATGATGTACTATCAGAGGAAAGAGTCACTGTGATGATGTACTATCAGAGAAAAGAGTCACTGTGATGATGTACTATCAGAGAAAAGAGTCACTGTGATGATGTACTATCAGAGACAATAGTCACTGTGATAATGTACTATCAGGAAAAAAGTTATTGTGATGATGTACTATCAGAGAAAAGAGTCACTGTGATGATGTACTATCAGAGAAAAGAGTCACTGTCATGATGTACTATCAGAGAAAATAGTCACTGTGATAATGTACTATCAGGAAAAGAGTCACTGTGCTGATCTACCATCAGAGAAAATAATCACTATGATAATGTACTATCAGAAATAAAGTTACTGTGATGATGTACTATCAGAGAAAAGAGTCACTGTGATGATGTACTATCAGAGAAAAGAGTCACTGTGATGATGTACTATCAGAGAAAAGAGTCACTATGATGATGTACTATCAGAGGAAAGAGTCACTGTGATGATGTGCTATCAGAGAAAAGAGTCACTGTGATGATGTACTATCAGAAAAAAGAGTCACTGTGATGATGTACTATCAGTGAAAAGAGTCACTGTGATGATGTACTATCAGAGAAAAGAGTCACTGTGATGATGTACTATTAGAGAAAAGAGTCACTGTGATGATGTACTATCAGAAAAAAGAGTCACTGTGATGATGTACTATCAGAGGAAAGAGTCACTGTGATGACGTACTATCAGAGAAAAGAGTCACTGTGATGATGTACTATCAGAGGAAAGAGTCACTGTGATGATGTACTATCAGAGAAAAGAGTCACTGTGATGATGTACTATCAGAGAAAAGAATCACTGTGATGATGTTCTATCAGAGAAAAGAGTCACTGTGATGATGTACTATCAGTGAAAAGAGTCACTGTGATGATGTACTATCAGAGAAAAGAGTCACTGTGATGATGTACTATCAGAGTAAAGAGTCACTGTGATGATGTACTATCAGAGAAAAGAGTCACCGTGATGATGTACTATCAGAGGAAAGAGTCACTGTGATGATGTACTATCAGAGAAAAGAGTCACTGTGATGATGTACTATCAGAGAAAAGAGTCACTGTGATGATGTACTATCAGAGAAAAGAGTCACTGTGATGATGTACTATCAGAGTAAAGAGTCACTGTGATGATGTACTATCAGAAAAAAGAGTCACTGTGATGATGTACTATCAGAGGAGAGAGTCACTGTGATGATGTACTATCAGAGAAAAGAGTCACTGTGATGATGTACTATCAGAGAAAAGAGTCACTGTGATGATGTACTATCAGAGAAAAGAGTCACTGTGATGATGTACTATCAGAAAAAAGAGTCACTGTGATGATGTACTATCAGAGGAAAGAGTCACTGTGATGATGTACTATCAGAGAAAAGAGTCACTGTGATGATGTACTATCAGAGGAAAGAGTCACTGTGATGATGTACTATCAGAAAAAAGAGTCACTGTGATGATGTACTATCAGAGGAAAGAGTCACTGTGATGATGTACTATCAGAGAAAAGAGTCACTGTGATGATGTACTATCAGAGAAAATAGTCACTGTGATGATGTACTATCAGAGAAAAGAGTCACTGTGATGATGTACTATCAGAAAAAAGAGTCACTGTGATGATGTACTATCAGAGGAAAGAGTTATTGTGATGATGTACTATCAGAGAAAAGAGTCACTGTGATGATGTACTATCAGAGAAAAGAGTCACTGTGATGATGTACTATCAGAGAAAAGAGTCACTGTGATGATGTACTATCAGTGAAAAGAGTCACTGTGATGATGTACTATCAGAGAAAAGAGTCACTGTGATGATGTACTATCAGAGTAAAGAGTCACTGTGATGATGTACTATCAGAGAAAAGAGTCACTGTGATGATGTACTATCAGAAAAAAGAGTCACTGTGATGATGTACTATCAGAGAAAAGAGTCACTGTGATGATTTACTATCAGTGAAAAGAGTCACTGTGATGATGTACTATCAGAGAAAAGAGTCACTGTGATGATGTACTATCAGAGTAAAGAGTCACTGTGATGATGTACTATCAGAGAAAAGAGTCACTGTGATGATGTACTATCAGTGAAAAGAGTCACTGTGATGATGTACTATTAGAGAAAAGAGTCACTGTGATGATGTACTATCATTGAAAAGAGTCACTGTGATGATGTACTATCAGAGAAAAGAGTCACTGTGGTGATGTACTATCAGAGTAAAGAGTCACTGTGATGATGTACTATCAGAGAAAAGAGTCACTGTGATGATGTACTATCAGTGAAAAGAGTCACTGTGATGATGTACTATCAGAGAAAAGAGTCACTGTGATGATGTACTATCAGAATAAAGAGTCACTGTGATGATGTACTATCAGAAAAAAGAGTCACTGTGATGATGTACTATCAGAGAAAAGAGTCACTGTGATGATGTACTATCAGAGAAAAGAGTCACTGTGATGATGTACTATCAGAGTAAAGAGTCACTGTGATGATGTACTATCAGAGGAAAGAGTCACTGTGATGATGTACTATCAGAGAAAAGAGTCACTGTGATGATGTACTATCAGAGTAAAGAGTCACTGTGATGATGTACTATCAGAGAAAAGAGTCACTGTGATGATGTACTATCAGAGTAAAGAGTCACTGTGATGATGTACTATCAGAGAAAAGAGTCACTGTGATGATGTGCTATCAGAGAAAAGAGTCACTGTGATGATGTACTATCAGAGTAAAGAGTCACTGTGATGATGTACTATCAGAGAAAATATAGTCACTGTGATGATGTACTATCAGTGAAAAGAGTCACTGTGATGATGTACTATCAGAGAAAAGAGTCACTGTGATGATGTACTATCAGAGTAAAGAGTCACTGTGATGATGTACTATCAGAGAAAAGAGTCACTGTGATGATGCGCTATCAGAGAAAAGAGTCACTGTGATGATGTACTATCAGAGACAATAGTCACTGTGATAATGTACTATCAGGAAAAAAGTTATTGTGATGATGTACTATCAGAGAAAAGAGTCACTGTGATGATGTACTATCAGAGAAAAGAGTCACTGTCATGATGTACTATCAGAGAAAGTAGTCACTGTGCTGATCTACCATCAGAGAAAATAGTCACTGTGATAATGTACTATCAGAGAAAAAGTTACTGTGATGATGTACTATCAGAAAAAAATTTACTGTGATGATGTACTATCAGAGAAAAGAGTCACTGTGATGATGTACTATCAGAGAAAAGAGTCACTGTGATGATGTACTATCAGAGAAAAGAGTCACTATTATGATGTACTATCAGAGGAAAGAGTCACTGTGATGATGTGCTATCAGAGAAAAGAGTCACTGTGATGATGTACTATCAGAGAAAAGAGTCACTGTGATGATGTACTATCAGAGAAAAGAGTCACTATGATGATGTACTATCAGAGAAAAGAGTCACTGTGATGATGTACTATCAGAGAAAAGAGTCACTGTGATGATGTACTATCAGAGAAAAGAGTCACTGTGATGATCTACCATCAGAGAAAATAGTCACTGTGATAATGTACTATCAGAGAAAAAGTTACTGTGATGATGTACTATCAGAAAAAAAAGTTACTGTGATGATGTACTATCAGAGAAAAGAGTCACTGTGATGAGGTACTATCAGAGAAAAGAGTCACTGTGATGATGTACTATCAGAGAAAAGAGTCACTGTGATGATGTACTATCAGAGAAAAGAGTCACTATGATGATGTATTATCAGAGGAAAGAGTCACTGTGATGATGTGCTATCAGAGAAAAGAGTCACTGTGATGATGTACTATCAGAAAAAAGAGTAACTGTGATGATGTACTATCAGTGAAAAGAGTCACTGTGATGATGTACTATCAGAGAAAAGAGTCACTGTGATGATGTACTATCAGAGAAAAGAGTCACTGTGATGATGTACTATCAGAAAAAGAGTCACTGTGATGATGTACTATCAGAGGAAAGAGTCACTGTGATGACGTACTATCAGAGAAAAGAGTCACTGTGATGATGTACTATCAGAGAAAAGAGTCACTGTGATGATGTACTATCAGAGAAAAGAGTCAGTGTGATGATGTACTATCAGTGACAAGAGTCACTGTGATGATGTACTATCAGAGAAAAGAGTCACTGTGATGATGTACTATCAGAGTAAAGAGTCACTGTGATGATGTACTATCAGAGAAAAGAGTCACCGTGATGATGTACTATCAGAGTAAAGAGTCACTGTGATGATGTACTATCAGAGAAAAGAGTCACTGTGATGATGTAGTATCAGAGAAAAGAGTCACTGTGATGATGTACTATCAGAGAAAAGAGTCACTGTGATGATGTACTATCAGGAAAAAAAGTTATTGTGATGATGTACCATCAGAGAAATTAGTCATTCTGATAATGTACTATCAGGAAAAAAGTTATTGTGATGATGTACTATCAGAGAAAAGAGTCACTGTGATGATGTACCATCAGTGAAAAGAGTCACTGTGATGATGTACTATCAGAGGATAGAGTCACTGTGATGATGTACTATCAGAGTAAAGAGTCACTGTGATGATGTACTATCAGAGAAAAGAGTCACTGTGATGATTTACTATCAGAGAAAAGAGTCACTGTGATGATGTACTATCAGTGAAAAGAGTCACTGTGATGATGTACTATCAGAGAAAAGAGTCACTGTGATGATGTACTATCAGAGTAAAGAGTCACTGTGATGATGTACTATCAGAGAAAAAGTCACTGTGATGATGTACTATCAGAGGAAAGAGTCACTGTGTTGATGTACTATCAGAGAAAAGAGTCACTGTGATGATGTACTATCAGAGAAAAGAGTCACTGTGATGATGTACTATCAGATAAAAGAGTCACTGTGATGATGTACTATCAGAGAAAAGAGTCACTGTGATGATGTACTATCAGAGAAAAGTCACTGTGATGATGTACTATCAGAGAAAAGAGTCACTGTGATGATGTACTATCAGAGAAAAGAGTCACTGTGATGATGTACTATCAGAGAAAAGAGTCACTGTGATGATGTACTATCAGAGAAAAAGAGTCAC